>CM040402.1:57965364-58294501 GCA_022702515.1 Ilyophis sp. 1 JC-2022
ACGTCCAAAACAAAACCAAGGTCACCTCGACATAAAATGTGTGTGACATTTTTTTAGGTGGGTCACGGCACTCCCCGCGCCTCGCTGCGGGCGCACAAGCTTGTGTTGTACCCCCCCCCCCCCCCGAAGATCACATGACCCGCATACCTGTGCCGCGACGCAGATGGGGGGAGAGATAAGGCCCCTGCAGGTACAGGCAGGATCAGTGGAAATTCCACCTCCTCACACTGGAGAAAGGGGAGGGGCAGAGCCGACCTCCGCCCCGGAGACGGGCTCGGCTCCCGCTCCGAGAAGCACATTGCCGTGCAGCTTCTTGCGAAAGTGTGAAAAAAAAAAGAAAACGGGTCAACAATGTTTCAAAGGGCTGCGGCTTTGCTTTCTTTTAACGCGCCGGCGAGTCGAGTCCAAGCCTCAAAGTGCAGCACGTGTGTCCGGCGTATATTCCCAAGATCATTAAGCCAACACTGAAGAGCAAAGTTGCTCCAAACATTTCCCTCTCCAATAATGCAGAGAGGGTCCAGGGAACCTCCTCTACCAGGGAACATCTTTTCTAGGTGCCACAACTACTTAACGGATTACGGTAAAGGAACCCAAACAGCACAGAAAACTCGCACGCACGCACGCACGCACGCACGCACGCACGCACGCACGCACGCACGCACGCACACACACACACACACACACACACACACACACACACACACACACACACACACACAGCATCTGCTGCCTTGCACACTTAATATGCAACCTTTCACTTACTTCAATCTGTTAAATGAAATGCGTACCATCCATCATGCATCTCTGTGTCCTAATGTTCCTCATCGTTCATTCATGGGAATAAGACCACAAATGAGCCATAATTCATTACATAAAACGGACGATGAGACACTCCACACATAAGCGAACTGGAGGCACTCATCGACTCTAAAGCAGACGCTGAAGTTTGGCTGGAGAGCTTCTCTGCGGCGAAATCGCCTTGTTGCAGATGGAGTACAAGCAAATATACTTGATTCTCTCCAAACAAAAACGTGATACTCTTTGAATTTAAAGTGTTAATGAAGTATTATTGGAGTGTTATGGTCAGACTTGAACAAACGATCACTAATCGCCCCTGTTCCAATTGCCATCTGTGAAAAGCCTTTACGTCCAAGAGCTCCTTTGCTATGAAAAACTATGCCAGCGAGCAGGCCCCCGATAATAAATGATCTTCACAGATCCAAGACTAATAGTCATTGCCGGTAACAAAGTTGTCATCTTTTTGCGTTGGAGGGTAAGGATTAAAAATAAGATCATTATCATAGAGGAATTTCTCAGAGAAGGGAGTGATTCTCCATTCACTCCAATGAGATGAACTGTCTGTCTTCACGCCCTGAAAATTCTTGGATCAAATTTCTTTTCTCTTTTTCTTTCCCCCCCCCATGTGATTTTTTTTCTTTCTTGTACTCTTCCGAATCTGGAAGGGCCTGTGTTTTTCTCCATGGAAACCGACATAACACAAGAACACAGCCAAGCCCCAGCTCGACAAATAGAACCAAATAAAATATATCATTCAACAATTTAGTGCAATGGATTTCCCCCCTCTGGCACATGCGCTCAGGTTTTCAGTCGAGAGGGGTAAAGTTTTTTGTCAAAGACGTCATTCTCAAATGCTCCTGGGGAACTGGCTTTAGAAACTGCAGAACAAAGAAAGCAGATTAAATATAACAAAAAAAGAATCACCTTTCGCGCGAGGCTGTTTACATAAATGCCACGTTTCGCGTTCCGAAACGCAAATACAATTAAACTCACCGCTCGCCCAAAAAACAGCCGTCCTTTTAATTGAATTCATACATGACGTAGTTCTCCAAAACGTGGATATTTATTTTAGTTACGTAAGTTTTTTTAGCCCGCAAACGGAATGAGTGACGAAGTTCGCTTGCTTTCCAATTCCCAGTTCGGAGGCAGCAGGATCACTTCCAAACATTTTTTTTTTTTTTTTTTTGACTGTACAATTTGTTCTACTTTTATTCAAAGACAAATAAATCAGTGACGAACAGAAAGAATTAAAGGGGGTTAGGAGAAACGCAATACACATCTTCACACCCATATTTGTACAGACTGGGAGAAATGTGAAGAAACATTTGTTACATTGTCTGCTCGGAGTTGAAATCTCCTCAGAAAGGCCGGTCAGCCAGGAGGAAAACGAAGATGACACTGTGAACAGGTGCCCCAAGCCACTCCTGCCCCTTTGGCCTGAAAGAGATGCACTCTGGGATTGAGACAGCAGAGTAAATATCCAGGCCAGTGTTACATAAAGGTCTCTTGTGGAGCCTCAGAGCTCAGAAGAAGTCCAGACTGTGCATTAAAGCCTTTGGCCTGACCCAGCACGGGATTAGAGCTGTAACCGCTCGCGAGCCTGATAAAAAAACACGGTAAGAGTATAATCTGCCAGCCCTGTCCCACTGCTTCCTGTAAATCCACAATGACCCGGCGCGGAAAACCCGCCAACGACCTCCTCGCGTCTGTCCCTCCCGCGAACCAACCGCCCTCAGCCACCGTTGGCCAATGGCGGCAACGGTAAACCGCGAGGGCGGGCGCTTAAGCTCACACAGAAACATGCTGGCTGGGTATCTGTCACTGATACATTTAAATGTTGGGAGGTGTGGAGGGGAGGTTGGATGAAAGCCATTTCATCCCAAATAGATAAATATGTTTTTTAGGCTTTTCCCCTGGTGCGAAAGCAGCAGGCGAAGAGCCACTTGTCCTAGGCAAATTTTGCGAGCGCTTTCAGCGTGTTTGGCAGAGCCCTGGTTGGAAAGGGCTGTCTCTTGAGATTACGGGCGCCTACTCTTGAGGCGTCATTCAGAGACGAGACAGGTGCCATCTAAGTGGGACACGTCCCCCCCCGTCCCCCCCCCCACACACACACACAGGGTCCACCCCGGTGAGGTTCCCCTGCCGCACGTGGGACCGGGCCAGGGGCACGTTGGGCCAGCATTACACCTCTGGTCTGTTGACCCCAGCATAAGAAGCCAGACGGCCTTATGGATACTGCAGTGATCCTGCTTGAAGTAATTTCCATCGCCCGCTGCCTGCCTGCGACATGCTTGGAATATCCCAGCTGACCACTGATTGGGAGGGGGACGGGGGGCTCAGGGACTATACCTCTAATGTCCCCCTCCTTCACTTCCCCACATCCTCCACGCTTGCCCTCTCTTTCCACGCTCAGAACGAGGGATGAGGCCTACTCCCAGAGAGAGAGAGAGAGAGAGAGAGAATGAGACCTGTGTTCACCCTCTCTCTCTCATACCTCCACATTCTTGGTTGCTGTCCATAACACAATTACATAATGTCTTGTTATAAACAACATTTCCCCCCCCCCCCCCTCAAACTTTGCCTGACTGGCTGTTTGGTCTGGGCTGTAGCGAATTCCAGACAGAGTTATTATAGTCTGTTTTTTATAACATGCCATACAGACAGACACTCTGCTATCCATCCTCACCTTTTTCCGTTTTAAAAAATCTTTCTCTCTTTCAAAAGGAGGAAAAAAAACGATGACTGAATTGCAGCCTCTATCTCTGGGCTAAAATATAAATGGACACAGCCGGCCATTGTGTGTGGGGAGGCTACCCGCCTGGGCCGGGGTAAATGGCAGGGCATTGCTGAATTAAAGCGCATCTGCAAAACTTTTAAAAGACGCTATTGCTCAAATGTCCTTTCACTTCCTATCTATCACAGAAGGTGCAGTAGATTAGTGCAGTGCAATGCAGCTAAAGTGATCCAATTCAGAGATAATACACAAGATATTTCTCCAGTGAATCAGCAGATCCATTTAAGTTCTTCATAGCCAGTGTGTCGGGTCACCTCCCACTCCTCAGCTCAATGAAGACATACAGTGCACCTCTGACCAAAGTCATTTCATTTTTATATCTTATAGAAATACACACACATTCAAATAAATTAAAACAGTGCCTCATCTTTCATTTATTTTACGTGATTTCTTTTTTTTTTTTGATAATCAGAATGAGGAACACCCTACAGGCAGAAAAAGAATAAGTACACAGTTAAACATTTAGTAACTTTAAGGAAATTAGATTTTAAAAGAGAAAATGACACTTCTTATTTAAACGTTACATTTTTAAAAAATTGCCCTGACACAGCTAAACTTGAGACGGGAAATTAAGTGGGATATGTTTGTTTTTAAAACATATTTTTTCCCCCATCGATGGCGCCTTGATGGAATACATACAGTGAAAATGTAGTGAGGGAGAGAAGTAGTGAGGTAGGGAGTGAGGGAGGGAAGGAGAGAGGTAGGGAGGGAGGGAGTGAGGGAGGGAAGGAGAGAGGTAGGGAGGGAGGGAGGGAGAGGAGTGAAATAAAAATAAAAAGGGAACTGAGGCTGAGAGGGAAACAGCAGTTGAGTCTCTGGAGCTGGGATGTACCAGTTTAGGTTGGCAGGCGGAGAGATTTTCCACTGACATGTTTCCCCTAGGTCTGTCTCTCTCTCTCTCTCTCTTCCTCCCTCTCTCTCTCTCTCTCTCTCTCTCACACACACACTCTCTCACTTTCTTTCTCTCTCTAACCCACACCCACAATCAAACACACACACAGCTTTGGAGCAAAAGAGAGAAGGGGGGGGGCATTTCCTACATTTTCCATTTTCTGAACAATCTTGGCACGCAGGAGGTGGTGACTGGCTCCCTACCAGAGATATAGGAACCGGGGGGGGGGGGGGGGGGGGGGGGGGGGGGGGTGGGTTGGTGGAAGAAAAAGAAAGCGAAGACAAAGAAGACGAAGAAGAAGACGAAGATAAAAAATGCATCAGAGCCGAAACAGGACGTAGCCTGTGGGCTTAAGTGCAAGGAAATGAATATCAAACTGTCTCGCTGCAGCAGCTCACCACAAACATGTTTATACTTTCTGTCTGCCATAAAAAATGCATTCAAAGAGGGAGGCAACATGCGTGCATGCTATAGTTCCATGGGTTGAGGACTATCGGCTGAAGACAAGGAACGTCGCATTGGGGATACTCTACACGTTTTAGGATGCTCGGGCCTAGTGGAAACTATGTGAGAACCTTGCAAATTTAAATTACAGATATGGTCACTTACATAAAACACACCTGCGGGCATATGCAGAACTGACTTCTTATGTGTCATTTGCATGGAAGGAGCCCAGAGAGAGGGCCACTTCCACAAAACAACATCCGATCCCTCCACAAAATGGCCTCCCCTCATCGATTCTCGCTCACCTGTCAGGCCACAGATGGTGAAGGCTCACCTAAGCTCCACCCACCGCACGCAACCAATAGCGTTTGCGCTGTCATGGCACACTGTAAAAGGCTTAACCAGCATAATCTGTGAGCCAGGCCCAACATGGCTTGCTGACTGATGGTGGACACGGCATTAGCTTAACTTAAGCTAATGCCATGATTTTAATACTGTCTAGATCAGTGGTCCCCAACCCTGGAGATCTACCATCCTGTAGGTTTTCATTTCAACCCTCATTCAGCACACCTGATTCTACTAATTAGCAACTCAACGAGATATCTGGCTGTTGAACGAGGTGTGTTTTGTTGGAGTAAAAACCTACAGGACGGTAGATCTCCAGGAACAGGGTTGGGGACCACTGGTCCAGATGGTACATATCTGTGTGTGAGTGTGTGTGGGTTTGTGAATATGTACGCTGTTAAAAATAGCTCAGTGTGCTTCTACAGGGGTGCTGTGGGACATTCTGTCAGCAGCAGTCAGGCCAGGCATGGTTACTGGCCTTCCTCAGCACAGGTGAAGGTGTGGTCAGAGACAAGAAATGCCTCGCTGCAGATCTGTGGCCAATCAGGGACCACTAATGGACCGGGGGGGGGTGGTCCTCAGAAAGCCGAAACTCAGCACCGGCAAAAGCGGGCGGAGGAGCGGGAAACGCCACGGAGACCACGAGGAAGGTGAAACGACCGGCGAGCTAAACGCAGCTAACTAAAGACGCCGCCCAGACAGCAGCAGCAACTGTGCCCGAGCATGACGGGCGGGTCGGGTGGACGCACAGAGCGGCGGAGAGGAACGGCCCCAAACAGTCAGGCTACTGTTACCATTTGTGAAAAGATGGGCGCCGGGTTCAGCCGTGCACACTGACCTCATTCTTCTCCTGGGCGCCTCCCCAACCCATCTCACATCTGCTTTACGACAAGTCGCCGCATTCAGACTTTTCTGTGGCCCTCGTTACCCTCAAAAAAATGAAATAAGATCACGTAAAATAAATATATGCTGACAAACACGCTAGCTACTGCTAGCTATGTCTCCGCGCTCTCCTCTGATTAATAAACGATGTTTAATAAATGATGGCACACACCAATGCGATCCTGGCTCCTAGCTCTGTAGCCTAGCCTAGCCTAGCATCATAAACGTCCGCTCCCAAGAGCAAGCCCCGTCAAATTTAAGAGATTTTCTGGTTCTCTAAAACTTTCCCTTTGGCGAAGACGGTGTCCCATCGAACCAGGAAGAGTCGAGAAGAAGGAGTTTATTACAACGTTCACGCAGGAGCCAGTGATTCAACAGCTCATTCTGTATGAGAGGTGCAATATCACCAACGCTGCGCTTGTCTTGTTTCCTTGTATTTTTAAATGTATATATATATATGTGTGTGGGTCAGGCACAGCAGAGGACTGGAAGGGGACAGTGACCATGGCTGTCCTTGTGCTGTACCTGTCTGTGCCAGGGGATGGGTGGGGGGGGGGCTTGGCAGGGGCTGGCGTGAGAAAACAGACGAGGGGAGCAGGTGGCATCCAGGTGGGGGTTGGCGTGGGGTTTTGGAGCGAGGCGGGCCACCTCTGCCCTTTGGTCCACGGGTGCCATCTGCCTGGAACCGCTCTCCGGCGCCGTGAGTCACCTCCACGCAGAGCGAGCGCTGGCATCGCATTCCAACCGTCCCCGGAACATTCCGCCCCACTGACATCTTACGCAGGCCCCGAAAACACACACCGTCTGAGCTCTGGAAACTTTACCGTAACGGTGCGTCATTTGGTACCGACTTAACCGAGAAACTCTTGTTTTTGCACACCGGCTATAACTTTGTTTAATACTAAATCTGCACAGAGCTGTATGCACTGGGTGCCAAGACACCGCCACGATGCTACCCTTCCCATCAGCGCTGATGACGCCACGCTGCCGCTTTAATCTTAAAATCCCATTTATCGAACCATTAACTGCAACGCTGCTCTATTTAATTATTCAACGAGTTTTCTGCGCAGCGACGCAGCTGCTGTGCTCTTCTTTGCCATGCCGTGGGTCGGTGAGGGTGGTGTGACTCTACACACAAAGCTCACCAAAGATCACGGCTAAATGAATACACGCTTCCACGCGTCTCGCTCTTATGTACTTACCGAAGGGGCCGTTGTCTCTCAGAAATCGCATGGGTGGGGGGGAAGACAATATCGGTGGTAGCTTTAGCATCCTACCTTTCCAAGAAATCTAAGAAGTCATGCCTGAGACAGCAGAATTTTGTGCTAGTAAGCCAGCAAATAATTGCTGTCAATGTGACATCTGATATTAGCGAGGAGCAGAACAGAGGACTGAGCTACGATGCTCTTCGGCAGCATTGCTGGGTCTGGCTTTTGTGTTATTTTCAAACTGGGCCTGTGAAGGGCTGTAGAATCGAATGAAGGGCTGTAGAATCATAACTCCTCAAGTGTTCTGCATTTTTTCTTTGCCCCGCCCCCTTTAAAAAATTTCTAAAAAAAAATCTTTTCCCTTCGGAATGAAAAAAAAAATGAAATTCCTCTGTGCTATTCGCAAGCAAGGTCACGGAGAAAGAGCATGGCACGATGCCAGCACTCTCTTGCTCTCTCCCTCTCTCTCTCCCCCTCTTTCTCAGTATTTCTCTTTCCCTCCCCCTCTTTTTCCTTTTTCCATTTCCCTCTCCCTCGTTCTTTTTCTCTCTCTCTGCTTTCACACTCCTTAGGCCCTCCCCCTCTCTTTCTCCCTTGCTCTTCCCCCTCTTCCTATCTCTCTCTCTCCTTCCCTCTGTGCTCCCTCCCTCCCTCTCTCTCTCCCTCCCTCCCTCCCTCCCTCCCTCTCTCTCTCCCTCCCTCCCTCACTGAGTGTGGCTCAGAGGAGACGCACAGGCAGGGAGGCGAGGCTGTGCACAGGAACTCAATAATAAGTTTCAGCAGTCTAGCCAGGAGGCTGGAGGCCCAGACTGCTGCTCTTCCATCCTCTGGTGCTCCCTCCCCCCTCCGCTCCCTCCCACTCCTCCCCCCTCCTCCCTCCTAGGCCTGTGTCCGCTCCACAGAGCTAATGTATTCTGCAGGCAAGCAGGCTGCCTTAAAGAGACAGGAGCCACATTTTTGTCTCCTGAATCAGTCCAATTATCGCGACCACTAACTCAGAACAGAGACGGCCATTCTTCCAACCTTCCTTTCGGTTTTCCTTGTTTTATTTAAATTTTTTTTTTTGCTCTCTTGAAACTCAAGAGACCACTAGATGAGCTCTAGAGGGGGGAATATACTGCCTGAAATATGTTAACAGGCTTTAAATGAATCTGGTGCCGAATTCCTTTCTGCCAAGGCAACGGCACCTTGTTAAGTGCTGTTTGATGTCTGATTTAAAAGAGTGCAGGGGGAGAAAGAGCTCTCGAGTGCGATCCTCAGCTGTGTCCATCAAAGGGACTGGATTCGGTCATTAGGATCTTTTTTTTGGGAAGGCGCGACTCCAGCCCCCGCGCGGTGGCTCACGAGCAGAGAAGCCCGACTCTGAGGAATATTCGTTCTCACAAAAAGCAACGGGGTCGTGTTACTGGAGGCTGCTGTGCCAGGCATAATTACCCATGCGGACGGAAAGGGGAAGTTCACCGAGACGTCAAGACGAAACGCATCCTGGCACACGAGGAGGGATGTGGCGAGCGCTGGGCACCGCCGGGAATCTCGTGGAAAATAAAAACACACACACCCGGGACGCAGCCAGAAACCAACAACCCCCAAAACAGAGGGACGGAGAAGGTCGTGAATACTGCTGGAGGGGTGTTGATACTCTTGAGCAGTAAAAAAGTGAAGCCAGCTCATTACATCACTTTTTCCTGGAGTTGATGTTAAAAACTGAGGTTCGCGTCATGACCCACGCCACCCCCCCCCCACGCCACCCGTTCACACGCCCGCGATCCGCAGATTTTTCCCAAAAGCAGGAGCCCTACCTTGCCAACCTTCCACACAGCCTGTCTATCCTTGTGTGTTTTCTGCTCGCTGAGAGAAAAGTGGAGCTGTGTGCCAAGGAAAGGAAGCAATTAAAAATTAATAGGGGCTGAGCGATACAGAAACCTGCAAGGGCGTGCCCGCCAAACACGCTTTCTTTCTCTTCTGTCAGCCCTCTTCTTCCTCTCAGAACAATACCAATGGCATGAACTCAAATTCAGCAAGAGAGTGCGAGAGAGAGAGAGAGAGAGAGAGAGAGAGAGAGAGAGAGAGAGAGACTGAGAGAGAGGGGGGTAAAGACAGCAAGAGGGAGAGCAAAAGAATGAGAAAGAGAAATCAATGTTCCAACCATATTCCTTCAGGAAAATCACACAATTTATTTGTTAAATGTAAAAAAGTGCTCCTTCGCAGCTCTCACAAATGTTCTTCCTCTCAAAAAAATTTCCACATTTTTTTTTGTTATTACAGAGATGTGATGAAAATGAAGAACATGCTTGCTTAAAAAAAATATTTAAAAAAATACTTAGATTTGTTCAAGAACCAGGGAACCATCTCTGCTCATGCACATGGACATTGGGCACAGGTAAACTCCTGAGGCTCTCTCTCTCTCTTTCTCCCTCTCCCTCTCCCTCTCTCTCTCTCTCTCTCCATGCCCCTCTCTGTCGCTCTCCCCTCCCTCCTTTTCTTGCTCTCTTTCTCTCTGTGATCATGTGTGACATGAGCGTGCGCTTCACTTGAAGCTCACTCAGTGCAGCTGCCAAGGGATTCTTACCACCCTACCGAACCCCCCCCGACTCCCCGCCCTCATCCCCGCCCCCATCCCCCCACTCACACTCCTCCCACCTCCCCTCCCCTGGAACCCCCTTCTCAAGCTCACAGCTAGTGCATTTAACAGGGCCTGGCTACTGTTTGCCCTTAGTGAAGGACGAGGCCCCTGACCCTCCCCAGGGAAGCCCCTCACAATATCCCACGCCCCAGGGGACGCGGTGGCCAAAGGACCTCTCCTTTCTGTGAAGGACAGCAGTCCCGATGTCCCCAAGCCCCAGCTGAAGATCACCCCTAACCCCCACCCCCCACCCCCCTTACACACACACACACACACAGGCCCGCCAGCTCCACAAAATCAGTTTTCTCGGTTGAAGCATTTTCACAATTCAAAGATGGACTAACTTAATGATTACCAGGCCTTGTAGTTACAAAACGTATGGGCTAGTCAGGGTCCAGGAGGCTAGCTCCGTGTGACTATGAGCTTGGGTCAACACCAGGCACAGCTGACACCTCCAGAGACCACGTCCGGGACAGAGGGCTGCTGCCTGCTCCTTACACACTTTGTCTGGGGGCTTAGAAGTTTGGCTGCGGCCTCTTCAGGGGCTAGCGGACGTAGCAACGGACCCTCGGCGCACAGATCCCAGTGCAAGATTGCAGACACGAGCAGGACTTTAAACTGTAACTGTTTTGAGGGCTAGCGAGCACGTTATCGGACACGGGGGCATTCTGCAGCAGGGGAGTGCTCTAAACCTAAGCAAACCCCCAGGCCCCATCCCGTGCACTCTTCAATGCAAATTTCCCCACAATTACACAGGCAAATATATGAAAATGCAACAACTGCATTGTATTCAAATGCAATAAATTTTTGAGTTTTTTTAATTTTTAATTTTCATTTTCTATATGGCTTTCAACTGAGCAACATGGCTGCACATCTACACTGAGAGAACAATTACTGGCACATAAAATGAATACCGCTCCTCACACGAACGGTGCCACACAGGGGATGAGGTTTACTGCATATTTATATAGCACAACTGGGGTTGATGAGGTGCTTGTGGAGAACAAAGGAGTAGCGCGGTAAACCCTACCGGCCCCTCTACGCGATAAGCAGCGGTGGCACTGCAGCCATTTCGCAAACCGACGTCGGTCTACGCTGGGGTTTCAACGAGGAACTGCGTGTGCGCCTCAAACCCTCTCACCACAAGAGATCTGCTCACTTCCTCCCTCAGCACTCCCTCCGAACAAAAAACAACGCTGAAGACGCTCTCGCGCACGAGCACCTCGCTCGAAACATTGTCGCGCACGTCCGCCAGTTCTCGTTTTCACTGCACTGCGCGTTTGGCCAAGCGAACCGGAATAATGCCGCCCAATAATGCCGCATCAGCGGGTTCTCGCAGTTTTTAGATAATAGAATATTTCTCAAAACGGCTGCTAAGCAAACACTTTTCCTATTAGGACATATAGCTTCTGTAGGACTATAGTATGTGTGCAGTCGTGTTGCAGCTAATTGCAGAATAAAACACCCAGTCAGGAAGTGGGGACTGTGTCAGTTATGGTTGAAGTGGCGCCTTATTGGTGGGAATGCAAGCGAATGACTAAGCAGGCAGATGACTTGGCGAATGCAGAGACTTGGTACTCTTAATTGATGTCTGCACAGTGGACGGGCCTATTCTACTCAGGGGGACTATTAGGGGACCTTCTTTAATTCATGCAAAATGTAACACTCACCTATTGATGTCCAAGGATGGTGCCAAGGCGACATGAAAAAAAGAGAAAGAAAAAAGAGAGATAATCAGTTTAAATTTCCATCATAAGCATAGCCCAGAATGATGAGTCATGGTGGATTCAGTATTAAACACAGGGCTCCTAAAATTCCTAATAGGGAGAGTAGAATTCCCCATTACTTTAGATCACTTGAGTAGGGTGTCAAAAAACCCATGTTTATGGGGAATGATGTTAGATACTATTTCTCTAAGTGTGTAAGTATAACCCCCCACCCAACACACACTCACACATGCACACACACACACACACACACACAAGCATGGTCACTGAAACATTTTTTTCAGTGACACCATGAAGAGAAGGGCTGTGAAACTCCAGACAGGCTCATTTAAAAGCTGTTTGCCTTTGAGAATATGGACTCATAAACAGTCCCTGCTGTTTCCACTCCTTTCCAAACAAAAAGGGGTGAGGTAGAGAGACCCCCAACTGGGTGAAAAAGAGGTAACGACCTCAGAGAGCCCCAACACCTTTTCACATGTTCCCCCCACACACACACACACACACAGACACATGCATGCATGCACGTCCCCCTGGCTTCTGACTTCTTCATTTTTAGGATTGTAAAAAAGGAAAGGTTGTGACCTCTTGAACTGCAGGCCTCCCCCTGCTCCCAGGATTCAAAAATCCACCCCACCCCCACCCCCACCATTCCCCTCTCCTAGCCAGAGGGCTTTGGTGAGACTGGATTTTCCTCACCACCAAATCAGATGCTGGCTAATTAGGCGAAACCTCCACCAAATCTGTTTGCTTTTTGCACTCGGCCCTGTTAATTGCCTACTACTTCAGATCAATGCTTTGCATAATCATCCAGGGTGATATACAAGTATTCCACCTGCATTAGAACAGTACGGACTGCTGAAATATTTATATGCACAAAATGTTTACATACTATCATATGCAAATTATGGATCATGCATAGAATGTGTATTTATTTTTGTGGGGGCTACTTACAGAAGTTAATTGTGACCATATGTTGTATCACATAGGTTAAATATTTCTACATTTGTAAACTGCTCCCAAGCTGCCCTGCACACGAGTGCTTGATAGGATAATATTAAGTGGGTGTAAAGCTTAATTTAAATAGTCTAATCTTAAAATTGGAAACAGAGCGTAACAGCCTTAATGCAGACAGAAACAGCCTTAATACAGAAATATTTACATCTGTTCCTGTGTTCTTTAAAGAATAATAAGGTTTTTTTTTGTGTACACCACCAGCTTCACGCCATTTTCCTTCCATGAGCAGAGCAGAGCAGGGAAAACATATGAGAGATAAATAGGCTGAAATTTGAGGGTAGATCACAAGCCTTCAAAGGTTTCACTTTCTCATACAGATTAATCACTTAAGAAGATTGTCTTCTCCCTTTTCATACATTGATGCCGCTAACAGGATTGGTCTGGCTAATGTTCCCCCACTTAGCGGGGCTTGGCTGAAAAGTGCTGTGTTTTTCATGTGAAAGGGGGAGAAATCAGGAAGACAAAAGAGGAGATGATAGTTCTTGACTTTTCTTTCTTTTTCCCCCTTTCTTTTCACGCTCTCTGTCTCCAAAGTCTTGGCTGCTCTCCCTGCATCTTCGCTGCTAGCGGGAGTTTGGGGTGGGTGGGGCGGGGGGGGGAGAACTTTCTCTTCGCTAACAGGATCATCAGCGCTAATTACAAAAGGCCTGTCCCCTGTGTTTTCTACATAGGCCTCCCAGTTTAACCTAGCATGGCTAGCCTTCCTGACACGTAGGCCTGGCTTTGCCGTCTATTTCACCACGTGCCTGCCTGACCAAAAAGCCCAAATTGCTTGTGTTATAGCACAAAAAAAGAACACATAAATGCACAGTGGGGGAAAAAAATCAAGTTTTGATGAAAAGCTGGATGCTGTTTACTGAGGAGACTGCTTTATTTATCTCCGAGCAACCTTTACACTTAATCCTGTTATTTACGCAGTCTCACTCTGGTGGTACTGAGAGAGTTTCCTTTCACACCCTCTTATCAGTCTGTCTATATGGTCTAGTTGAGTTAAATATGAAAGCAGGGTTTTTTAAAAACTGCGTGAGAGAGAAAGCAAGAGAGAGAGAAAGCGAGAGAGAGAGAGAGGCAGAGAAGAGAAGGGCATAGCTCAAAGGGAGAGGAAAAAAAAACACAGTTCTTGCAAATTTTTTATTGATAGTGACAGCCTATCAAAACACCCCGTGCTGTCCTTTTTTCCACAACAGAGGTAAGCTTTGATAAACATTGTAGACGTTGCCATCTTCCTTTTAGCAGTTCAGTACAAACCACATTCACAGCAGAATAACAGAGGCTGCGTAGAAGTGGTGTTTATGCGTATTTCGTTAATCAGTAAGGGTGCAGTAGGTTTCTGGTGCCCGTTTGTTCGTTGCCTGTACTGAGGTCTGAGTAAAAGCACTTTTACAGTCGACACTCTGCTCTCTGGCTACAGGACCTGGTGAACCACACACCTCACGTTTAAGGCAGGAGGTGGGGTGTGTTTGTGTGTGTGGGGGTGGGGGGGGGGGGGGGGGGGGAGAAAAAAATCAAAGGGCCAACATGAACTTCTGACCCGCACCCCAGATGCAGAGCGCCGCGTTGAGGCAGAGGTGTCAGCTCGGGGGTGACCTCCGAGTGCACCTCTCTCCCCCCTCGCTATCTCTCACCCCCGGCAACCCCATAAAGATCCACCGAAAAAAAAAAAAAAAAAAGAGTCAGGATTACTACCCCTTTTATGGCTGCCGGATGGCAGGGGGGGCCCAGAGGCCTGCGGACCAGTCTCAACCCCAGTAAAAAGTGACCGGTTGACCCGAGCCGCACATAACCCAGCATCTAAGACAACAGGACTCCTGCTATTCACACAAAGTGAATCACACAAGCTAAAAAATTTACCACTTTCCCACAGACGGACCGAGACGCAATCAGCATTCACACGACGCGTCCCGTCTGCTCGCAGCCGGTGCTCTTAACTACGTATTTATTTCTGCTCATACATTGTTGGTGATGAAACGTTTCTCAAATACAAAAATAGCCGCGTGAGGCCGGCAGGTATGACACGTTCCGCCAACCTGTCAACTGCAGTTCACTGCTAGGCCCGTTTTTAGTGTTTTAACTCGTGAGGGAAAAGCCTGGGTTTGTGTAACGGAGAGGGTCACAGGTTCAAATCCCAGGTGAGAGAAGTACCGCTGTAGCGTCGTAAAGCGAGTCACTCGATATTTCACAGAAACGGAAGAAAACGTGTAAAAATGTATGGTGACCTGGATACAGAGCGTCTCCAGTACAAGGGAGACATGCAGAATGTTTATCTGCATGAACGGGCCTTGCTTTTCATAGGAACATTTAGATGGATTGTTATTAGAAGCCTGGCGGTGTTCAGAGATGCATCTCCCTCATTATAGTCTCCATAACTGACTGCACAGCGGTGGGGGTGGGGGGGGGAGGGCGCTATAGTCCCATAACAGCACACAGAACACCACTTCTGTACCGCGTCCCACCGGACCTCCCAAGACCGCAACGGTGCTTTTTAAGCATTTTATTCCAAAAAGGCGAACACTTTATCTATGGAAAATATGACAATTGACATGTTTTAGATGGAGTGTGAACCTTGTTAGTTAATCTGCCATACGCTCACCGCTGCTTTGGGGCGCATCTCGCTGCCGCCGGCTAGGCTACCCACAGGCTGCTGTGGACAGCCAGCCACACGGTGTGTGGACAGTTCATCAGTGGGGGTGTGTGTGTGTGTGTGCGTGTGTATGTGTGTGTGTGGCTGGAGGCAAACAGCCCACACATTTATAATCTCTACCCTACTTTTTGTACAACACGGCTCCAAAATGTTTTATTTGATTTAATCTTACTCCACACGTTCCCAGGGCACGAGACCGAACCGAGCCCGCCCCGCTCACGCACGGAAGTCACCGCGAGGCGCCCGAACAGCCGAGTTACCCAGGCCAGGTGGAACGCTAATGAAATTTTAAAAGTGGATTAGTGAGGTCTCTTCAAAAGGGTCTGCCTGTCATCTCCACCTGGTGCAAGACCTCCGCACTGTAAACTCTTTTTAGGGTTCACAACCTCCGTGACCCAACCTTCTAACCCCCGAAAATCCAGCCCCCTACCGTCGGCCGTGACACTATTTACTGCCTAAACCCTCACTGTAAAGAGGAGGAGGGGGGAGGTGTGCTGTCTGGACTGCTTTAGAATGCAGCCTGGCTTTTAAATGCTATCTTGAAAAGTGATCAAGAGAGACAGTTAACCTTAATTACGCCAAATGCCACTTAATGACCAAAGTCACAGCCTCCTTAATGACCAGGGAGACAGAGCTGGGGTTGCCAGGAGGTCAGGTGGAATTGCAGGGCATAAACTTTGGTTTCCTTCCAGAATAACTACTTCAGCAGGGGGAGAACGGGGTAGGCGGGATGGGGGGGTAAGAGGTGTAGGAGGAGGAATTAAACAGGGTACAAAGCACCCATTTAAACCCACACCTCCTGAAGGACGGCAATTAGTTGCTCTTGTAATTTTTCCTGAATTCCTCAGCTAGGTTACGAAAGGTTCAGCGCTTGCCGACATAATGTAAGACCTGCAAACGTTTGCTTTCTTCTGCCGAATAACCTTCTTTTTCTCTGGTGGTCTACTCCACGAATAGACACTCTCGGAAAAGTGAAAAAAAAAAAAAAAACTTTGTTTCATCAAAACCCTAGTTTTGTTTTGCTGTGTGAAGCTACGGGCGATGCAGCAGACACCATTGGACATGCCCAATGGTGAAATAATGGGGGCATGTTTAATGATGTAATATCCTCCTAGTGAGTGATGTAATATCCTCCCAGTGAGTGACGCGGTCGACTGATTGTCCACAGGTGGTGCCTGGGCCTCTCATTAGCAAAGGAAGCATAAGAAATGAAAAACAAACATTGTTCTGTTTCGGTTCGGTTTTTTTTTAAGAGAGGGATAAATACTCTCAGTTCCACCCACCCACCCACCCCCCCTCCCCCCTCGACCCTGTTGTGGAGTTTAACGGAGACTGGGAGAGATGGGATTGGTGGAGGAGAGGGGGACGGGGGGTGGGAGGGAGGTTAGGGGCTTGTTATTAACCAAGCTCTGGAAGAGTTGGCAGTAAATTCTTTGCGCAAATGGTTCTCTGCATTTTCCTCTTTCCTCTCTGCCTCTTGTGCGATCGCATCTGGTCAGCAGGACTCTGACAGGACCCCCCCACCGCACCCCCGCCAACACTGACATCATTTACATCCTATTGCTTAATTGGAACCACATGACGGGGCTCTGCTGGGGGTGGACCCAGGGAAGGCTGCAATCGGACATTTCACCAACAGGGAACTGTACTGGCTTGTTTGTTCCCAGTTGTTAAACTGCACTTAGCCACACCTCACGCACATTCGCTCATAATTAAGCACACATTCTAGCTGCATTACAGCGCTTAGAGAGCATTCGTTTCTTTGTTTTGTTTTTGTTTGCTTGCTAGTTTGTTGTACAGCGACCCGAACCCGCTTCTCAGCGAACAAAACTGTTTTAATTGAGTTCGAACCGGGGGGGGGGGGGGGGGAAAACATACTGAAAAGGCTGGTTAATGGCTCTGTTTTCCTTTACGGCGGCCTGAAAACAGCCTAATATCTTACTGTCAGAACGGCACGCTAGCACTTTAGCGAGAGTGAACAGTCTGAGCCTTTATTCTGCCTTTCTCAACCACGAGGGTGAAATTCTCTTACTTGGCTCCACTCTGGAAATGAAAAAAAAAATCAGCTGAGGCTGCATTCTGTAAGCTAACCCTTTACATAATTTCAGCGAGGCCGAGCCAACAGAACCCCCCACCATTTCTTTTCTGTTCTGCCAGCGACCCATGAAGCCCCCCCCTGCTTTGCAAATGGGGAAGGTGAGGGGATCTTAATGACCAGCAGTGCCTGGGGGGGGGAGGGGGGCAGGGAATAATGATGAATGATAACACTGTATCTCACACACATATCGCACCATCTCTGTCTTTAATGTGTGAAAGGGCCCATTTAAAGGGCCCAGCCAAGGCCACAGAGATGCTGACTTTTTTCTGCCCATATCAAAACTGTTTTTATACCAATGGATTCGGCCCGCTGTTAAAGAAAAAAAAGAGCTATGATGATAGCTTGGTACTATTTTTTATTTCATTTATTTTGATTATATATACAGATAAAATAATTTTTCATAGAGGACAGATTTTTTTTTTTAAACAGATGAACGGCTGAAGAGGTGCTTTGTCTGAAATGTAAAATGTGTCCCGTCGTAAAAAGCTTCTTGCTGCACATGGGTGCAGATTATATACTGTACATCCTGTACATCCCTAAACGCTTTACCAGGCCTGTCTATACAGCAACTCTGCCAAATCTGCATTAGAGAAAAGAAATATATACATTTATATATTTTTTAAAGCCAGGTGCCTTTTTCTACTTCTGTTAACTCAATTTAACAAACAGTCAGCACATCTCCTTCATGGCAGGGCAATAACATTTGATATGATGTTGGAAATATTTACATATTGAGATTGTAAAGTCACTTCTCGGATCTGCCATAGGGGGCGATGGTGAGAGAAGGGGGGCGGGGGGGACACTGGTGCCACCAATTAGGAGGCCTGTCTTCAATTTTCCTGTCACTCTGCAGCCAAGTGCACCTGCCTGCGGAGGGGACCAAACAAAGGCCACGTCTCCCACCGCCCCTGGCCCCAGGCCCCAGGCCCCCGGCCCTCAGCCTCGTCTGGCCTTCCATCCCTCTTCAGCACAACAATTGGGAGATGAACTGAGGATTCGGTCCGGTGAAAGGGTGACTAATTCCTGGTGGAGACCTTTCTGTTAACAGCCCCCCGTACAGTTCAGGGGGCCGAAATATGACAAGCGAGTCCGAGGCAGAGGACAGTTTGGATCCGCGGCCCCCGCTAACTGCACGACCGCGGCAACACCGTCTTCACAAAACAAACCGCCCGGCTCATTTGTCACAAATTTACGCAGAGTTACGGTTGTCCTGACGCCAACAAAGAGGGGCGGTCAAAAGAAACGAGGGATGAATGCATAGGTGTCTTTTGAAGACGAGTACTCCACCTCCATTCTTTTTTCCCCCCTCTCACACAACCATTATGTATTTCACAGACATAACAACAGCTGCCCTTTTCCCCCGTCACCTGCTATTTTACTGGATTATTTTCCATGCAATTAGCGACTGTCTGTCCCAGTTTACACAGTGACTGGCTGTTTGATCAACCCACATAACAAACATAATGGCAACTACACAGCAGACAGGGGCTCTGCCCTCTTGGCATGCTATACAGACTACTAATCTCATAAAAGTGCATCTGTGTGTGAGTGTGTGTGTGTGTGTCTGCATATGTGTGTGCATGTGTGTGTGTTGTACCACAGATACAAAGAGGCACAAAGTTTCAGCATCAGAAATATGGGCACTGCACTATTACACATGAGCCATCTAGCTAACAAACCAGGCTGCACCCTCAGTGTAAAACCTGTGAAAGCAGGTAAAAGCTGCTTAATAACTAGGTTTTGACATCACTGCAGCAAACTTTATAAGCGACGCTCAGTTCATGGCGAGAGATAAGCTCGTGCAAAATGAATAAAATGTTTTTATTCGTTTTTTTTTCCTCCCAGCGTTTCGCCCTCCTGAGGCCTCAGCGCTGCAGGCTGAGAGCATGCAATGGGAGAGCAGGGCGTGGCTGCGCCAGAGCGCCCTTCGAAACGCTCTCACTCAACCCAACCCAAACAGGCCCGCGCGCAGACAGGGCGGGTCCGGAAAAAAACCCACAACAGCGGAGGTAAACAAAAACAACACAAACACAGAAGCTGATTATCGCACCTGGAGGGGGTGGAAGTGAATTCCGTGCGCTGTGCGCCGACGGTAAGCTCTTCATGCCGAAAGAGGGGTGGGAGTGGAGGGGTGATTACCTCGTTTGTGATGGTAATCCGAAAAGCTGCTTTTGTTTTTTTCCAAAGACGCAATGTGGTGCCCTACCCTGTATCCCTTCCCCTGGACGGGTGCAGTGGCAGAGTGGGGCCTACCCTCTCTCCCTTCCCCTGGACGGGTGCAGTGGCAGAGTGGGGCCTACCCTCTCTCCCTGCCCCGAGATGGGTGTGCTGGCCGCATGGGCCCTACCCTCTCTCCCTTCCCCTGGACGGGTGCAGTGGCAGAGTGGGGCCTACCCTCTCTCCCTTCCCCTGGACGGGTGCAGTGGCAGAGTGGGGCCTACCCTCTCTCCCTGCCCCGAGATGGGTGTGCTGGCCGCATGGGCCCTACCCTCTCTCCCTTCCCCTGGACGGGTGCAGTGGCAGAGTGGGGCCTACCCTCTCTCCCTGCCCTGAGACGGGTGTGCTGGCCGCATGGGCCCTACCCTCTCTCTCTCCCCCGATGTGTGCCAGTGGATGCATGGATGATAGCCCCCACCTTACAGCTGCAGCAGCGGAGAGAGGAAAGCGCGGGCCAAAGGTTTTCTGCTGTACCACAGATAAGCGCAAATTTACTCTGAAGGCCCCTGTGAAGTCAAAGGCAACTGTTTCGCTCTAATCTCAATGACAATATGAGTGCACTCCTCCAACACTCACTGCTTCTACCTGCTCTCTCTCCCCCTCTCTCTCTCCCTCTCTCTCTCCCCCTCTCTCTCTCCCTCTCTCTCCCCCTCTCTCTCCCCCTCTCTCTCTCCCTCTCCCTCTCTCTCTCCCCCTCTCTCCCCCTCTCTCTCTCTCTCTCTCTCTCTCCCTCCCTCTCTCTCTCTCTCCATCTTTCTCTCGCTCACATTCTGCCCGAAGTACATGCATACATGTAATTCATGATTATATATGAGTGTGTGTGTGTGTGCGCATGTGCATGCATGAGTGTGTGCGTGTGTGTGTGTGCGTGTGTGTGCAGGTTCCTCGCAGTCAGAAAAAAATTTGAGAATAAACTCTCTTTCTGTGAGCTGGTTGGTCACATAAAGCGGGTATCTTTGGTCGCCTTTTTCCACATAGAGAAGTGACAGAGAGAGAGAGAGAGAAAAAGAGAGGAGAAAGAGAGAGAAAGAGGAAGAGAGAGAAAGGAAGGATTAAAGGGATAGAACATGGAGTAATTGGGGATGACAGGCCTACGATGCTGCATCGGGTTTTCAAACAACGGGAGGCTCTGTAAGAGAGAGAGAGAAAAAGAGACAGATAGAGAGTAAAATAGAGAAAGAGAGAGAGAGAGAGAGAAAGAGAAAGAGAAAGAGAGGGAGACTCTACTCCTCTTCAGCTTACTGGCCAGAAACACACTCTACGGTGGCTATGACAAATGCCGACAAGACGGTAATGCTGATGAAATGATTCCTCCTTGGGATGCAGCAGAGTGAGTTGGTGGGCTTAATGAGAGGCCGGTATTAAAATAACAGCACCGGTCCAAACGGAGTTGAATTCACCTGACATGGGAACCTTCTGGTCACTCTACACCTCCCGGCGCTCTCTCTGTCTCCAGTGGCTGTAATTTAGTACGTGTTAAAGAGTACGGCCGGTTTCGTTTACTTCTTCTCAAAATTTCGTCAACACGCGAGCCCTACTTTCTTGCACGGAGTGACGTGTGCGTTGCGTCCCGGTCCCCGGGCCCGCCAGATACCGCCGGAAACAAACCGTGTGTGAAGGGGGACGACACCTGACCCCCAAGAATTGATGTGATGTGCAGGCCAATGCTAAAACAGGCCTGATTTTTTTGTGGGCTAATGATTTAAATACACAAGCTGTACTTAGTAGCAGAGAGCTCCCGGCCTAATGCTTTAAATACGCGAGCGGTACTTAGTACCGGGGTGTTCCAAGCTGCTCATGCATACAACACCATGCAGTGGAACGCGGCGCGATGTAGCAGTGTGCAACGGGCGCGCGGTAATGCGGTCTGAACGCATCGAGCGGGCAGACGCGCTGCTCACGCGATGCTGGCCGTAATCAGGTCAGGCCCGGCGCCGATGCACCACGGCTCTGAAATATCACCCATTTTAACACGTTTTTTCGTGTTAAAATGGGTGATATTCGGCCGTAGCTCATATTATATTATTTTTTATATATATTCTATGTTTTAATCCGTAAAACAGATTTCTTCCTTTGAAAACACTGCCTGTGTGGAAAGGTCATCGGTATGCAGTTTTAATTTCCCACATTAATTAAATGACTTCCTGATACTAATACCGATGCACATGTGCACCGGTGCTATTAACATTTAAGTGTTATAGTATTTCCCTGCAAGGGACCGATCGCTCCAGAGGACCAGTGTCCCCCCCACCCCTGTCCCAGAGGACCGGTGTCTTTGTCCCCTGGATCGCCGGTAGGTCACATGTTCCACTGTGAGTTGAGTGACATGAGTTTAGACCAATTGGAGAAAAGGAGAACACCCTGACAAACTAGACCCACCCCCTACACTTTATACTTTTACAATAATGCTTAATCCTGCCTGGACACAACCCAATCACACGTATTCATTTTCTTTGAAGTGCTACTTGGCGGGCTATCGAGACTCGCGGCTGCTTACCCCACTCAGGGACTGACACAGAGCTAGAGAGAGAGAAAAAGAGAGAGACAGAAACTAACATTCCCCTTGCTCCTGACAAATCAGAGTCCAACCCTCATTCCACGTCTACTCTGTGATTCTGGGGCTAATTACCCAACTGCCACCCCTGCTCGGCTCTCCTGATAAAACGCTTCAAGCTGTATGGCAGCCCATTGGCGCTGTCTGTCATTTTAATTAAAGGTTTGCTTCTCCCAGGACCCACAAGACTTCCTGACCAATGGGCAGTTGACCCCCAGGACCCTCTTCTCGCCCTTACAGAGAATAGATGTCTGCGGGGCGGGCTAGCGCGGTGGCCGCGACGGTGGGTTCACGTGTCTCCCAGAACGCGCTGCAGGAAAGGGAACGCCACGTTACCAAAAATACATTCACCTCAGGGGGGTAGGGTTACACACCATCCCGTTTATCAGTCACCCCTGCCCACCCCCCCCTCCACACACACACACACACACACACACACACACACACAGCCCATCTCCGGTCACTCCCTGGCCGGCCGGCCGGCTCGCTCTGCGTCGATGTCGGGAAGAAGAAAAGCGCATCGGGAGAAGAGCGGACGGCTAAACAGGGGGGCCTGTGTTATGTCATTATTATCATTATTTCATTGAGAACCATCACATTTCCTGCAGCCTCCCCTGGGGCCGCCACTGGCTGCAGACAAACGGTTACTCAGGCTCCCCCAGTAATGCAATCACTCAGTGGCAGTGCACCATCTCAGCCCTGGTGTGTCTGCAGAGAGGGCCGCTCTCTCTCTCTCTCTCTCTCTCTCTCTCTCTCGCCCGCACACGCTCCCTCCCCAGCAGCCCACCAGCCAGGAAGCAGCAGCACATTCTTATTTAGCACAGGAAGAGCAGATTTGCTTAGCAACCGCATTAGCTCTCCAATCACAGAGGTATTTGGGATAATGCAGGCCAGTCGTGCGCGGGCGGGTGCGTTAGATGCGCGCAGACTTTTCAACTCATCTCTCTTGCATTCTCTGCCTGTCTCTCTCTGTCTGTCTGTCTGTCTCTCTCTCTCTCTCTTTCTCTCTCTCTCTCACTGTTTGTCTCTCTCTCTCTCTCTCTCTCGCACTGTCTGTTTGTCTGTCTGTCTCTCGCTGTGTCTCTGTCTCTCTCTCTCTATTTCTCACTCTCTCTACCATATTCTGGCATGGTGCACACCAGTAAATCAATTATTGTGACCCACATCACCTCTCTTTTCGCAAGGATCAACAAATAAAAAGAAATAGTCTGTTTTTTTATTATTCATTTATCTCCTTCCGCCCACAGTTATTGTGCACCTTTGGTCAAAGCAGTTCAGTAAGCCGGGCATGGCCCAGGCTTAATGACTACAGGAACCCCAGTAAGAAAAGCACAGAGGTAGAGACACTACAACACACTGCTCCACACCAAAGGGCTTGTTTTAAGCACTTTAAAAAAGGAGGCCAGACTGTCATGTTATCAGTGATTAAATAAATGTTTTCTGTGTGTTTCTGCTCTGTTTACTACGGCCACTTCTGAGCCTTGGCAAGGGCCCCATCGCTGGCTCCAAAGTTCACCTGCGCTAACAGCTCCCCTAATAAACAAACTCAGTAAACAAGGCTACGTACCCACGAACACTATACTATGTACATTTACATTGTACATAGCATCATTGAAGTGTTAGTATATGCTAATACATGGCCTTCCCATTTGGCCTAGAGAATTGTGGGTAAAAGCATAAAGGAAGGTCCACCATTTTATACAGTTAGGGTTTCAACGTGTGGTGAAGGTAAGACACCCTTTCTCAAGGGTATAGCAACAACTTTCAGATTTAGAGTCCACTTAACAGCACTAGAGAGCAGCAAGCTTGGCTCCAACACCTCAGCATCTTACCTGTCTTTGTCCTATAGACCAGGGCTGCCCAACCCTGTTCTTGGAGATCTACCGTCCTGTAGGTTTTCCCTCCAACCCAAACAAAGCACGGCTCATTCAACAGCTAGAGATCTGGTTGAGCTGCTAAATTAGTAGAATTAGGTGTGCCAAATTATGGTTGAAATAAAAACCTACATGATGGTGGATCTCCAGGAACAGGGTTGGGCAGCCCCGCTAGAGATGCTTACTCCACTAGGGCTAGCTTGTGTAGGCACAGTGCTACGCTAGTTAAGATGGCAGAGATGCAGCCCGATTAAAAAACCGTGTTCACTGCCTTCTGTGTCACCGTGTCACTGTCTGCCACCGTAAGCAGGAAGCTAAAAATGAGTTTCCAAAGCTTTTACAAATACTGAGAGCTCACTTCCTCAAATCTGCTGTTTGGTTATATGTGCAGTCTATTTTCCTTTTGCGTTATAGTTAGTATAGCCTACATATACAGAGCCCAGTATACACACTCGTTTTCTTTTTTCTTCTTCCTGACCACACTCTGCCACTCATGCCTGTGGGCTTTGTTATTGTTTTTTTGTGGAGGGGAGTTGGGGGAGGGGAAGGGGGGAGGGGAGGGTGCAGTCTTTGTGAGGGGAAAAACAAAGGCTCTTTGGCCAGGGTGATGCTGGACTGGCTCGGATGCGGCGGGGAGGCCAGTACATGCCGGTGCCTCGGACATTTTGTTCCAAATGAGTTGAACTCAGAAAGAGACTTGGCTCCGGGGCAAAATCACAAGGCTTAGTGTTGGAACTGGAAGCATGGGGGGGTCACTGGGACACAGTGGACGGGGTGTGGGAGGAGGGGGGGGTTAGGGGACAGGAAGCAAGAGGAGAACTGGGCTTATGACGGTACCTCCGGGTAACACGTACTGATAAAATGTGCTCGCTGTACGGTTGCCAGTTGGCTGGAGGAAAGCCATATGTTGTGTTGTCAACAGAGCTAGTCTGGAATACAGGAGTCTCCACAGCCTGAGAGACAGGGTGCCGGGGAGCGCGCTCTGCAAAGGCACGCCGGCCAACTTCATTGCTTAACTGCGGTTGTGCCACGCTTGGGTCAACCTGATAAACGATGTCGCAATACCCGGCAAATCCCATTCCAAGCCGTACGCTGAGAAGCAACACCCTTTCTGCCTATTAAAAGAAAAAAACATCATTACTGTTCTATGTCTTTTTCTGGAGCAGTTTCAGAATGTTGTTTGGTAGGAGCAGTAGAACACCGTGTTTGGGCAGTAGGGGCCACTCTGGGCCCTCGGGGGCTGCGGGGTGACTACACGCCCTTGCCTGTACCCGCAGGGGGCTCCTGGGGGGAGAGCGTCACGGCGAGGGGAGGTGCGACGTCGGGAGACACGGGCGGGCAGGCGGCGCACGCAGAGCTTCGCCGCTAGAGTCCCCGTCCTTCCCTTGAACCGTCTCGTCGTCGGCTGAAATTCCCAAACCCGGAGAGGCGTCGAAGCAAACCCGTGGGAACCCAGAAACAGGCCGCGCTGTCCCTTTAAGGCCTCTTCGCAGAGCGGCTCCGCCGTTTGCCCAGAGACGATCACCCCACTCGTGTCATGTGACACTCGCAAAGGCAGAGCTACGCTGGTGGGGAGGCGGTTTGACCGTGTCAAACTCTCACATCAGCAGCCTGTGTCACCTTTGAACTAGGCTGCGTCCCGCAGAGGAGCGCACAATGGTGCCTTCTCCCTCCCTCGTTCCCAGGGCCTGCGCCGGCCAGCTCCAAGAACAGGCAGGAGGGGGAAATACACCTACCTTACCCTTATCACATCACCAACCAAATAATGAATAATGTTACATTTTTATTTTCATCATTAGAAAAATAAAAATAACATGGCAAATGAGAAATTGCGAATAACATATATAACATATATATATATATATATATACAGTGTATATGTGTATATATAAATATACGTATGAATATATACAGTATATGTACACACACACACACATATATATATGTATATATACACAAAATGTATGTATTTTGTATGAAATGTATGTAAAAATGTACTTATTTCTTTAGTTTTTTTGGTGAGGTAATGACTATGGGCTGTTGGTTGCCGGAAGGCGAGAGGAAACGGGGCCTAGAGAGGTCATGGCTGTAAAAAAAAGAAGCTTCATTCCTTTACCTCCACCACATCATTACTCTTTCCTCTGCTTTCAACTTCCAAGAGACACTAATGGACAGATTAGCTGCTGCTCGCCCTCGCTAGCCTATTAGCAGCCAGTGAGATGATCAATTCACGCCTTGCCTGATAACATCAACTTTTTAACACTTCATTATTATGTCTTGGAAGCAGCATCAATCTACTTAAAATGGATCCGTCTCTCTCTCAGTTGCTACGGCTTTAATTCCCGGGACCAGAAACAACCGTGGGGCTGACCTGTCTTGACTAATCATTGCTCAACCCTACAGCCGGAGACCTGTAGAACTTTAAGCTCTCGTCAGATCCATTTTAAAACCTGCTTAACACGTAATCAAAGGACTCCCCACGCCCCTCCCCCCCATCCCCCATGCAAAAATGGGGGCAGCTCCTCTCATCTCTACACGAGAGAGCATCTCAGTTGTAAATATTCTTTGATGAGCCATTCAGAATTCCACGCAAAGCCTGCCCTCCAGCTCCCCCCCCCATCTAGGGCGTGGCTCTGCAGTATCGTGCTATTCCCGCCAGTTCAGCTGAGTGAACTACATTTTTAAAAGCATAACTGAGAGAGAAATGGCCAAGACACTTTAAAAAAAAAACATTTCCAAGCCGCAATTACATAAATTTTGCAGCGGCTTTTTGTCTCGTTCCAAAGTCTGATTAAAGTACCGGAAAACACTCTCTCTAGTCTCTTTCCACGTTTGTTTCTTGGAGCAATATTTATTTTTAATTTTGTTATGCACTACTCTGTGTGTGTTTGTGTGCACGTGCGCTTGTGTGTATATATGTGCATCTTGTCAATGCATGCGTCCGAGTGTGTGTGTTATGTATATGTGAATCTTGTGCGTGGGTGGGTGTGTGTGTGTGTGTGTGTATTATGAATATGTGCACCTTGTGTGCATGTGCGTGTGTTATGTATATGTGCAACATGTGTGAGTGTGTTTGCGCACGTGTGTGCATGTGTGTGTGTGTGTGCATGTGTGCGTGTGTGCATTTATTGATTACCGCAGGAAGCGTATTCTGATGTTTCATAGCGTTTCCTGAGCCCCAGCCTAAGCCCGCTCCATGGAGTCCCTGCCAAACCCCGGTGATCTGGGAGGGGAGACAAGAGACAAAACAGCTCTGCCTCCATCCTCCACCCAAGACAAAACAGCTATCAGATAACACTGACTAATGTCTCATTCACTCCAGGAATAACATAACCCGGCTCGCCGAGCGGGGTGGAAAAATACACCGTCTACAGCACACTCTTTATCCTTCACCAGCACAAAAACCCACCTCTGATTCTTCCAACTTAAATTCCTTCCACAAAATGTGAAAAATATAGAGGCTGTTTTTTGTATTTTGGAAAGCCGATGTTTATAATGAAAACACCGCAGGAGATTTATGACCAGCGCAACTCGCAGCGCCTTCGACGTTTTTCGCTCGCGGGATACTCTCGGATCGCAAAATGTGGCTTTTTTCTGTCCTATTAGACCAATTAAACGCTTCACCCCGGGGGGGGAGGGGGGGCACCAGAGGTGCTTAATTGTGGGGCTGGGTCATTCGGTCTGTTAATGTCTGTTAAAGCTTGTATGGCAAGGAGGCAGACCACGCAGAGACCACATGACATTCACTGTAGAGCAAACAGGCCTGGCTTTGGGGGGTGGGTGGGGGTGGTATTAAATTAATGCCTCCTTATTCCAGCTCTGGATTAGCATCTCTGCAGAGGAGGGCAGCGGGTTCAATTGGAATCCTGACCCATGGAAGGGGCGGCTGTCAGGGACCCAGTCGCCGCGGAGCTGTCTGGAGATAATTAAACAGAGTGGACAGATGGGGGCTGATGCAGAGACAGGGAAGGCCAGGGATTGGACGCGATGCAGAGGGGCCGGCCCTCCCCCGGCCAGCGCAGGGCCAGATTGACAGAAACATATAGGTAGACGCAGGGAACCTGATGTAAATAAATTGCCTGTTGCTTTAGGTAACCTTGACAACCTTCAAAGGAAAGACAGAAGGGAGGGGTCCGATGGAAATGGGCAGTGGTGATGGGTGGGGGAGGGGGAGGGGGAGGGGGGAGGCATTATATCTTAACGCCCCATGCGTGGAAGGGGGCGGAGAGAAGTAAAACACCATCAACACTTTCTTTTCTTGCAGTCTCCAATTAGATTAATTGCGAGGCATCGGCCCTGACAGGATATTTGCTGACCAGGCCTTGTGTGTGTGTGTGTGTGTGTGTGTGTGTGTGTGTGTGTGTGTGTGTGCGTGCGTGCCTGTGTGTGTGCAGGTGCATGCATGCGTGTACATCTATAAATGCATGCATGCATTTGTTCATGTGTCTGCATTCATATGTGCATGAATACACGCATGTGTGTGTGTGTTCATCGGCGTGCATGTACATGCGCATGTGTGTGCGTGTTCATGCGTGTGTGTGTGTGTGTCTCATCTGCGTCCATGTATATGTGCATGTACACGTGTGTATGTGTGTGTGTTCATGTGTGTGCATCTATACGTGTCTGCGTGTGCGGCCACGTTTGCATGTGTGAAAGAGAAATGCGTGTGGGAGATTTGGGGAGGTGCCCAGAGAAGCCAAAAAAATCAATGAGCTTAACTGCAGTGGTGAGACAGAAGAGACGGATGAAGGCGGAGAGAGAGAGAAGAGAGGGATGGAGGACTGAGAAAGAGATGAGCAGGACGGAGGAGGAGGAGGCGAGAGAAGACCAGGATGGAGGAGGAGAGAGAGAGGAGAGCAGGATGGTGAAGGAGGAAAGAGAGAGAAGGATGGTGAAGGAGGACAGAGAGAGAGAAGCGGATCTGGGCTGAGAAGTGTCGCTCTAGCATGGCGGGAGGATCCCATTTCAACACTTTGTTTTATTTATTATCTCTGCTGCCAGTTCATTTGCAAAAGTGGGCTGAAATGGGATTCATTGAAGAGATCAATGGCAGGAGGGAGCAGAGGCAGGATGCTAATGACATTAAAGGCCATTGTTTCCAGCACTTAATTCCTGAGGGGAAAACTGAGCCCCCTCTCACCCCCCCCCCCACACACACATTCCAACAGGCCTCCTTAAAATGGGCCAGCCTGATCCCCACCTCCACTTTGGCTAAGCCCATTGAGGTGTGACCGTCCTCCGCGCCCGTCTCCAGCTCAAACGCACGGGTGCTTCGCCGACTCGCTCGTTCGCTCCGGTCTGCGCCCACGGAACCCCCCCCCCAACCCCCCCAACCCCCCCACCTCACCACCCCCGCCGTCTCCCCGAATCCTGCTTCCCGGCACTTTGTGTATGCCTGAGGCGCGTACGCCCCCGTCCATGAGCCACTGCCAAGCGCAGGAGCTGGTGCAAGATGGGGGGGGGGGGCAATCCGCTTCTGTCTGCAGTGCCACAATACAACCTATTTCAGGGGTTCCAGCTTCCCCACATCCCGTCCCGTCCAGTCCAGACCCTACCCCCTACCCCCCCCCCCCCCCCCCCCAGCTCTAAACCATCCCGACGCATCTCACCTCCACCGCCACCCCTCACCCCCTGACCGGGAGCACCGGTGCCCATCAGAATGCCATTAGCAGAGGGGGGTCTACGTTCTCCCCCCTGCCCTGGAGCTCAGCCATGTGAAATTCAGCAGGAAGAAGGGTTTTGGTCGGTGGGGAGACGGGACGAGCAGCGTGTTCATTACTCTAATGAGGGTCCAGCTTCGTAACATGACCTTGGAGGACAAGCGTTCAGTTTGATTAGCGGCAGCTCACAACATGAAGGGCACACCGTGTGCTATGCAGGGGGAGATCGGCACCATCAACGTGTCACAAGACAGGACCGCCCCCCACCCCCAAATCCCTGCCCCCATCCCTGATTTCAGAACAATTGCAATCTTTTTTTCCCATTAACATATTAACAGCCATGTCTAAGCGTCCCCAATTTGGGATGTAACTAGTACATACATGCATGCATATCCACACTGGATTACATGGTAACAAACGCAGCTATTCGTCAGTTACTGACAGTGGGGTCTTTTATTTTTGGGGAGGGGGAACAAAACTGAGAGGCCAGCATTCTTTTGTAACCTGCACAGAAAAACTAAACAGCCCCAAGGCTCAGAACTGGAAATGATCTGTTTTTTTTTTCCTGTGAAAGCAGCCGGCATTATCTCACTCGTCACGTATTCTCACCACAGCCTTCAGGCAAAAACACACACAAAAAAACCACAGAGGAAGACCTGGAAAATGGAGAGGCTTGTTTGGCCACCTCCTTCCTTCCCAGGATCATGTTATTTCTCAAATTATTGGTCCCCTGAATCTTCTGGCGGTAGTTCAGATCAAATATTGAACTGTCTGACTGAAGCAGGGAACATTCTGTCAGGAGCTCGTCCTTAATCTCGGTGGACTAATCATGAGCAAATACGTAAAAAGGTAAATAAATAATAACACCATAAAGGGTCAGACAGGCGCATAACTCAGACACCTAAATAAAGCAAAAGAAGGCCCCACTTTGACCAGTTATAAACGCCGGAGAGACGGCTAGGCTAATAAAGCCATACAAATTACAGTTTATTACAGTTGAAAACGTCCTATGGAATATTCCAGAAAACCTTTTAAAGCAATGCAGTCAATTGGCCCTGTGCTATACCCAACTGGACTTACACGACACTATGCACAAGTGGACAATGAGGCTAACTATCTCCAGGAACCCAACGAGAGTCGTGCATCACAAAGAGGCCTCTCCAAGGACCGACTGATTAGAGCACTCCCTGAAACTTAAGCTTCAAATCTTTACCTTTGCTTACAACCAGAAGAAAAGAAGAGAGAGAGAGAGAGAGCGAGAAAGTGAGAGAGAGAGAGAGAGAGAGAGAGAGAGAGAGAGAGAGACACAGAGAGAAGGGGAGACACAACAATGAGGATTCGGCCGCGATGCGCTGCTCGTGAAAAGTGACGGCCTCACAAAGGTTTGGTCGGGGGCTTTGTCCCGGGGAATCTGTCCCACGACAGTGTTCCAGCTGATGTCATTTAAACAAGGGATAACAAAGGGCGGCGATCAAGCTCGGAGGAGGAGGCGGGACCCCTGCGTGCCCCCGACTCCCCCCAAAACAATGCGCCCAGAGACAAGGGGCGCCCCTCGACATGGCCGCCGCTAAGCCTGCAAGACCCCTCTTTAATATTCAACAGCTCACAGAAAGAGGCCAACAATAGCCGTCCCCCTACCCCCCACCCAACCTCTCTTGACAACAGAATGCATCCAATTCTTTTATATTTAAATTTCTGCTCCTTGCTAGCAGGAGAGTGTATGTGGAGTCACAGGGATGTGTCTGACACTGATTTGAATGGGAGGCAGTGGGCCATTTAAACGTGGAGCCCCCCCCCCACCTCCCCTTCAGCAGGCTCATTCAGTTGTGCTCCGGGGGTCTCAGCTGACCGAGCCGAGCCGTTCTGAGGAGTCACGGGTCCCGAACAAGTCCGGATGCCCCCAGCCGTTCCCCGCGGGCGTGGCAGCCTCTAACTGGGTCACAATTGAGACGCAGGATTAGGCGCCCTTTCTGATGAGGGCCCCGGTGTGTTCTCATTATAGCGCGGCGCGCGCCCGAGATGGCGGGCGGTGAGTCAGGTCTCTGCGGAGGCTGTGGGATTGAGTGAGCCCACGTCACGGTGGGTAGAGAACAGATGGGGATGAGAATGAGGAGTCAGTGAGCTCATGTTAATCTGCTCCCACAGCTGAGACAGGCCTGAAACAAGCACGCACACACACAGACACACACATGTACACATATGCACACATACGCGCATGCGCACGCACACACACACACACACACACGCACGCACGGACACACATGCACACACACACACATGCATGCACACATACACGCATACACACACACACATGCGCGCGCGCACGCACGCACGGACACACATGCACACACACACACACACGTACACGCATGCACATACGCGCATGCGCACACACACACACACACATACATACACACACGGACACACATGCACACACAGACACGCACACGTACACGCATGCACACATACACGTATACACACACACACACATAGACAGACACACACGCACGCGTACGCACACACACACACATAGGCAGGCACACACACACCCACGCACACACACACACACGCACACACGCACATGCATGCACACACACCTATATAAATTACACACACTCGCCAGACAACACACACTTCTACGTAAACATACAGGTCTGAATACACTAACATATACAAACACACCCTGCTAAACACACACACACACACACACACACACACACACACACACACAGGCACGCATGCACACACACACCTACATAATCACACACACTCACCCATGTTAAAACTTCTTACTTATCAGCTAGTTTTATTAGATCCCTTATTACTCTCTATTACTATCCAGTTCATCACCTTTAGTTTAAACCGAGTCGGCCAGCGAAGGATGGGCACCACCTCTCTAGCCAGGTTCATTCTGAGATTTCTCCCCGACCGGGGTTTTTTTTACCTCGTTTTGCTGGTTGGGGGCTATACAAATAAAATTGAATTGAATTGAAAACAATACATACACATCTACCTAAACATACACACACCTGAATGAGCTAACATACGTAAACACACTGTGCCATACACTAGCACACAGACACACACACGGCGAAATTAATTAAATGATGCGTTCGTATGTTCCATAAAGTCACCCTTGGTTGATGGGTCTGGTGGGGAACCCTGAGAGATCTGTAACAGGCCATATAGCCTGAAAAAGGCTTGACTTTGTATTATGAACACGCCCTCCCCTGTCCTACGCTGTCTGTCCGCCAGCGTCTCCTCCACACACTGCCTTTACAAAATGGCAGCTGCAAAAGAACATTTCTGAAGTAGAAACAACGCAAATAAAGGGGAAAAAAATGTATTGCTTTTCCCCCCTAATTTCAAAGTCATGGTAAACATATGGTTTTCAATTTGCAGAAGCGTCAGTGCTCAGTACCTAGTAAAATTGCTAGTAAAATACATATGAAAATCATAATGTTAGACCTAGGAATTTGCAGCACAGACAAAAAAAAATCACCCAGCGTTGTTTTGCCTCATTCGACGGCCTACGTTTGAGCGTCTGTCCAAACCACACTGAAAATTCACACAAATGTTTCCAATGAATGAAATCTCTTGATTGTGAGATGTGAGCTTACGAGCCAAAATGGCCGCTTCTTTTAGAGGGTTTGTGGTGGTGGTGGTGGGGGTGGGTGGTTCTGTGTGTTGTTTTGTAATTTATTTGTGGTGTGTTTGTCTCTGAGCCTTTATCAGACGACCATCTGTCCTGTGGGAGAGGCAGAGAGGCTGGGGACTGGCCGTTCTAGCCTCAAAAGAGTGGGGGGGTGGGAGAGGTCACCGTTTTTTTTTTTTGTTTTTTTTTTGGAAGAGGTCATGTGTCAGCAAGCTCTTGAAAACACATGGGGGTCTAAAGCCCGACATGGCCACACAAAGGGCCCCGGCTGACACAGCACTATTTCTGCTGTCTCCCCTCGGCTATCTGCTGCATTTTACGTCACAGATTACAACAAAAAAAAACCCTGGCTCTCAAAATAATGTACAAATACAAACTGCACAGACATCTGAGGTGAATGACTTCTTCGTTTATTTCACACAAATTTTCTGATCTCCGTTTTATATTTATGTTTTTTGTTATGATTTGCTGTGGTATTGTTATGATTTAATTTGTCGTATTTTTAATTAATTTTCAATTACCCAAACGGCTGACTTTCAATCTCACAAAACTTCCCCGAAAATGAGTGTTTTTGAAATGATTTTTACACGCAACGTTTAACAAAAGCTTTACCAAATGCAGCGTTCTACTCCACCGGCCACCGTAAACGCGGCCACGGACGCTCCCTAGTTTCCCATACAGTTGTCGGTCACACGCTAGCATATGGGACTGAAGCAACTCCATACTGGATTCAGACAGGACCGTACTGAGCCACGGAATATTCCAGGAATACCGCTCTACGGAACATCAGGCGGGTGGGAGGGGCCGGGGTGGGAAGGGCAGTCCCTGTCAGAGTGATACACTGACACGCTGCGGTGTCTCTCCCTCTGGGAAGAGGGGCCTGTCTGCTAACTGGGACAATGGACCACGCTTTCGTGCCGGGCGCTATTCCCGGCCCGACGTCGAATATCTTTCTATGTTTATCTCACGAGACACGCAGATGTGAAATCGGCTCGTCTGCGGTAATCAAGCTATTTTGACTCTGCGATGAATCCAGTGTGCGCAGAGAGGGCCTCGGGTGAGGACCGTGAGACAAACAACACAGAAACAGCAAAAACAAAGAAAGCAGCACTTACCAGTGAAAGGTAGGGATTACCTTGCTGGTATAGCACTCTGCTGACGCAAGCCTTCCGCAGCTGACGCTCACGCACACAGCTCAGACTATACATCTGCATTTGTCTGAGACATTTGTTCTCTTTGACGCGACCTACGTCTGTCTCTCACACACACACACACGCACACACACACACTCGCGTTAACGCACACACACACACACCAACGCGTGCGCAAAGCCGAAGAAGGGCTTACAATTACACATCCAATGAAAACCAGCATTAGTAATAACAGAAATCTAATTCTGCCTCACAGTTAAACTGTATGTAATATTCAGACGTATGTAAATCTGGTTAATATGTTTATGTAAACCATGAAAAGGTTATGTTCGGGGGGGCCAGCTATAAGCATTGGCTCGTTCTCGAGCATAATTAAATGTTAGATTCATTTTCTGCATAAACAATCCTATGTTATTCTGCCCAACCAGCACTCTCAGCTAAAGCCAGAGTGCATTTAAACAGCTGAATATTTCACTGAGGGGAATGTTAAGCTGCAGCACCTTCCGTAAAGGGCACAGCTGCACCACTTCCCCTGGGATTCAAGCTGGCATCCCTGTGCTGTGGTGACTAGGCAGGTTGCTGCTCTCTTTGCCTGGGATGGGTGAGCGTATTGCAAGTTTCCCATGAGAGAAAGGCCTGTTGGGGCCACCAGAAAAAAGTCCAATGTGCTGGAAGCACTGGGGGATTTGGGATGGGGGGGTTAGAGTGAACCCCTTTCACAGAACACCCACCCGCCAATAACTAATTTCCTCATGCCTTTACCATTAAAATAAAGCCTTCATATAAAATTAATCCTGACATGTCTACTGTGAACACATAAATATCTTATGCACCCAACCTCCCCCCACCATACAGTAATAGACAAAAGTTTTTTTTAAGCTTGTCTCTGAAAATGGAACAAGATGCCAAATACGAGTAGGAGGAAGGGGGGGATTGAAAAATAAAGAAATAAATAAAATAATGAATCTGGATGAAAGACTCTTTGGCTCTGTAAAAGTGCTAATTTATGTAGGGGGTGAGGTTGGTTAGTTGGATGTGTAGTTAATGCAATAGCTCGGATTGCAGAGGCATGTGTGTGATAAATATTTTAAAACCCAGAGTCATCCTGCAAACGTTCTAACTCATTAAATAAACACGGGGGTCCTTGCTGCCGACGGTAATTTATCATCAATAATAAATAACAGCACAAAAATCTACACGTTGTCACTCGCAATTCTGCGGTGTGTTCAGAAACTACACCCCCCATCATATATCACAGGTACAGAAAGTTAAACATTGGGGTTTATTTGTTGCACCCCAACCTGCCTGCTACATGAGAAGAGAAGTTTTCACACAGTTGCCATAAGATCTGAGCAAGTCCACGGTACCAATGGTGCTATTCTGGCTTCCTGGCAAGGGTTCATTAACACAAGAGGGTGCCGTGTCAGGGAAGTAACCAATCGGTGGCTTCCGTCGCTTTTGTCTACTCAAGTCGGCTTGGGCCTTTTGGCGTGGAAACAGCGGGGCCAGTCTGCAACACAGCTGTGATCCACTGACACACACGGTAGCCGTGGTAACCTCCAAGCACAAAGGGTTTGTTTTTTTTGTTGAGCTGACTGGCCCCACCCCCCCCCCCCCCAAACCATCAAATCCCCTCCCCCCCCCACTTCATCAGTCCCACAAAAGGTACCAAAAAACTCCCCTCTCCATCATCAAATTCCACCCACTCTCAGGTAGATCAATGTGATCTCTATCTCAGCTGCACATAAGCCACATTCTCTGACTTCCATTTGTCAGCCTGCAGACACTCTTCAACAATCTGAGAAGCAGTGCTCTGCAGAGTGCCCTCAGAGGGAAAAGAGAGAGGGATATGAGAGGGAGGAAGGGATGGAGGGAGGGAGAGAGAGAAGAAGAAGGAGGAGGGTTGGAAACAAAGGCCTGTGATGAAGGCTTGAACTTCTCCTTCTTTTTCTGTGAAGAGAAGTTGTGTTGTTCACAAACCGGGAGTGCGCGGTGGAACCCTGGCGGATGCACGGGGAGATGAGCCTACGCCGTTCACGTTTGTGGAGGTAACTGTGGGGGTGGGTGCAGGAGGAAGCAAGGAGAGGTGGAAGAAGAGAGACAGAGGAGAAGGAAAAAGCTTCTATGACAGCCTACTGGGTGGGCGTATCTTCAGGATTAATAGTATTAACCATCTCAGCAAATGGAACAACGTAAAGTAATAAAAAATAATAATTCTATAAGAAATGGAACAGGATCTCCTAACAGTAGGACACACACAAGCTCACACCTTTGGGTGAATGCCGGGCATCAATTTAAAGCAGGTTTCGGGTGTCCAGTGTACAGCGCTTTTACAGGACTGGCCCGGGAAGAGGCCAGTCCATTAAGAACGGACTCTTAAAATGTGCCATCAAACACCCACTGTGTAAGATCTCCCACAGAAAGCGCGGTTAGCGACTTTCAGCCTGATCTTCACCTCCATCTCTCTCTCTCTCTGAGCTACAGTTCATAACAAAATGACACATTTCCCGATGACTGGGCCTCTCTGACATCAGGGCAGTGACAGAGCGGCTGTGAGCGGCGAGAGTTGGAATGACCAATTCAAAGACAAACAACAACAACGACAACAAGAGGGAAAAAAAGATGATTCCGGCAAAGCAAATCAAACTAAGAATCCTTTTAGAATGTCTGCTTAATTAAGATTCATTATATCCTCATCAGGCTGTGTGAGAACAATCCCATTTAAGTACCTCTTACAGCTTGTCGGACCAAATGGCTCCGGGCAGGAAGAACAAAGGCAGATAGGCACACCTAATTTATTTTCACCGTCATTTATCAAGCCCTTTTAATGCCTCGGCCAGACACCCTACTGAAAACGTTTGCCCCGCAACCCTCCTTCCTTACACTCTAACGCTGTCTGCATCTTTAAGCGTGCATATTTGAGTGCGTTTGTGCGTGTGTGTGACGTGTGTTGCGCGTGTATTATGCGTCTGTCTGCAGGGCGTACGTCTGTTGTGTGTGTGCACCTTTGTACTACTTTGTGTATTTATTTTTCCAAGTCAATAGACTTCTTTAAAGTTATTAGGAGAAAAAAAATTCCCGCAAAGCAGCAATTTGCAGTGAGCCAAATCCCCTGCCTCTGTGACTATCTCAGGAGGATAGGGAGAAAAAAACTGAAAAAAGCTTGGTTTTGATGGGTATGCAGAAAAAAAAGCACAGCAAATTAGCAGCGTATGTGGCAAATAATTAGTGTGAGGCGCTTCACACATGAACCTAACTGCTAATTAAAAAAAACCTTCTTAATTGACTCAAATTTGCATACCATTAATGTTACAAAGCAATTACACTTCAAATTGTTCTAGGGAGGTTTTCTAATCCTGTCTTCCAAGCATTACAACAGACTCTCCACTGTCCAGCTCGTCACAATGGCAAGCAGACCATTGAGACCTGACCCCTGCTGATAGCCATATCACAAAAGGACGCATCGTTGGAAGGGAACAGTGTTCAACTTGCATGAAGCACAAATGGCCTCCTGAAGTTTCAGCGAACTAACTTGAGGACTTTAAAGTCCCATAAGCAGCGTACATGCCGGATCTTTCTTAATCATCCCTGTTAGCCAGTCGGAAAGTGAACTAGGAGTCACTTCTGACTGCAGGACTCCCTAGTGTCAATTTAAAATTGATTCCTCTGACCTTAAACAATGATCTTGGAAGAGCGGTTAATGTGACCAAGGAAAAACAGTTGGGGTGCTGCAAAGGCTGATGGGAAATGGCCTGATCTAAGTTAATTAGCAGGATCTCTCTCCTCCGGGCATCCTAGACGATCATTCTCTGTATTTCATAGTCCAGGGACTTCAGCCCTAATTCCTTGTGTTTTAGTAACAGCACTTATGATCCAGAATGAATTATAAATTATGAGAATCATCACATAAGATTAGGATGAGTTCTTCCACCACCCCAATTATTCTGTGTCTAGATTTCCCTCCCTGCTATTATATCACCGGGGTTTTAGCTAAAGGCGGCTGTATCTCGATTTAAAACAGAGGTTGCTGCGTTTTCTATGAAATACATTTTTTTAAAGGGTGGAATTTGTGCAGTGTCTATTGATATGCGGGGCTAACAGCTGTTGTCCTGCCCTCGGCATGGATATGGCTTTTTGTCGGAAAGGCTTAAGGCTGATGTGTCTCGCATATGAAACAGGACATACCCCATATTCCCTAAGGAAGCAAACTTCCTTTTCCCCTGAACAAGTAGCCCATTCAGCAACGGACGGGATATCCCAGAATGCAGTGGGGCAGTTTTGGGCACTGGAAGGGAAACTTTCATTTCTGCCGTCCTCTAAGAATGGACCATGGACCTTTCAAGCGCCGTGTCAGAAAAAGAAACAGTCTTGTCAAACTTGTCAAAAAATATATATAGGTCTACATAACAATCACATAATCATCCCATCTGTGCGGTAACTTCTAACACCAGTTTTTTTTTGTTAAGCCTGTAGTTAGTCAGTTCAGCATTCCATTCAGAATGAAAGCCCAGAAAAACAAAAACACACAACGAGCAGTTAAAACTGAGCCAAAAAAAACAACAAGCGCTGATATATCCCCGAAATTATATCCGCAATGCTGGGTTCTGTGATTAAATGATAAACCTGAATCACCGATTCTAAATCTTTGTTTCTCTTTCAAAAGCTTTCTCACTTTTTTCCCCCATTCAAAGACAGCCGGGTCCTTTGTCTTCCGAAACCTCAGCCACCCTCCGAGAAAATTAAGCAAGAGAGAGATGTGTGTGTGGGGGGGGGGGGGGGACACAACAACTTGATTTTCAAATAGCAAGAAAGAGGAAAAGGCTGATTTTAATGTCCAACAGGTGTGAGGGCACGTCCCATTCATGCCCATTCATGACTGTTTCATACCTCCCTTTGCGTAATCAGGTGTCTCTTCACATAAAGAATGATGGCCCTGGAATGTGGCCTAGTTGTGTCAACTCTCTTTATGATTAATATACATTTGTCTGCTGGCTTTACAAAAGTTTGCATCTGACTGACAACATCTCTTTCATAAATTTATATGAAAGGAAATCTGGGTCTTCATTGTAGCATAAATATGATTATTCATATTTTGTGAGTCAGGAATAAAAGGTACTAACTTTTTTCAAATTTACTTACTTTTTTTAACAGTATAGGCTATATTTCAGCTTCTTCTGATTAATGAAAAAAAATAAAAAATTAAATTGTTTATATAATTTCTGTTCTTTTTTCCCCCCCACACACACACACATACATAAACATAGCCTATATACTGCCTTCAAAAGCCTTTTTTAAAAGCTACTCAAATTAGTCACTATTAGTCACTGATACAACTTGTACTTTCCTCTCCAACACAGTGACTATAAATTCCATTATTTGTAGTCACATGTTACATATTGGCAAATCTAACTGGTGGTCTGTTTGATCTTCAGCCACAATCCAATATACAGTAACCAAAAGCCGCTGATAATGTTAACCACCCACTCAGGCATCAGGGTGCCAACAGCCATTAGAGGTACCTAATATTGGTTCTGTGTGGACTGAGAATATAGCTCCACACCCAACTCATAAACTCTGAACCCACGGTTCAGTACAACACTCCCTCGTCACGCAGTCCAAACTAGCAGCGGCCGCGGTTGCGCTCAGACACAGGAAAGTCCGCGCACGTGACCGAGCCGATTCCTCAAGACTTTGTTCAGACAAACGGAATGTGTGGCAATATCTTGGTTTCACTTTGAACGCTGTTGGGAGTGCACACTGGGACAGGCAGAAGTCTAGACAAGGCGAGGAAATCCTGTGGTGACCAGGTGAGAGTGAAATCGACGGCCTATAACCTGACGGAGCAGCAGGAATGGGGATAACACTTTAGGTGAGATTGTCCCGCTCCACCCACCCTCCGCCCTGCAGGGGTGCTTGTCTGAACGCCTCTCCTACTGCAGACCAATTCCACCCCAGTTATTAACACCCGCCAGCGATGAGACTGACAAATGACTCACCCGCTGCATATGCGAGGCAGAGCACTCAGACAAACCCAACACACATAGGTGCGGACTATGTTTGCCGGAGGGGGGAAGGGCGGAGTGTGTGATCCTTCGGTTTGAGCCTCTCAGAAAAATAACCACTGGGGCCTGGCCTTTCGCAATTACACACAGATAGACACACTGCAGCTTCAGGACATCCTGTCTGTCTCCTGCTTTGGCGCCCAGGCTGACTGCAACAGACAGCGAGACGTGACGCACACGCGCGCCTGGGGGATATTGGGTAATGCCCTAGAAACCAGGGGGCAGGTCTCTGGCCTTCTTGCACAGAGAGTCAGAGGGGAGAGGAAGTGATGTGACCCCAGACTCCTCTGCCCAGCCGCACACACACACAGACACAGACACAGACACACACACACACACACACACACACGCACGCACACATGCACACACATGCAACCTCCTCTGATAAAAAAAAAACTTTCTAGGAACAAAAAATGGACTTCAAACACTTTAACTGCAGTGAGATTTAAAAAGCACAGTGAACTTGATCCACTATGCCGACCCTTATAATATAACTGACCACTGAACAAACAGAGATTCTGTTGAAAACTTTTGTGAAAGGAAAATTTAAGTACAGCAGTCTGCATCGTTAAAATGGTTTCCTTTCTTTTATGTCATCTTACCCTAGAATACAAATTGGAACGTTTCCAGCCCTCAACTACAGAACTGCATGACAACCAACCGGTGCATTGGTGACTCAGAGATCAACAGGAAAAATAAGCAGAAATATAAGATCAAACACACTAAGTAAAATAACAAATCCACTCTATCCATTCATTTTACCTAATTGTTTCAAACAATTCAATAAGCAAACAAAACATGGACACTCTTAGGTTTACTATACCTAGCCGCTAAATACGTTTGCCCAGTGAACCTTGGCAGGTAAAGAAGTGACTTGTTGGCCACTTGATATGATAAAGAAAAGCTTAAGACCTTTCACCGAAATGGTAATAAACAGACAGCAGGGCCACTTTTCAGACTATAGCAGCTGAAGATAAGCAGAAGGCAAGACCGCAGTGGTCTTTGAGTCTCCATTCTACAGTTATGCTGGCTACTGTAGATATTATGAATCTATTTTTGAAAACACTTCCACTGTGTTTCTATGACAGAACAGACTGCGGTGGCCACCCTAGAAACCTAGAAACACCCCCCTTTTCTTAAGAACAGGAACCAACGCAGAAGGTAAGGGGGGAAGGGAAGGCTGTGTGTGTGTGTGTGTGTGTGGGGGGGGGGGGGGCTGAATGTGCCCTATTGTTTGGGAATATTATGTTTCCACCACAATACTCCTATCCCTGCTTCATCAATTCTATTCAAGTGTAACAGTTTATGCAAATGAGCACACATGCCTTTCATTAAAGAGGGGTGGGGGGTGGGGTCTGTCATCAGTTTTATTTTGGGAAGGAAGAGAAAGACACTCTGCCCTGATCTGTCCCCTACAGCACATAGACTTAGTCCCCTTCTAACCTGGGGTGGGCACAATCAGGTTTCTGTCTGCTAGCCGCTAAATGACTGCTCTGCATAAAGGTTCAGGTTATATAAGCCACAACGTAACATGAAGATAAATACTGTGGCTAAAGAAGTCCTCTTGTGGAACAAAGGTTGGCTGGGATGAGTGTGTGGACAGAGAGAGGGAGGGGTATTAAATAAAAAAGTTCCATTAATCAATTAACTTCCTCAATTTTAAATCACACAAAAAAAAGAATTACAGATACAATTCACACATACTGTAGACCGGAGACCATTTGCCCATCATTCTCCCCCCTTTGCTGTGACCACAGAACATTTGCTATGAACTGGGACACAGAGCATAAATGAAACCGAGGGAAATTCCTTCCTGCTAACAAAACTGCCGCTCTGCTGGGAAACTGGTCGCAACCATAAAATGTCGGGTCTTAACATTTCAACATTTAAAAAAAAAATATATATTAGCCTGTTCCAAACTTGCAGAAAATTAAACCAACCATCTTTAGAAAGTGTAGGCTTCATGAAAGCATATAGGCTAGATATACTCAGAATCACTTTAAAATACATATATATTTTTTTTTTTAAAGCTTTTAAATAATATTTAAGACAGAATGAAACCACTCCCATTTTAGCGTTTAACTTGCATTTATCCTACGTTAATTATAATATCCTCGACATGTGAATAACACTAGCCTACCCAAGGAAAACCAATAGGCTATTGACAACACATATAAGAATTTTACAGTGCACAATAGTTCAATAATACTCGCACATATAGACACAATAATACGACTGAAATATGCATAGGTGTTGAATCCTGAAAGTCAAATTACAAAAACCCAGTGGCATATCAGCCAAGCTGCGAGCAGCTAGCAGCGGTGTAGCTAATGGCCTCTCGAAGCAGACATAACAATTGGCACCCCCCCCCTCCCCAAAAAGAATAACCCTGTCGTTGACCACCCTCTGTGCGCTCAAACTTGCTAAGTAGCATACCATTAAGGTAGGGATGGGTCTATCATTAAAAACACATCCACCTTGAAGTACCTGAGATAACAGCCCGAGCTGTTACTCGTGTTTCAAACATTTCCACAATATACTGTGAAACGGGGGGAAGGGGGGGGGGTGTGTTGCGGGACGTTCAGTCGAAGGAGGATGGGAGATGGAGTGAGAGAGAGAGTCAACGGGACAGAGAGATTGAAAGAAGGCTGTAGGCTACTAATAAAACAAATACATTGTTGTTCTCTATTTGCATAAATATCACGTTTGTTTTTGGTTTTAAATTACAACACAATAGGCCTACCTTGGACTAAAAAATATAAAACACATAGGTTACCATTCACACACACAACATACATTATTATATGTATTATATATATATATATAGAGAGGGGGGGGTCAGGTTGGGCTGGACTAGTCATTTAGTCCCATTGTGACCACTCAAACGAAGCTTTTAACACCTAGCATAGGTGTTAGACAGACAAATAATGGTTTTATAGCTATTAATTCGTTTTGTTATTTCTGTTAGCTAATTAGTAGCAATATGTCAACTTTAATTCTTCTTCGAGACAGTCTGCGGTCATACTCGCCCCTTCTACTGAATCGCTGTGACTATTTTTATGCTTCATTCCAAGTGTTAATAAAATAATAATAAAATAATAACGTATAAATAAATAGCTTGCAAAAAGTTCGTACAAAATTGTGAAATAATGACAACTGATTTAAAATCCGTCTGGCAAGCATAAGTACAAATGCGCTGCGAAACTAAATTTAAGCACATAGCTCACTGGAAGTTGCAATCCCTCAAATCTGCATAAGTAGGTTGAAAATACCGGTTGATTCGATTCAAACTATATGGGGGATAAATTAAATCAAATCAAATAAAAAGTAGCCTAATTCATGTCACAAAAATCAAGATAGCCGAAGCTCCTATCAATAGGTACAATATTTACGCAATTTTAACGGTGAGCGCAAAATCCAACTTTAAAATGGCAAAGCAAATCATTTGAAATATATATTTTTTAAAAGCGCATCCCTGTGCAAGTGCATAGGCTACGTGGGCAGTAAATTATTTTAAAAGAGCCTATGGTCTCGAAAGCAGTAATTGGTTTATTAAATGTTTCAGAATATGAACACGCTCGAACCAGCTCAAGTCAACCCCAAGTTCTCAAAGGACTAGGCTACATTAAACCCCAAAAAACGAATATCACGACTAAATTTTTGGGTTGTTCAACACACAACTGAACGGCACATGCCAAGTTAATGAAGATAGCCTGCTGAAACTCACCGAAGAGGCTTTCCTCTTGTACTTGTTCGCGAAGTCAAATTTCTCCTTTATTTCATCTAAAAGCTGCTCGAGACGTCCCTTCTCTTCTTTTCCTGTGTAATCCTGGCCGAGAAGGATGTATGCTCTCCAGTTGGCGGAGTCGAAACCCCAGTGGCAAGTCCTGTTTTCCAACGCTTTGTGACTGTGGACCACGAACTTGTGAGTCGGATACATTAGTCTACAGTCAATGCACTGGATGCAGGCTGCATTTGGGCTAGTGTACAGCTCTGGAACGAAAAGTCCCTTGCACTTCCCGAAGCACTCGTGGTACACCTTGAAGCTTTTCTCTGTCAGCTCCAGCTCCAGAGAGCCAGAAAACTCCTTTTTGCAGTGCGGTGGATACGTGCCCCCGTAAATCAGGGCATTGCAGAGGCGCTCTGCATCCGTTTTGGTGATGAGGCCGCACGAGGGTGCAGAGAAGGGCAAAATCCCCATTACTTTTAGGATCTCCAGCTGGTCCGCCGTGCACCTTGAACAGTAGATGTGGAGGTCGTCGCACACAGAGTTGATCTGCTGGAGAGAAAAATCCCGCAAAACGGTGTTGAGAATCTGGGGCAGGCACAGTCGCTTTTCGCCGCCGACCACAAAACACGAGATCGTCTCGCTCTCCAGGACCGTCTCGCACCTTTCGGTGGAACGGTCAGAAGGGATGAACAGAGGCCCCGGCATCACTGGCGGAGGCTGCATAGGGAGGTGAAGCACTGGCTCGGGGTCTTTACAGTCTTTCTTGAAGAGAAGATCATGTTGCCACCGAGCAGAGAATGCCGCCGGGCCGCCAAGTGAGCTCATAGAACTCAGGTGAAACTGCTTCAGAGTTTGTTGCAGTCCTGGATGAGGTTGGAAGCTTTGTCGAGTTACAGTCTCCATGTTTTCCGCACTACTTCAATAATGAAAGTTCCGTTCAACGAGAGGAAACTAACGCAAATAAAAGCTCCGATAAATCCCGGTTCCTTGTAAATCCAAGGTCTCACAGAGTTAGCAAATTCTGAAAAGCGCTTCATGAAACATCCACGAAAAAAGTCCGGACTAGTGCGTTTGCAATTCCCTCTACTAGGCGTATGGTAACACCGGCGCGTCTTCCCCTGCAGTAATAGACTCCCTACAGTCCATATCTACCTACGCGTCTTTCTGATCCCACAGAAAAGGAAAGATCACTTTCAAGTTCCACAAAAGTATCCACCTATTGAATAGACCTTCGTTTTTTAACGTATCGGTAATAAAATGCCGTCCAAACACTTTTTGTCCCTCTTCTGGTAATCTGTTTCCGCAGTGGTAGACGTTGCATCCACACTGTCTGCCCTTGCAGTAAGCTATGCCTGTGTCGCGATGGCCAGCCAGCGAGCTAGCTTGCTCACTCACTCACTCGCTCTCTCTCTCTCTCCCTCCCTCGCAGCCCCCTTTCTCACTGTTTGTGTGTGTCTGGCTCAGTCATTGAATCCCAGCCAAGAATGTGACTGACTCCCCAGGCTGGCTCTTCCAGGAACAAGTCGCCCCCCTCTTCTCTTAGTAGCCCAGTGCGGCTGCTGCTGCAAAGACGGAGAAAAAAACGAGTACAGAGAAGAGTGAATCATTTGGTTCACAGCTAAGAACGTCTGCAGCTGAAAGAGGAAGGGTGGAGTTTGCAACAGACAGTCTAATTTAGACTTAGAAGGGAAATGCAAATTCTACGACTGACTGCGGTTTATTTATTTAGGCTTGTTGTCGGCTACTAACTCAGAACTGCTCTTTTGCTTGCTAAAATGGTGGGTCGAAACATAAAAAATAACTACAAAAAACGAACAGGGTTTAACAAAATTTTTTTTTTTTTAATAATAATAGGCTAATAATACACGCGTAAATAACTAACAATAATTGATATCATGTGTTGCCGCTGTAGCCTACTTTTGTCAAACTACATTTTCAATAGAAATTATTGACGTACTGTCTATATTCACAGATAATATAGCTAATACATTTCGGAATAGTACCAGGAATACTATCTGTAATTATACGAATGCTGCGAGTGTCTGTTTATGTGGGCTCAGTGTCCAAAGGTTGAATGTAGTAATAGCTTGCCCAGAATGCAGAAACATTCGTCAGTTGGACACAGCGGTTGTTAGAAATAGTCATATATCTTCCCGTTTGAATTTAGTATGTTTTTTTTTTCTCAAAAACCTAATCAGTAATTAGTAAGAATTGGCATCACTGCAAATGCACTCGCGTAAAGGTCTAGTGTAGCCCGCGCCACTATATTTAATATCAGCAGAGGTAGGCTATATATCGCCTATCAAACCTCCAAATTATGAATTACTAAAAAAAAACTTGAACCGGTGAAAGACTGCGGTCTGTCTTAATTGGCACTTTTCTTGGCCAAGTCCATGCACTCAGTTCTATTCAGCTGACACCACAGAGAAATACGTTCAACTAATACCCACTAGGTCATTCACAGTCAAGTTCAGACATGGCCTAGTAAGGTGCCTTGTGTAGGCTAATTGCTGTCTCTTGTCTCCCCCCTCATGTAATAGCAAACGCTATAATGTTAAACTCCCGTCAGTTGAACAATTTCTGAGCTCGTCGTTAGGCAACATGAAAATAAGTACCCCGTAGCTCTCCAAACCAGAACGTAGGCTGCATGCACACGAGCCAGCCTACACGTCGTCTCGTGTTTCTCTCTCATATTTTGTTGCACCAGTGACACCAGTGACCATAAATGTATTTACACGTACTAGGGCGTTCGCATTTGTCAGAGCTTAGGCCCAGGGCTATCTCATAACTGAAGTAGGCTACGGGGACTTTGATGTCCAATAGCAGCACTTTGCAACTGGGGGAAGCCCCACGATTAATTAATGCAAAACCTTGTATAACTATCACCAGGTGAAGTCACCTGGTGATAGTTATACAAGGTTTTGCATTAATTAATCGTGGGACTTCCCCCAGTTGCCAAGTGCTGCAACACTGAAATCTGTATTCACCCATTAGTCGCATAGTTGATCTGCTAGAATATGTCCATGTCCTGGACTGCCGAAGGTGCAAAGCAGTAGCCTAGCTACAACAGTTCGCTGTTCTATTAGCTCCCTCTAGCAGAATGGGACTATAACTGCAGCCAGATGGCAAATGGTCAGGTTTGCATAGATAGAGGATCACCGTGCGAATCCCAACGTGGCCAGTCGAAGCACACGTGAAATCCAAGGCACATACACGCTAATGTTTTATTCTTAATTTACCCCCAAATTCAGTTCAATAGATCTGATGTAGTCAAATTTTTGTTTTTTTCCAACTTCTCATTGCGGCACAAAATATGCAATTGTTTATGTGCATGTTAGATATGAATAGCTACAGTATGTTTTTCTTCATCAGCAATGCATTGCGAAACTGATACATTTTCAGTTGGTAAATTAATTAGATCCTTTTAAAAAGGTTTGCTTAATTGCGGTATGAATGTTTGTTTCCTATGTATGTACAAACAACTTCATATCACAGGCTAAGCTTATAACTCAGAGAACACTACCCACGCTTATTGTAAACAACGTAGAAATGCATTCTCTGTGTGAGCAATTTAAGGAACATTTCAAAGGGTCTTACGTAGCCTTGAAGATATGAAATGCTCACAAAACACATTCTAAGGCATATAAGATGTAAAAATGGCAGGATTACACAAACATGTAAAATGTCCAGTGTTAATTAAACTCTAGCAGTGTACATATATGAGCCTAATCTGGCCAGAGCAGGCTCATATATACACTGTTAGAGTTGAATTAACACTGGACATTTTACTGTGTATGTTTGGAATGGGTGAAAGATTCAGATCCAGTTTAATTGGCTGAAAAAGTTGTCTCCCTCTCCAGCTCAGCTGATGTTTGGTGAGCATTCTGGTGCAAAATGGCCGCCGTTGCATCACCCAGGTGGGGGCTACACATTGGTGGTGGATGAGGCCAAAATGTTAGCCCAAATGTTAGTCTAAAGAAAGAGTATCACAGCCCAAATATGCAACCAACTGAGCAAGATTGTTTTAAAGACGGTGTTGGCATGGTGCATGACATGACTTTTCACCCTGAGATGATGTGCATCTGTTTAATGAGTACATCATTCATTATTGAAATTACTAAAAGATTTCTGTAGACACTCTCTCTGTGGATGTATTCTTAGATGAGTTGCTGAGTTATATGTCACACTTACTTTGGACTGACTTGTTCATAAGGAATATGACGTCTCTAACCTGACACATACAGAACTTGGTTAAGTTCGGAGGTTCAAGGGCACTGAAGGTTTTATTCGTGAAATACAGTTTTATAAGTGAAATGCTGTGTATCACATTAAATGGTTTGGTGGATTTAAACATGGGAATTGTGCCCAGTGCTTTAATTCTGGAATTGACCAAGGCACCTTCAGATAAGTTGATGGTCAGGTGGCTGACTTTCAATGAAACTATGAAAAAAATGAGACTTTCTCCCCAGAACTGTTGATGTTTTTCATCATATCAATAATGTTTTTAATATTTAGATTTTACACAGCTGACAATATGAGCAGATCAGTGTAGTAGGCTAATTTGTATCATAGTGGACTGGCAATAATGCAAATGATCTTTGTAAAAAATGCAGAAAGATTACCTGATAAATCCAGGTGCAATACACATTCTGGAGAGTGCTATGCCTGAGACGAAGTGCATGGAGGGTTGGACCCGAGAAGCACGACTCAGAACAACAGATGTAATAAATACCCGCAAGGGCTTTATTAAGGAAAGTCCAGTAATCGTTGTCTTAGCACAAGCAAAGGTCATACACAAAAAAATCCAGCCAATAAACAAAAGTACCGAGGGAGAAGGCAGTCTCGTCGTCGGTAAGCCAGGCAGTAGTTCGGAACCAGGAAGGCAATCAGCGTGGCAGAGGTACAAAAGGGAGAAGGCAAAAGAATAGTCGAAAAACAAGCAGGGTCAGACCGGAGTCCTCGCCGCGTGGCAAAAGTACAAAATCAGCAAGCAGGAATCGTGGTCAGGACAGGCAGTGAAAACAAAAGGCTGGCAGTAAACAGTGGTCAAAAAAACAGGCTTGGATCAAAACAGGAAATCAGAATGCGTAGACTTGACAAATGCTTAAGAGTGCTAGTGAGGCAACAATTTCGCAAGGACATGACATGAACACTGATCTTATATGCAGGTGTAGACAGGTGCAGACACTTAGCTTGAGAGCAGCAGGAAATTCACAACAGCTTGAGAAAATGAGACACGTAACGAGGCAATTAGTAAATCGTGTAGTTAACCTATCCTGACCTAGCGTTAGTAAATTAGTAATTAACATGTACGAGAAACGTAAGGTAAACATGAACACATGGTTAGATAGTTAACATTACCCAATCCTGATCTAATGTTAGTATATTAGTAATTAGACAAGGGAGAATGAAACAATTAGTGACAGCAAGAGAAGAAACAGCATGAACGCAAGGCTGCGGAAAAACATGGAAATATGTATGCAAACGAATAAACTATGACAGAATGTGAATACAAATAAGGGCGTGACATAACAATAAACATAAAACATGGCGTGGAACGGTTAGAACCGTAACAATGCCAGTGTAATAATAAATAAAAAACCTTCTAGAACGCTTATGAAATTGTCTGTGCCATTTTGTTATGATTCTCTCTTACACAGTGTCACCTTTCAGCCTGTATTATAACTCAGACAACATCAATATGACATTTACGAAAGGCATTGGTACTGTACAGCTGGAGACTTCAATAAAAATAAATACAAAATATTGTCTTATCATCAATAAGTGGAATTGTCATAATACTGTGGCATAAGGCATAACTTATATGATTTGTGTGTCTTCTTCAAGATTTGCCCAGGTTCTGTTCAGACAAATTTATTATTTCAATTCAGTGGGCACAATGTAGTCAAGACTCATTATTACTAGTAATTAGTGTAGCAGATGTCATCACCAAGGGCAACCAGTGGAGCTTAGATTTTATTTCTTGCATTCTGGAACTCCATTTTCAGAGCTGATTTTATACAGATGTAATTCAGGTAATGTAGCCAATGCAAGATATTATAGCTAGTGTGGCTTCCGAAACCAAGATTCAAAGCCAGGCTTGTTTCGTCATGAGTTCAGAAGCCTCTCCAGTGCTTTAATTTGGGGTTTTCCATAATATAATTATTATTATTATATAATATTAAGTCAATTAACTTGATCCCCAAGAGAAAGGTGTAAAAATGTATAGACTACATACATACTACATGTATGTTACATTGTAATGGATAATGAATGAGGTGCTATCTTAATGGAGGACTAATGGCGAAAAAGGAAAATTAATACATAAATATTATTGAAAGAATGTTGTTTCTTTAACTATTATATACATTCTATGTATTACATTCATGAAGGCCAATTCACTAGCCAATTGAATTCTTACATTTCTGTAAATACTCTTGCAACGGCCATTCCGGCTCTCCATCCTTCTCCAACTGAAGTGTTAAGTTCCAAAAATTGTACAGAGATAGGAACAATTAGGTAAAAAAAGTTGCTACTTTTTACGTGTGTCTTTCTTTGTTGTGGATTTTTTTTTTTTTTAGAGAGAATGATTCGATATATTAGCTTTCCAACTCGCCAACCATCAAAGGAGGAAAGGAGGAAACACAACCGTACACATTTTGTTTTTTGCCGCCCGCCGCTTTAAAGACAATACAACACACTATGATACTTTAATTCATTTTCATTAATCAATTGAGCAAATAACTGTGTATGTGTGTGTTTTGTGTTCCTGTAGAGAACTATTGATGTTGTCCGCTTTTATAAGTAAAGTCAGTCCCAGTGGGTGTGTGGTGCAGAAGTGTAGGGGGGGGTAGTAATTTAAAAAAAAAAAAAAAAAAATCACAGCGAATACCGGCTACTCTAGACCTGATATAATTATAAATTAATAAATAAAATCATATCATTATGCCTTCAAAAGGCATTGTTTGGTCGGATTTGTATTTATACTAGTTTCCTCCAAGGTAAAGGTTTCAAACAAAATATTGACGGCATCAGAGGGAATTAAGAAGTGGGTACACACTATGCCCACTCAGACAGAAGTGGGTATACGCCGTATATGTGTATATGCCCTCCACTACACTACTGGTCACTCTGGATAAGAGCGTCTGCTATGTGATGGTAATTTAATGAAATGTACAGTCAAGCCGGAAAGTCTGCCCACCCCTTTCACCTTCTCCACGTTTTATTACATTACAGACATATTCTACGATAGATTGAGTTCATTTTTTGTCTCAAAATTCTACACAAAATAGCCCATAATGACAAAGTGAAAACATGTTTTTTGAAATTTTTGCAAATGTATTAAAAATCAAAAACTGAAATTTTTCATTTACATAAGTATTCATACCCTTTTTTAACAGATTTTTAAAGTATCATATTTAATATTTGGTCGCATATCCTTTGCATGTTGTTACTTCCTGAAGTCTGTGACCAATCAACATCAAAAGACTCTCGATATCTTATTTCCAGGTACTGTTACAAGCGATACTATAAGCTCTCTGCATTTGAATGGATCTCTATGGGAATTGGGGGGTGAGACTAGATTCAGCTGTAAATTACACTGGTACAGTATGGAACAAATGACTGGCGAAATGGTCATCAAGGGTCTAAGGTATCAAACGAGCCCCAAACCATCACTCTAGCCCCAAACTATCGAACGAGCCCCAAACCAGTTTTCGATTTTTCATACATTTGCAAAAATTTAACAAAAACATGTTTTCACTTTGTCATTATGGACTATTTTGTGTAAGATTTTGAGACAAAAAATGAACTCAATCTATTGTAGAATATGTCTGTAATGTAATAAAACGTGGAGAAGGTGAAAGGGGTGTTCAGACTTTTCCGGCTTGACTGTAAATGCTCAAATTCCCTATGTGATAATTGAAAAGGCCCGCAGAATACATGAAACGGCTTTGTTTGGATAGAGAACAGGCTTTAGATGAACCCCTCTTGACAGAGCCTGCAATATTTGAATGAAATGGCGGAAAACAAAATTCACTTTTGGATGTGGAGAGTTGCTTCCACAGAGAAAGTCTGGAAAATGTAGGTGCTCATGGGAGACTCCCTGAGCTGAGGACACATCATATAACCAGAAGCACCCTGGGAAACAACTGAAGGGCCAATTTAGTGGGCTGTAGAGTCCATTTATTTTCTGCAGTCAGAAATGTGCAGCATGCATAAGAAAGCCAGGAGGCATTTTTTATTTATTTTTATGGATGTGAGCAGTGTGGAGAAATAGTTTCTGTTTTCCCATTAAGCTATGCAGAAACACATCCAGTGTAATGGGGACTGTGGGTCGCCTCAGCCACAGAGATGATATAACCAACGCTGCAATATCTGTGACCTTTCTGAAGGGGGAGACCCAGGGCTTAATCATTCTGGCAGCCGGTAGCTCCCGCGCTGGGTCCTGGAAGCAATAGGATCTGACTGCTATAGGGTTTCACTCTGGCATCCTGGTGAGGGGGTGAGCTGAAAAAGGATATGGACAAAAAAGCACATAGTGTGTAGGCCCCAAAGCCTGTCCAGCGTGGAAGGCCCTCCCCTGCGTGGGGGGGTTATAGAGGGAGGGAAGAAAAACAAATGTCTCTCCCTTTTCAATGATTCATAAAATGGTTTGTTCTCTCTCTCCCTCTCTTTCTCTCTTTCTCTCTCCTCCCCCTTTCCATTTCCCTCCTCAGACCTGTCATGAAGGTAGGTTTTTTGGTGCATGGTTAGCTCTGCTATTCTTACCCTCCATTTTCCTTCCTGTATCCATAGCGACCATTCACAACATTGCATCAGAAATCCTAATGGCATAACCTTTCTTTCCCGTCGTCTTTCCCAGTGTCCAATCAGACACCCGTGACTCTCTCATCTGCTATGCTACTTTTCTGTACATCTACCGATGTCAGCAGTCTTGTATTCTGGAATTTTCATCTTCTGCGGCAAAACTGTAAAAATCTGCCTATATCCCAGTGGCAAGGTCTTTTGTGCGTTACTTTCTTTCACTCTCCCTCACTTCTTTCTTCTTCGTTTGCTCTCTTTATTCAAACTCTGCCTGCCTTCTCCATTACACAACCGTGCAGCCTTGACGATGGCACACGGTTTCAGGTCCAAGAGCTGTACGTTTCTCGATTAGATTACCATTAGCTTTCAAGCTCCTATCTGCGGTTCCTCACAGACAGAGACACAGAGGATAAAAAGTTTTGCGATCGGCTCATTTTAGTCCTGCGTTCTCTGTTGGGATTTGAAATAATTGCCTGTGTTCTGAGTGCATTGATTCAAATACATTTCAGTTGCTGATTTTGAGTAACAGTGCTTTGTGCACAAATTAATAAACTAGCGACATCTGGCCCAGAGGACCATAAGTAAAGCTTTCAGCTGCAGATTCAGTCTTGAGAACAGCATCAGATAGCATGCGGGAAGCACAGAAAACATTATCCTCTAAATTAGTTTGGAAAATATCAGTTGATATTATAGCTTAAAGCAAAAAATAGTTATATATTCCAGATAGTTTCAAACTTCAAGTGCACAGTTTCATTTGTTTAACATTTGTTTCACCATGACATCAAATTCTGCTATCAAAGAGGTTTTAGCTGTCCTTTACTTGAGATAACTTAGTTCTCTGTCTGTGGTAACTGGGTAAAGGCTATATAAATGCTATAAATGGGTTTATTCGGTAACTAGGTTACAAACAAACTATGGTTGGTGCAAGCATACTTGAGATGAGAGCATGAGGCCGGATTTATTTTTCACCGCAGAAAGCTCCAGGTCACCATGGGAACAACCTGCCTTGGAAAAATAAAGTCAGTTATTTTTAAAACATTCATGCCTTAAAATGCCTGCTGCAAAATCACCAAAAACATGCTCTTAGAAACTATGGTTAAGTAGCATTTGGAAAAATACGACCAGAAAATAAGGAAAATCCATGATAATATGAGGGAAAACATCTATTAAATACTAATCTAGGACCTAAATTATGATGCTTAAGTAGTACATTAGTACTTATTTGAGGTGAAAGGGTTTATTGAGAATATGCAAAAGTGCAAATTGCTAAATATGCAAAAGTGAAGTATTGTATTTAAAATATAAACTAACATTAGCTCCATGGTATAATAGCAGGCGCTGCAAAAATAATAATAATAATAAAAATAATAATAACATAGAATAAGTTGAGGAAGAAGAATAAGAAGAAGAAGAAGAATTTAATTAAAATGTGAACATATATTTAAAATAAAGTAACATCTTTCCACCATAACATACTAGATTAAATTATATCTTGAAGGATAAAAGGATGAAAGTGTATCAAGCAAAAGATTTTATCACATTTATTAGGAAGAGAAAATTCAAAATAGTGTCCACTTACCTATGCATTGTTGATGACTTGTTGATCTTGGATCAACATAACTAATTAATAATAATAATTGTATCCTGTTTTTATCATTCCATTAATAAGGTATACAGCAGGAATGTGAATGCCAAAATTTTCTGTTCTCACATCATGATAATTTTTGCAAAAAAGAAGGCAATTTGCACGGTTATATAGCATGGTCACAAAATGGGGTGGTTTTATTGAATTTAATCCCTAATCTTGTCCCCCACTCCTCTTCAATTCTATTAATCCCTTGTTGCATTACAGCTGCACTTTGGAATTGCTTGCTAGAATCCAAAAATCCAAGGTTGGCAGTGCAGTATAATGGTTAAAGAACTGGCCTTGTAACCGAAAGGTAGCAGGTTCAATTCCCAGGTAGGACGCTGCCGTTGTACCCTTGAGCAAGGTACGTAACCTGAATCGCTTCAGTATATATCCAGCTGAATAAATGGATAGTATGTAAAAAAAAAAAATGCTAAAAAGTTGTGTAAATCGCTCTGGATAAGAGCGTCTGCTAAATGCCTGTAATGTAAAAGAAAGCAGAATCCATCTCACAATTTCCTTCCCACCTTTCGAAATAATCTTGCTTTTTGCTCTGGTGTTTATATTACCAGAGGGCATCCAAACTAACAGCCCTTCCATTCAGGCTTGTTCTTGTTCACACTGTTTAATTTTTGGTTGTTTCTTCTTTTCTTTTTGTGTGGTTTCTCTCTTCTTGGTCCCGGTGCCAATCTTTTGATCCGCTCTAATTCTGAAGCCATTCTGCCCCAGTTTGCCTGTGTCTATGTGTCATAGTATTAGCATTCATCCTTAAAACTGTGTATTAAACCTTCAGCCATCTCTTTCCCCCCTTATTTAACTTCCTGTTGATACTCGCCTACAGATAAACCATCAACTGGATCTCATGTGTTCCATGAACCACTCCCCTCCGCTATTCTGAGTTAACCTTTGTGTTCACTTCTCTGCCAATGGAATGAATAGCAAAGGCACACAAAGAGCCTTACTGCTCATTTTTAGCATCTCTTCCCCATCCTCATTGTAACCGGTGCCATGATAAACATTGCCTGTTTCACAATACACACACACACACACACAGATACAGACACACACACACATTACAGTAGAGGCAGTCTCATGCCCAGCACAACACCACTTGTGGTTTTCCTGTCCCTCCAGCATGAAGGGCCAAAAAAGAAAAAGAAAAGTCAACTCATTCTCAGCCCAGCCCCCCTGTGGTGATAATATCCTACCCACCCTACCCACAGCAGAGTAACTCACCACCTTCTGAAGCCTCATCTGTTCAGATATCACCTGGATTTCATTCAACTCATATCTCACCTAATCCGTCATCTGAAGTAAACTCTGAAACAAGCCTTTGTTTTCGATCAACGGCTAGAAAACTAACTTTTCAATGGTTATGATTTATACTTTAATAACACTTTTTTGAGTTGCGTTGGCTTGTTGCGACGGGGTACATTGTACCTGCCTCTACCTTCTGTCGTCTTGTTTGTATTGTACCCTGCTATTTTTTCCACAAAAAAAATGATAATATAGCCCTTTATTGATATTTTTCCCAGGGGTCTGGTTCTGGGCATAGGTGACAAGGGCAGTCCCCCAGGGTATGACCTGTTTGGGGGGTGGGAAGGGGTGCTAACCAAGGGGGGAAAAAGAAAATAAATCCATGTGTTGCATCCATGATAGTCAGCAGCATGCGAGTCGACGTTCCAACCACCCCCACCCCCTGCCCCCCACCCACAATCTCGCCTAGGGCGGCAGAAAGGCTAGTCATGCCTGATTTATCCTTCTACATTTTTTACTCTTGAATCTTCAAAGAATTTCGCCTACTCCCCTTTTGGCTGTTCTTTTGGCCCTGGTTGTGCTTATGTTTTTAATATATTTAAAAATGAATAATGAAAATGTTTGCAAAAAATAGGACTCACCTTGCCACCTTTGCTGCCTTCAGGACCAAAGGCCTCCCACCTGCCCTCAGGTTCCCAAGCCCACTCACTTCGCCCTGCTCTTTCCGTGACCTCTGTGACCTTTCAGTTCCTTCCTGTTTGTTTTGCAGGGCTTCCTCTCCCCCTGTTTTCTACATGCCTTGGTATGACTATTTTTAAAAATACAATCATGGTGAGATGTGTGGCGCAGCCCAGAGGGCGGCTGACCTTCAAGCCATATACAAATCTATGCCATGGTGCTTTCTGTGCTCGTATGACATCACGTGACGCTGTGATGGTGACATGTAGTCCAGCTGTCTCTTGTGTTCGTGTTTGTTCATTTGAATGTGTTTGAATGTGTTTGGTTGTGTCTGGCTTTTGTCTTTGTTTTTTTCATGCATTGAGTGTCTGTAGTGGGATGGGGAAGCGGGCTGGAGATTTTTCAGGGCACTCCTACTGCTCGTTTTGATAATATTGATGAATTGTCTCGTCGATATAATTTTGTTTGTGGTCGTCACCATGGAGACGCATTCGCAACATATGCTTGGCAACGTCCGTTGGATCTGCAGAGTGCAGCAACAAAGTTACCATCGCTCTTCACCAGAGTTGAAGATGTCGAGATTGAGTGTAGGCAATCTTCAAAAGGCAACCAGGGAAGGAGAACATAATGCGGGGGAGGAATGAGGAGACAACTGGGAATATTGACGCAGTTCAGCGCTCCGTTTTGGCGGTGTGTAGAGACCGCAGCGCTGCGTGTACGGAGGAGAGTCGTGGAGGCGGAGTTTGTGTGTTGGACTGCTTGGTGACACTGGACATCTCGGGACAGTGGGGGCTATTTTTAATCATGGCTGTATTGCACTTTAATTCACTTAATTCACTTGATTGATGTAATGATTCTGTTGGATGTCTTTGTTTGATATGTTTGTTTGTGTGTTGTGGGTCTGTGGGTCTATGTCTTTTTTGTTGTTGCTGGGGCTACAACTGAAGTTCCCTACCGGGAAATAAAAGTTATTCTATTCTATTCTATATTCTTGCTCTGTTATCCTGTCTGAGGTTACAAAAGAAATATGAAAGGAGTCTGGACCCACTCTCCTTTTATGTACAAAAAAGGTAATCATAACCACTAACGGCCTGATTTACTCAGACCTTTAGCATGTACAAAACCTTTTAGCGCACTTAAAGCCAATAACATGACTAATGACTGGTCATGGTATTTGTTTTGCACCAACCAATGGTTGTGTTATTAGTTATTAGCATGTGCTAAAAGGTTTTCCACATGCTAAAGGTCTTAGTAAATCAGGCCATCATAGTTCCAAAATGGCCACTCTGATTATTATTTTTCCTTTTGGATCCTTCATCTTCAACTAGCTCCCTGTATTCCTTTCACGGCAGTCTCTCAGCTCTCCAGCCTTCTTCCAGTATTCACCTCTCTCGTGTCTTTACCTCATAGCAGTTTTTCTTGCTTACAATTGTGTTGACCATGTAACCTTGTACATGTGGTCTATCTCTTGCTAACCACTGTTTAATTGCTCTCCCAAGCATACATTGTTTAAATTATTTTTGTGTTGGGCTTCGAGGCATAGAATGCCCTTCGTATTTTTACTGTTCAGTCCTTATTGTAAGCCTTCAGTTTACTTGACACTTACAGATCTCTTGTAGCTAGATTTTCTTGATGGATTTGTCCCCCTAAGCATTTCTATTTTACCTCAAAACACCCCTAGCATAAAGTCCAGGGGCCACATGCATAAACCTCTGAGTAAAAAAATGCATAAAAGAACGCTCAGAGTCAAAGTTGGAAATCTGCTTAAAGAAAGTTTAACATTTTCTACCTCTGCCTTTCTGTCACAGTGTCGCCATATCACCCGGACTCCAAACATTTTGTATGTATGGTGTGTATCGTGTGCAGAGGTACGCAGTGTTATATTATACATCTGAATTTCTGTGTGGAAACTCGCTTACACGGCTTTCTGAGGGCATTTTTCTGCTCAGCACTGTTTATACATGTGGCCCCAGGTCTTATAAAATAATGTTTCAAATTCTAGCAAGCAAACTGTCCAAATTCTGTTCAAACTGACATTTGCAATTGCAATTAAAGTTGCGCAGTGAAGGAGGCACTGGGATAAGTATGTCTGTGTTAAGTAAAAAGCACCAATAGGGCAAAATAAAGTACCACAATGAGTCGTGCCCTTTGGTTTAATGTTTCATCTAAAGAACTGAAACCTCCTACAGCACTTTTTTTATTATCATTACTTTCACCCAGACAGGAACATAGCCCCATACTCACTCACTTGCTCTGAGGGTCTCTCATCCTGGCACTTATCAGGTCAAGTCCTGCTTCACCTCACAGTGAGATGTTATAAGGTCTTGTGAGCACTGGTCAAAAACATAACGATGGTGCTGGTGTACTACGGATAGCGAAAGGAATTACCCTAGAGTTAAATGCAAAAGTATTGGTTGTTTTCCCTGTGTACTAATCAAATTTGTAATTCAAATCAAACAATGACTATGAGGCAAAATTCACAACGTCTGAATTTGAACTACGTATATTACAACAATGCCATTCAATGAGGCAAGTTCCCCGATTCCAAGCCAGCATAAGTATTGGTACAAATGACCATCAGCTGTTTCAAATTTCACAGGTTTACATTATACTCCAATTATTTATACATGGAAAGCTGTGATTGTCAGGGCATGGGCTGTATCCTTTGGAAGCGTTTGTAGAGTCTACTTTATAAGCTAGAAGACACAAAACAAGAACACTGTAGATGAGGGCCAGAGAGCTGACTATGAAAACCAAGAAAGCTATTGTGAGGATGAAAGAACAAAAACAAAAAAAGAAGCTAATTATAGCTATTGCAGAATGTTTCTGTATTCCAAATTCAACAGTAAGGGATGTCCTATGGAAGAAACGCTCTACGGGAGGACTTAGAAAGTGATGACAGGATGATTTCTAGAGCTGCGAAAAAATACTAAATTGTCAGCTTGAGTAATTGCTAATGATCTCCATACATTGGGGTGAAAGTATTGCAGGACACTGTGCACAGAAGAGGCAAATTACAGAGGCTACACTTCCAGATGTAAACCTCTCATCAGCACCAAGAACAGAAAGGTGAGATTGGAATTTGCAAAGAAATAATCGTATTGACAGATGATGCAAAGATAAACCTTTACCTTTAGTGATGAAACATTGAATGTGTAGAGAAAGAGAGGGACTTCTCTGGAACATCTGTTAAACATGGTGGAGGCAGTGTGAAGACTTGGGCCTGCTTGGCTGCATCTGGAACTGTTTCAGTGTTATTTATTGATGATGTAACCAGTGATGGTAGCAGCAGAATGACAGCTGAAGTGTACGGAAACATACTGTCCATAAATATTCAGAGAAATGCCACCAAACTCATCGGCTGGAAGTTTATCACGCAGCAAGACAATGGCCCAGAACATAGAGCAAACCTAACAAAGGAGCTTATCAGGAAGAACAGGTGGGAGTGTTTGATGTGGCCCGGTCAGTCACCAGATTTAAACCCCATTGAACATGCTTTTCCCTTTCCCAAAATAAAACTGAAGCGAGCACACAGCAACTGAGAGACAAGCAGCAGAAAAGCTCGGCAGGGCATCTCAAAGGATCACATCATGAGCCTAGTGACGCCCATGAGTCACAGACTCAATGCAGTCGTCAAATGTAAGGAGTTTGCAACCAAATTTTAACCTTACAATTCATTAAATTTGTCAGAACTTTCTTTTCCCCAATATTTTGCTGACTTGAAATAGGGGGAACTTAACTAATTGAATGGCATTGGTGTAATATATTTGAATATACAGTGGCCGTAAGTCATCAAGGGTCTGAGGTATCAAACGAGCCTCAAACCATCACTCTGCTACAATTTGTATCGCAAATGTATATGATACAATGTATATCAACATATTATAAGTTGCGCACAATGATGATTCATAGCGGAATGTTGTAAATAATGCTTCCTTCATGGCTTACCGAAACATGGATTTGACAGTAGTCTATGCCGTGCATATTTGGTTACTGCTCCCGTGAGTCTGTGCGCACTGTGCTGGCGGAAGTGTTTCGGTCTCTGTAGCGGGTAAACCTTACCACCGTGGAGTTCAATGCATGCGAGCCAGAGGATCATGCGATTATGAAGCGTTTATTTTTCTTTAGATGACGTTTTGAGTGGGAGACACTGCTAATGGTTGTCGTTACGACCATGCTAGTTGTGCACGTTTTGTACCGAGATAAAGCGCTATGTAGTTACAGGCGTCTTTTTTGACCAAGTTAAATAAAGTAGCGGTCTTAGCTAGCTAACACTAGCGAATCATGTCAGAGAAGCGTCCGAAACTAAAGTTAAAGCGAAAGAAACCGTCCATTCAGGTGGACAAATGTGAACAACATTCAAGTATAGTTGGGGGAAAAAGCACCGGAGTACCGATTCCGTTCTCATCTTTTGAAAGTGAGCTACGCTCAGAAACAACCGGAGAGTAAGTTTTTAAGTTGGCTAGCTAACTACAGTTAACAAACATCTAACTTAACTGCTGCTAGCGATACTGCTGTAAACCCGGAATACTAATACTAATTTAGTGCCAGTGTTACCTAGTTCAATGACACTTACTACCTGACAAGATATGTCATAATGTACTACAGTCTAACAGTCTAATGTATTTAACCCGGTGACTAGTTAGCTAATTACAAGTATATCGGAGTGGAGCCGAAGTCAGGAACTAGCCACCTGTCAGCGGCCCAATTAGCACTAGCACTTGGGGTTCAGGGGGTTCAGTTGAGTCACACGTGTCACAGTAAAAATGTTATTTCTAGTTATAATGAGGAATGCTGCATAATAAATTCAAATCAGAAATACCCTTCACCGTCCCATATTGTTTGATATTCGAATGACGATTCAAAATACTGTATGTACGAAAATATAGAGGTCCCAATATATCGCATTCCCCAGGGTTTAAAAAAAAATCTGTAAAGGTATGCGTGAAGTGGTCAAATCAGTTGGAGTGACGGTAGTGTGGATGATTGAATCCTGTATATTAGTGGATGCAGGCAAACACGAATGGCATATTTACCCTTATTAAATTTGCATTCTAACGTATACACTGGAAGAACCCCGAATAGCAAGGTAAACCAAGCACTCGGAGCATAACAGAACAGTTGGCGCCTATTCCAGAATCACCATGACATGTATCTAATTGAGTACTGACGTGCCCCTTCCTTGAAAGTAATGATATTCCTGACAGTCATCAGTGTGTGTGTGTGTGTGTTCACAGTGCATATGACAGTAAACCTGGGGTTTGGTGGGAAAGGCTTGACCTCCAGCCCATGGAAAAGCTTTGGGCCTTGACTCTGAAGTCTGCCATCCCCTATCTAGGGCACAGTGTCTGGGAGATGGTGCCTGACCTCCCTTTGCCTTCTCCTGTGGTAAGTTACCCTCCCCCATCTATATGAAGATAGCTTCTTTCCCTTTCTTTTTTGAAGGAAGAGAAAAGGACAGTGTGGAGTTTCACGGCGCGTTTTGGTCGGGGCAAGTGTCCTCCCAGTCCGCGGGCTTTCTGTTGCGTGGGAGTGGCAGTTCTGGGGCATGCACGGCAGATGAACCAATCACTTTGACAGGTAGCTGGTGCTGGCTCGCGTTGGTTAAATTATTTATTCCACGGGGCACTCGGAGAAGAGCGTCCGTCCGCTGTAACCTTCGGGGCGTGATGAAATCATTGCCAGTGGAACGACGGTCTTAAAACGTCCCTTTTTGCTTTAAATGCTTGAGACATAACAGCTTCAGGTTCTGTAAATGGCTAGCACTTTCTGTGCCACAGTAAAAGTTTAAAAAAAAACAGTGTATTGTGAGCGAAAGTGCTCTGTAATGAGACTGCATTCTCCCCGTTTCTCTCATTCTGTTTAGACTCGTTCTGTAGAAGAAGAGAGCGAATGGAAGTGGTGCAGCTTAAGTGAAGAAGTTGGTCCTCTTCCCTCTCCTCCCAAACCATCTGGCGGCTCCTTTGCAGTCCTGGACGCCCCTGGGCCTAGCCACCAATTCCACCCCACCGATACACATCCGGTTTCTGGGGGAGTGGAGACTCCGCCAAACCGTAACACACAGAAGCCCGACCCCGCCCACCGAAAGGGCCATCTGATTTCTGCCCCTGCTCAGGAGAAGACAGGAGAGGGGACGCCTGTGCGAAGCCCAGGTTCCCTCATCCGCCAGCCAGGAGACACGACGGGACGGCGGCCTCAGAACCCTCCGTCCTCATGGAAGGTCGTCGTGGTGGGGGTGGGGCGGGGGAAAGGTGCAGACGGGCCGTGTTCATCTAGCGGCCGAGCGCGTGAGGCGGATTCGGCGGCTGCAGCGGCAGGGAGAGCCTCATTAGCGGGAGCCGGGAGCGGAGGAACCGAGGAAGGTGCGATCAAACGGCGGCTGGGTGCGTGTGCGGGGGCTGGGACTGACAGCTGGGCTCCAGCAGAGGAGCACAGACGCGCCAAATCCCCCGTGGGGGAGGGGGACAAGTCCACAAACGCTCGAACCCCTCGGAATTCTGCCGGAGGAGCCGCCGCCGTCCCTGCCGCCATGGAGAACTGCCCCATGTGTCTCCTGCCGTTTCCCTCTGGGTAAGGCTTCCTCTGCAGCGTCACACTCGCGTCTCTGCTCTCCCCTCTCCCTCCCTCCCTCCTTCCTTCCTTCCCCCTCTCCGCTAGCCACCCATCGTCACCGGCATTCTCCCACGCGAGGCCGCTGCTCTCAGAAGCAGAGGAGGAAAGGAGCGGATGGCTCTCGGGTTGATGCATTATGAATAAGCTTCCGCTGTCATCGCGTGCGGCTGGCTGGCGGGAACCTGGACACGTTTGTGAATTTTTATGACAAGAACAAAAGTCGATGCGCCTGAACCGCTCTCCATTTCTGAAATGAGGATCGACGTGTTGGAGAGTTAGGCGGCAGTTTGCTGTGAAGGTATTGAGCACTGACAGGTGACGTTATAACCTTGTCCCACCAGTAGACTGACATTGTACATAATTAGCCAGGGGATCGTAATCAAGGTACACTCCTGTAATATATGCCCCGTAAATAATTCAGCAGTTAAATTCTTGAAACGGTACCACACACCAAAACCACAGCGGATTACTGCTGTCCAGCAAAGAGTTTAATGCTATGCATTAAAGAATTAGATCAAACGCCTGTTGATGTGGCAAGTAACCTTGCTGTGGAACCACATGCATGAATTATTTATTTATTTTATTCTGTCGTTTTAACCGCAGCTGTCAAATAAACGAGGATAGAAAAAATACCGGCTCGTAAAAATGAAGTGATGAGATGTGGGAGAGCGGCGTCAGAAGCGAGGAGGATGGAGAGGGTGCAGGAGCCCAACCTGGAACGGGGGCGCGAGATTATCTCATAGCCACCTCTGGGAAAGTGGAGCCTTCTCAGGAAGTGAGGTTTGGGCCGGGATGCTTAGCCCACCCATCGCCCGGTTCTCATTCTCAGCGAGGCTTCACTCGGCCGCTTTGACCATGTCAGAACCGCCGTGTCACACCAGTGACTGTCGCTCTGAATCTGCCATTTTGTTAAGATCCCAGTTGCGCGATGAAGCTAACGAGATAATTATTATAATTTATTTTTTTAAATTCAGAACCAATTTTTTATGCATTTAAATAATTCAGATTTGAAACCTGAAATTTTAACATTAGAATTTTCTCATTAAATCAGATTTTAAAGTCACCTGTATTTTACCAAGGGGCCAAAACCGGGCTTTGTTGTTGAAGCTCACTTCCTGGGCTTGTTGAGAGCGATGCTCTCTGGCGCCAGTGCGGTTGGTTTTTATATGTCCTTCAGGGCCCTTTTTCAATGCAAGACAATGGTACCACGTGCGGTGAATATACATAGTCAATCTCAAAGCCATTTTTCCCACCAGAACATGTAGTCGCAATAGGTGCTTTTTCTTCATCTAATGTCCATGTGCCAATTTGTTAAGTTATTGTGTCGTTTGGACAGTATTTTGTGGACCAATCCAGGATAGTTTGTGGCAATTCGTAGTTACTCACTAACTAGTATCTCACACACTTAGCGGAAGAACCAGACCCGGCCCAGACTTAATGGCCATATAAGGGTCCACCTGCTCCCTCTGGCTCCAGTTTTCGTACAACATGACAGCACTTCCGCGACTTCAAAGCGCTTTTCAAAAGCCCATGGAAAGTCGATGGGTGATGGTCACGGTCACGTTGTCCGTATTTTTTCTGCAGTCTCAACCCAAGGTTGAGTTTACACCACAAACTGAACAAACAAGTGGCAGACAGTTAGAATGTAAATAAATGCAACTGACAAATAATTTTCCTTGGTAATGCCCAGTTGGTGAAAAGGTTTACGAGCTGAATTGCATATTTTGCTTGCTGGCTGTGTAGCTAACATTTGCTGAGCCGCACAATTAACAGTAAGTAACACAGAAGCATTATTAACCTTTGTAAGGCTTCGCTAGCTTGGCCCGTCTAGCTTAATGTATGCAATTTTCCTTCTGCGTTTTGACCATATAATGATTGTTACCTGGCTACCTACATGGAAAATATCTTGTTTTTACCAGTAATTACATTTACTCTCCTAGCTACTTCCATTGTGTTCGTAAGTGGCATGGTTATCTGCTGCCGCAATGTTTAACAAACTGCTAGCTACCTGCTAGCTACCTGCTAGCTTGAAATGGTGGATTTATTTCAGTATACAAGGCTGGTGCATTCGATGTTATATTTCATGTATCTTATTCTTAGAGACCAGCTCTATGGAAGTTATTGCTGACCTTTATTTAATCTGCACAAAGTTCTGGCCCTGGTGTTTCACAGGTCTGTGACAAGATCTGTTGATTGGTGTTGATTAAAAACTTGCTGTACTTCCATATTTGTTGAAGCACGGAGGTTCAGGGGAGTATTGCGATTTCTTTAAAATGAAGAAATCTTATTTTTCACACTCTGGCCAGAGTGTGTCACCAGCCATTTTCAACATTTTACCAGCCACATCACCCTGCCTTTACAATATAACACAACCTGGTTGGTTATCGGCCAAAGTGGCTGCTAGAGTAAAAAACTTACCAGCCACAATCTGAATTTTTTGCTGGTGGCTGGTGTTAATTTTGCACCCTGAGTCACTGATAAAGCTCTGATTACTTGGATTACTAATCACGGGCTAATCACGTCGGCATAAAATGGATTCGATTTAGAGAGTTTTACGAAACATGGTTTGCTTCCCGTGTGAACAGACAGAAGCATGCGGCCTGTGGCCTGGCCCTTCTATACTGTGGGTATGAATGAAGGAAGCCCCACCAGCAACAAGCCTAAATTCCCCCACGCATTCACACCGGCTCTGGAGAGCGGCAGTGGGGCACAGGGGCTCCGAGTCACTCTCTCCCCACACAACACGTCCCCTTCCTGGGGGACTAGTGTCGACCAGGTTCGCTTTGAGAACCAGCGCTACAGAGACGCTTTGATCAATGGCAGTCTCTCGCGCGCTATCGATTTATCTTTTTCATCTGCGACGTTGGAGTGGTTTTACTTGTCTGATCCGTACTGCTGACAGACATTTGGAAACCCCAACGGCACGGCGTAAAGACTCGGCCTCTTGCTTTGTATGTATCCTGCATGCATAGTCTCTGTGAACTTGGTGATGACCATCTCAATGCGAGAGCTCCTATTCTGGTCGGCAGTGGACGTGACAAACCCATACTTTAAAACTTAGCTGCTGAGAGAAAGGAAAATAAAAAAAATTGTCATGCTTGGTCCTTTCCCTTTTAAAATAGCAGGTGCACACACGTCGAATCACGTTGGAACCCAGCAATACACAACAGAAGTGTCCTGGAATGCCACACTTCCACTTCCCCGATTTCGCTGTAGGTCAGCTTTGCCTGAAGGCTCCGGGCCTGTTACACAGCACATAGAGCCAGGCTCTGGGCCTGTTACACAGCACATAGAGCCAGGCTCCGGACCTGTTACACAACACATAGAGCCAGGCTCCGGACCTGTTACACAACACATAGAGCCAGGCTCCGGGCCTGCTACACAGCACATAGAGCCAGGCTCCGGACCTGTTACACAACACATAGAGCCAGGCTCCGGGCCTGCTACACAGCACATAGAGCCAGGCTCCGGACCTGTTACACAACACATAGAGCCGGGCTCTGGGCCTGTTACACAGCACATAGAGCCGGGCTCCGGGCCTGTTACACAGCACATAGAGCCGGGCTCCGGGCCTGTTACACAGCACATAGAGCCGGGCTCCGGGCCTGTTACACAGTACATAGAGCCAGGCTCCGGGCCTGTTACACAGCACATAGAGCCGGGCTCCGGGCCTGTTACACAGCACATAGAGCCAGGCTCCGGGCCTGTTACACAGCACATAGAGCCAGGCTCCGGGCCTGTTACACAGCACATAGAGCCGGGCTCCGGACCTGTTACACAACACATAGAGCCAGGCTCCGGGCCTGTTACACAGCACATAGAGCCGGGCTCCGGGCCTGTTACACAGCACATAGAGCCAGGCTCCGGGCCTGTTACACAGCACATAGAGCCAGGCTCCGGGCCTGTTACACAGCACACAGCTCCTAAGGCTCATGTGAAAGTGAAGGTATCCGTGTAGGTCCTGTGGCTCATGTGAAAGTGGAGGTATCCGTGTAGGTCCTGTAAAATAATGTACCTTGAAAGTGACTTCAGCAATGCTTGGTGCCACGGTCCCGATCGCATGTCATGGTTTACACTTTGCGCTTTCTTGTGTAGAAAACAAACCTGCTACCTGCCCCTGGCCTTCTTTATTTAATATAGCGTAGCATCGTTTGCCATGGTCTTCCCGCTGTGGGATCACTGAAATGGCGATAACCAAAGGAAAGGTTTATTCCATCAGCATCAACTAGCTGAATTATTTCCCTCTTTCAGTTAAAATGAAAATGACTCGTTTGATTTCAGGTAATTTGATTTGATTGACAGTCTGTACTTGCTGCACACAATAAACTACCACCACATAGATTTTTTTGACATGGGGAATTACAAAGTTCTGTAAATTTGGATAAGAAAATGTTGTTTTTTATATATTTCTTTAAAGCACAAATTTACACGTTGAATGAGATTAGGTTGGATTAGAGTTGTGCAGTATTGAATTGTGGCGCCATAGATACGGAACCGCTCAGTACAGTGTCAGGAAATAGAATTGCCGCTCACATGAAAAGGTGGTGGGAGTGTGTGTGTGTGACTAAAGGGCTTAAGCCAAATTAGATGAGCAGTGTGTTCGCTTGTGTCGTTGAGCAATGTTCCGTGGTGGTATTGGACATCTCAGAGGCCAAAAAAAGGATCAAAAATTTTAGTCGGGAGGTGGTGAGGCAGGGGAGGGAGCATAGTTTATACAGACTGAAATCGGTCAAGAAGTCACAGATTTGACCGAAAGAGAGGAGGCTCGGGGCTGGTGGGCACGGCAGTGGCAGCCTGAACAAGGCCCACTTTGTGCCAGACGGGCCGTGGAGCTGGCTGTGGGAGCAGGCCTAGCAGTGCGCCCTGTTTCCAGCCAGCACGGTGTACCTTGGCCGCGCAACACAGCTCTGTGGCGAGCGCTCTGGCGCTCGCTCCGCTCCACAATGGCTCCCCTTGTCTTCGGGAGGGAAGAGGGAAAACACGAGTCAGGGGGCGGCCAGATGGGGGGGGGGGGGGCTCCTGTTGAGAAACGACAAGAGCTTTTACTGTAAAACTCATCCAGCTGTGTGAATGCAGGCAGGCAGGGGGGAAGTGTGCGTGTCTCTGTGTGTGTGTGTGTGTGTGTATGTGAGAGGGGAGGGGGGGGGGCGGGGGTTGAGGTTGTTCGAAGAAAGTACCAATTGAAAAATCTGCTGTAGCTTCTTCTGCCTCCCCCCCCCAAAAAATAAAACCCGACCCACTTCTCACTTCTCCTGCTGCAATGCCCCCCCGTCTCACAGGGCGTCCCGCCCGAGCGCTGCCCTCAGGCTCAAAGAGTGGGTGAGACTCAGCAGGACTGGAAAACGCGATTAGCAGACTGTGTAAAAAAATAAAATTAAAACGCACAGGAGCCCGACGGTGGTGCGGGGCGCAGCGCCGCCCCAAATAAACCGACAGCAGAATAAACACGCAGCCGCTCTACAGGAAGCGCGCGAGAGCCAGCAGGCCTCATTAAGGGTTGAGTTTTATGTTGATTTCCTGTTATAGTGTGAAGGTGATTGGGGCACTGTTCATGTACACCCCGGTGTGGAGTTATCCCTGTAACCCTTGTGCCTGAACGGGTGCCATTTATGGCCAGCTTGACGAGGGCCTGACATTAACCACGGCGACTCAAAATCATCCTTCCAATGTTAGTTCACCGATTTATACATCATGGCATGTTTCTCAAAGTGCTGTTAGGATTGAGAAGAAGATTCTTGTGAATGGAGGTAATTAATAAATAATATATCCTTCAGGTCATGCATTCAGGTACAAATAAGTGTCTTATACAGGAGGGCAAAACGGCTACTCATTGCATTTCCATTTTTGTTGCCCCCCCCCCTCCCCCCTCCCCCTCCTTAGACCTACTAAGGTTGTGATTGTGCATGTGACTAGGCTTTTTAAATGTGACACAAACCTCCATGTTGTTTGGTTTTGTAATGAATATGACATACCCTCATGGTTTAAAAAAAACATTTACGTCTGTATTTATTCATTTCCCAGGTTCAGCCAGATGGAGTGTGACAGCCACCTGGCCAAATGCTTGTCTGAGATGAGCGAAGATATCGCATGGTGATCCCTGCACTGCTGCCCCCCCCTCCCCCTCCACATATCCTATTGGCTCGCTCAAACTGCCCCCCCTCCCTCCACATCTCCTATTGGCTCGCTCAAACTCCCCCCCTCCCTCCACTTATCCTATTGGCTCGCTCAAACTGCCCCCCCTCCCTCCACATCTCCTATTGGCTCGCTCAAACTGCCCACCCCCTCCCTCCACATCTCCTATTGGCTCGCTCAAACTGCCCCCCCCTCCCTCCACATATCCTATTGGCTCGCTCAAACTGCCCACCCCCTCCCTCCCTCCACATATCCTATTGGCTTGCTCAAACTGCCCACCCCCTCCCTCCACATCTCCTATTGGCTTGCTCAAACTGCCCCCCCCTCCCTCCACATATCCTATTGGCTCGCTCAAACTGCCCCCCCTCCCTCCACATATCCTATTGGCTTGCTCAAACTGCCCCCCCTCCCTCCACATATCCTATTGGCTCGCTCAAACTGCCCACCCCCTCCCTCCACATATCCTATTGGCTCGCTCAAACCGCCCACCCCCTCCCTCCACATATCCTATTGGCTCGCTCAAACTGCCCACCCCCTACCTCCACATCTCCTATTGGCTCGCTCAAACTTCCCCCCCTCCCTCCACATCTCCTATTGGCTCGCTCACAAGCTGATTGCACACCCTGATTGCCAACCAAGATCATAAGTTCAGTTGGTGCAGTTTTTGTATTTGTGCATGGGTCGAGCTGAGGGTATAACTTTGCCCATGTTATTTTTTGTGGGATGGACGGACGGACAGACAGAAGGACATTCTCAACCTCTCCCCTCTTCCGGTCTTCTCTTTAACTCTTGGTCTCCCCTCAGACTCAGATCAGCCGGTTCTCTCACTGTGTCCTTTTTGTCAGTCATTTCAATTTACCTTTAAAGAAATGTCCCAGCAAAAATCCAAAAGACTGGCAGTACTGGAGGGCAGGTTTTACCACTTGACCACGGATGTAAACTATGTGAAGTAGGGCAATTTTATGGCACGTTTTTGCTGCAGCAACACACTGGACACTTACCTTATGATCACGGTTGATTTTGATTGCACGTGTCTTAATATACTAGCAAGGACTCAAGCTATAATATTTACATGTGGAAAAATTAAATAATGCATCTCCTTTATCAAAAGACAGCAATGTTTCATTTTTAATTTCTAATGTGCAAGATGATTGAGTTATAGTAAGCATTAGAATATCCACGTCTCATAAAGAGTCAAGGAAAATACCACACACCCAGAAATCAATAAACAGAATGTACAAATTAAGTACAATGAACATGTTTACTGGTTTACAGTAAGTACCGAGGATGTTCCTTAAGACTATAATCTTGTAAGACCAAACAATGCCACACCGTACTCCCAAACTCTCAGTCCCATTGAAGATTTGATTTCTCTGTACACACTGAATTATATCTTTTAATTTATAAAACAAATGCTTCAAATATAAAATTTCCCCCCTCTAGCACATTGATAGAACATAACTTGCTTTGGACTCAACACAAGAGAAATGCAGAGGATACAGTAGCTTGCAACAGTTGCAGTATTTGGCAATGACCATTAATGCATTTGACGCCTTTAAAAATAAAAAAAAATCACTCTGGAACTTGCACCTGCTGATCTGAGACAGTATCCCACACTTATTGCAGTTGTGACTGTGAGGTGACTGCAGAAAGACTGATTTCTACAGCATGGATATTAACCGCTCAAGGCTACACACACCGGGTTCAGTTCACAGAAAACCCAGAGATAGGTTTTTTTTCTGTTTGTGTCATAATTACAGGTATTTACAGTAATGCATGGAGTGGAGCCAAGCTTGTCGTACCACCGGATAAGAGGTAAAAACACAGTTAAGCAATAACCAGATTTACATACTTCTAATGTCGTTCACTGTCCATAACCTCAGATTTACTAAGGAAGACAGGGCTCTACACTGACATGTTCTCCTAGCAGCACGTGCTCCTAAATGGAAAAAATTAGGAGCACACTAATGCATCCCAATTAGTTGATCTGCTAAGTTATTTTTCCAATTAGCACGCATCAATTTTTGGGAGCAAATGCTCCTAAAACGGGAGCACAGTTGAGCCCTGTACGAGAAAATGTTATTTCCATATTATACAAGATGAGCCCAGCAATACTAAGTGGTCAACCGAGGAACAATTGTATGTTATTTTATGTAAGTTTTTAGTTGAAACCTACAACTGAATGTTCACAGAATGTAATCAGCCCGTTCCAAGGCTTGCTGAAGTAAAGGAGCTCCTTAAATGTAGACTAGCTCCTCCTCCTCCTCCTCCTCAGTGGATGCATTTAATGGAGGCAATTAAAGCACGGTTCTGTAATCTGCCTGTTCTCAATCCACGCCGTGCGATATCTGCTGCCGTCTCCTTTGTTGTTCCTGAGTCGCGTAGCCCTGCCAGCTAATTGACTGTTTTATTGGGGGAAGATCTAATTAAACCAGTTGCACTCCTTATCCTATTAATATAGGTCAGATTTAATCAATTAATTTGCATTGAAGTTTATCTTCCATCCTCTCTTCAAGAAAGTGAATCCAAGACTAATGCAACCTTCAAAAGTTATTTAAAAAAAACAATTGAGCCCTGTCACAATTAAGAGACAAAACCCTATTTCAAGTAATGAAACAAAATCTCTTCTGATGGATTACCCATTTATGGCTTTGCTTGCATGCAGTTTGACAAGTTCGCTTGTAAGGAAAAAGTGAGTTTGTGTATTTAGACAACAAATCAACATAGTGGACTGATGTTTAATCTGGTGTGCATGTTGTATTGTGCGTAAGTGGTTGTGTATGTGTACGTGTGTGTGCTTGTGTATGTACAGTACATATGTTGTGAGTGCATGTTTGTATTGTGTGTGTGTGTGTGTGTGGTTAGGGAGTAATCCCCTGGCAGGTGTTCATCTGTACAGAACCTCTTCTGAATTTTTGGTGTGATGTGAATTCTTGTGGATGAACTAAGTAGAGATACTGTCTCCCCCAGGCGACATCAACGATTCGCTGTCCATTCGCTGTTTTCAGTGTGAGAAAGAGGATAATGGTACAGGAATTATAGCTAGTGTAATTCCCCCATCATGTGCAATGTCTCGCCTGAATTGCACTGTTTTCAACTGAGGAGAATCACAAATCTGAGCAGTTTGTCTTACAAACCCAAAACACGATAAGCGTCCAGTCACTGGCATCAAGACATGTTTGTACAAAGGAGTTGTGCATTTACCAAACATGTATTATATGATTAGGTACACCCTTAAAGAAAAAAATATATATACATATTTTATAATTACTGAAATTATTATTAATAATATTATTTGTTAAGTCATGTTGCAGACATGGTTATCCAGGTGTAATGCACATCATATTCTTCGTCCTCTACGAACGACAAGCCTGCGGTTGTTTTTCTTCATTTTGTTCTTAACTCTACTTGAAAAAGAAAATTCGGATCAATGACACACGTACACCACTTTAGAATTCTGATTGGCTGCCATGGTCATGTGCAACCATGTGTTCTCTTTAAAATAAATAAAAATAAATAACGAGGATTCCGATGGATAGACCGTCCCTAATGACGAGGTTTCCAAGCTTCTCTGTAAAGTCCACTCTGTACCGGCCATCCTTTATGGAGAGAGCCGACCATTTCAAAAAGAAAGTCTAATAATTATCAACTATTTCTTAAGTGCAATCTGGAATATGATGGGAAATACATATTGGATCTTAAGAGGCACTTCTTAAAAGAAAAATAAATTCTCCCAGTTTGTCCTGGAAAAGAAATCAACTGCCAGTCAAATGCAACTCCTTTGTAGGTGAAGTACAGCAATTTGCCAAAAACCTTAAAACAAAAGCGGTCATAAATAAAACGTGCCATTTTGCATCATTAAAAGGCATCATCAATTTGGATTTGCTAACTACACTATTATACAAGTTTCTATTTGTTCCCTCCATCATTGTACATTCTTGTTTTTCTTGGAGGATGGGCCTCCAACAAGATGCCTAGTGTCTTTGTTTAACAACAAAAAAGTGAAACAAAATCAAAGGAAAAAGTGCACATAAATTCCAGTTCTGGAGCAGAACTATCATATTTACCCAGGGATGAGAGACATTGTAGGTCCGTTTAGGGTGCAGGCACAGAATTAATTTTCTTCAGGTATAAAGCCAGGAGCACTGACGCCCACACAAAGGGTTAAAAACAGAAGGAAGAGTGGTTAGTGGAAGACTACCACCCATTCACATTGGGCTTTTCTTTTTGTTGTCGTTGTTGTTGTAAAACTTATATTTTGTTAATACCTCTTCTGCAGAGTGCCCCCAACAATAACGCATTAGGTATCCATCATAAAGATCTTGCACCACTTCCTCAACCTTGCATGCAAGCAGTTTAGGAGTTTTTTTTTGTTAAACATTTTTCTTCTTCTCTTCAACGTTCTCCTTTCTTTCTTCCGCTCCACAAAGTCAGTGAGAATTAATTCAGCCGAGATCGTTCTGCAAAAATGCAGGTTAAAAAGGAGACTGGCCTCTCCCTCATACCGACTCTTCTGTGGACACCAGCATGGGGTTAATGTATTCAAATCCTTCAAATTCCGATTGGTCTATTCTTTTAATGACGTCCCTGTGAAGAGAGAAACAATGGGAACGGGTCATTTAGGAGTGGCTGTAGAAACGATGCCTCTTTAGGACAGTCTGCTGTGTACAAAAGAAGAAACCTCTTTTTCTCCATTAGAGCTTTCACAAGCTTTGTGCATTGAATGCTTTTGCTTAATTTACTTTAAAGACAAATTTGATTTGAATGGGAAGAAAAATAACATGCTAAAATAATTGTAAAAAAAACTTTTGTATACACACACACACACACAAACACATATATATATATATATATATACACATATTATATAAATACTAATGAGTTTAAGTTCTGTAAATTTTACTAATATCAAAATGTGTAGATGTGTAGGCGGCAATAAATAAAACAAAACTCCCTATTCAGTCCATTCTAGATACACTGTTTTGGAGAAGCAATTTCTGTTCAGCCAGTGGTAATCATCTGTAATGAACCAAATAACACCATTTCAAGTGGCCGCTTGAAAATAAAAGCAGCCAAGCAGCGTTTCCAAGAACAACAAGCTGTTCCCCATTTCCCACACTCCGAGGGGCAGCCTGCCGAAACCGAGCCTCCTGCTTGGAGAGTGTAGGTCCCTGCATGTCTGCCCTGTGCCGGACACCCCCATAGCTCTACCCACCAAACTCGGCCTCCTTCCCAACTCCATAGCTCTACCGCCACCTAGACCTCCTGCCCAACCCCGTAGCTCTACCCACTACCTGAGCCTCCTTCCCAACTCCATAGCTCTACCCACCAAACTCGGCCTCCTTCCCAACTCCATAGCTCTACCGCCACCTAGACCTCCTGCCCAACCCCATAGCTCTGCCCACTACCTGAGCCTCCTTCCCAACTCCATAGCTCTACCTGCAACCTGGGCCTCCTTCCCAACTCCATAGCTCTACCTCCAACCTGGATCTCCTTCCCAAACCCATAGCTCTACCCACTACCTGAGCCTCCTTCCCAACTCCATAGCTCTGCCTGCAACCTGGATCTCCTTCCCAACTCCATAGAGCTCTACGGCCACCTGCGCCTCCTTCCCAACTCCATAGCTCTACCTCCAACCTGGGCCTCCTTCCCAACTCCATAGCTCTACCTCCAACCTGGATCTCCTTCCCAAACCCATAGCTCTACCGCCACCTGGGCCTCCTTCCCAACTCCATAGAGCTCTACCGCCACCTGAACCTCCTTCCCAAACCCATAGTTCTACACATCACCTCCTCCTTCCCAACCCCATAGCTCTACCGCCACGTGGACCTCCTTCCCAACCCTATAGCGGTGCTAAATGCAGGAGACAAACTAATTACCTAATTACCATCACAGGTGGATTTATTAATATTTTTTTGCTGTAACTATCAGCAAAGTGTTGCGTAACAGTCGTTTAAAAATATCCTGGTATGAATAAAAGAGAGTGGCAGAATGGACCTATGCAGAAAGGTTGTGCAAATATAAAGCAAAGTGGGGGGGGGGGGGGGGGTCGGGGAATCATGCCCCAAACACAAGAACAAAACAGAGAAGAGAGGAAATTTCGCTCGGTGACCAAAACAAACAAAGTTCCCCTGTAGCACAAATGTTTTTTCAGTATTGATTTGCAAGTGTTACCAGATGCGAGCTGCTCCTTTGGCTTTTTTTTTTGGGGGGGGGTGCAGCACAGACCCAGGCTGTACAGCACAGACCCAGGCTGCACAGCACAGACCCAGGCAGCACAGCACAGACCCAGGCAGTACAGCACAGACCCAGGCTGTACAGCACAGACCCAGGCTGTACAGCACAGACCCAGGCTGTACAGCACAGACCCAGGCAGTACAGCACAGACCCAGGCTGTACAGCACAGACCCAGGCAGTACAGCACAGACCCAGGCAGTACAGCACAGACCCAGGCTGTACAGCACAGACCCAGGCAGCACAGCACAGACCCAGGCAGCACAGCACAGACCCAGGCACAGACCCAGGCAGCACAGCACAGACCCAGGCAGTACAGCACAGACCCAGGCAGCACAGCACAGACCCAGGCAGCACAGCACAGACCCAGGCTGTACAGTACAGACCCAGGCAGGCCATTTCTCTGCACCGAGAAGGTCTAGTGTGACTTCACCAGATTCCAGGAACTTGAACCATTTAACAAAAAAATTCATTATTTTCCCTCTCTTGCCCTCTCTAATCTGATAACTTATCTTGCTTGTGCACGTCCGTTGCTGGACGAGGCCTTGCCATCTTATCTTACTGTAGGGCTGCTGGCAGAGGGATGCCAGGAGACCCTGGGACAGAGGCTCCAGGAAGGCAGTACCCCCCCCCCAACCCCCCCAGCACTGTTGTTAATGTTGGCTGGCTTTCTCTTTGGCCTTCGTAACCAGGGCCACAAAGTGACCAGATGTCTGGCAGGACCAGAGGCCAGCCCGGGAGGTGGAGGGGAGAGGGGTACTGTGAAAGCAGGAGCAAAAGCGGTGGGGGCGTACCCCAAAAATAAAGCCCATTTGCCCCTTCTGTACAGGTATATTTCATTTTTAAAAAATGTCAGAAGGTGGGGCAATGAGGCGGAGGGTTTGGGTTAACATCTCTGGGCCCTCGGCTGCCAAAAGGTTCACACAATGGCAGGACGGCTGCGGCTGCCCCTACTCTGCTTAATGGTTTCCCTGCCCTTGTTTTTGAAGCCTACGGTTTGAGACCGATGAAGTCATGTCTCTGGAAGGAACACATTTCATCCTTTCTCCCTCCGAGTTCTCGGGCACGGAGACGAGGGAGGAAGGGGTTTTAATGCAGGAGACTAAATCTCTAACAAGCAAGGTTTTTTTCTTTTACTTTTTTTCCATTCCTTTCTTCACCCGCCAAATCTGTCAAACAAAAGGGGGTTTACATCACCGCCTCCCCCACTGCTCAGAAGTGTGGGATGCCAACCTTTTTCAGAGGAGCGAGGAGCCCCTTTGAAGTGCTGGGCTGCCATGTCTTTTGAAGCCAGCCTGAAATCTCCTATCGAACTTCAAACCCTCCACGTCGGTGACGGTGGAAAACTGCCACCTGACACCACATCATCGCATAAAAGACACTTCTGAAAATTCCTATGGCCTACCTGCTCCATGAGGCTTTAAATAATAATTATTCATTAGCCAGGTTAAGTAGTCTTTCAAGGTTATTGCATTATTTATGCAAAAAAAAAAAAGAGTAACCAATGAATGGGTGTCTGTATACTGGAAGCCTCTTCTGCAGTGCTATACCATGTAATTTGTTTTCCAGCTGAAAAATAAAATGGCCGCCTATCATTTTTAGTAGCTCTGCAGTAGTTGCATAAGGTTTGCTCCATGAAATCTAAATTGAGAAGTTTGCAAGCACACTTGGCTAATTTTTGTCTCTCTACTCTGACAATTAAACCTCTTATTACGTAAGGGGGTGAGTAATCCCTGAGACACTGTAACTAAAATCAGTGACGTACATAAGCCCAGGAATATTTCTTGGCGCCATACCTAAAGCGTCATGGATGGTATACATTTCCCGATGCCAAAGCGTAAATCCCTGCTTGTTTGTGAAGTCATTGACTCTGGCTACAGGCGGACCCGGCAGGGGCAGCGCGACCTCTGTTGTGCTGCCAAATCTTTCTGAGTTAATTCAACGCACAGAATCTCGCAAAATTAACAAACGTGAGAACCACCTCGGAGAGAGCGTGTCCATGCAGAATGAGCGGTAATGGCGGTTGGAATTAAATAAAGTAATTGAGGAGAGTGAAGGTGGCCTCGTCCCCCATCCCCTTGAGATTCCTTTGTACCTCAGAACTTAAAAAGACTTGCCGCCCCAAAACTCTCTGAACTGAGGCATATTTGATGAAAGTCTTGAGAGAGAAAGAGAAGGAGAGAGATGAGGTTGGAAAAAAAAAGAGCAAGGCTGTAAATTGACCTGAATTCAGTGAAGGAAATTGCACGTCAATCTTCATCTTCCACTCGCTTATACATTATTGAGAAACCGCAAACTGGGTACAGTAGGTGCTTCTTGCACTAAAAGTACTCTGCATTTTTAAAAGGCTCCGGATGTTTAAGTAGCAGGTTGGAAAATACACAATGAGTTCCATTACTCAAATGACAAAAAGCCCTCACCCCTAGTTTTTTTTAACACTTGGTATATTCCATTCAAATCTCTAGTGATAAAGATACCGTCGCCTCAATGCCTGACTGTTCAAATAAAAAGGCAGATTCTTATCGCTTCATACTCCATATAAATGAAATAACTATTAACATTCACAGAAGCCCTCTTTTACAGAGAAGTGAACCGTTTTCTAGAAATAACCCCCCCCCCCCTCAAGAACACTGTGACTGATACAGTAATTCCCCCTTTTTTCCCCACTGTCTTAAAACACAAGCGCTTTCAAATTTGTCAAGTAAAAATGTACAATTTAATTAAGAATGATTAGGTATGGTGGCATGGTTTTAAAACAGCGGTGCGCTGAGGTCAGAAGTTTAAGATGCACAGACCTCATTTTTTTTTTTTTTTTTTTTTTTTTTTTTTTTTTAACAGACCTCATTTTTAAAGGTCAGTGTGGAAAAAAAACAAGTTTTGACGTCACAGACACAAGACATAACATGCATCATGCATGAGGCAGACATTTAAAAAATAAAACTGAATTTTTGTCGTCAAATCAATACAATTTCACCCTTTCGCAGCCAACATCCGCGTTTGATGCAAACTGGGCTGTAGCTCAGCCAAGAGATGAGAATAGCCGTGAAATGTCCCTGTGCTCGTCTCACACACACAGAGTCATTTCAGAAAAATAGAGATGCTTCCGCAGACTGCCTGGTTCACTGATTCCCAAGGAATTCCAAAACCAGTCATGAATACAGACTGGTACAGGAGGCCGACAAAAGTTACGATCTCGCTCATAAACAGACGGCATCTCTTAATACATCTTAACTCTGTCAAAAACGTATTTAATGGGGGGAAAAAAACTAGTATCTTCAAATAAATGGGCAGTAAATTCTCTAAAGATACCTCCTGCTTTCTAAATTTTCCATTGATTTAATAACTCCATATCCCATCATGCCCGTTTTTTTTTTTTTGTTCGTTTTTTTAATTTTTATGCAAGAGAAGTGTTTTCTTATTCCACGCAATCTGGAACAAATCCCTTCATTGTCACGTTACATCTCCACAGAATAATTGTGGAGTACTTGTTTCCTTTTGTGAATTTTATGGCTGAGGTTTCAATGTTGAGGGGGAGGTTTGCAGGGTGAGAATTGTATTACTTTATTGCTTCACACTGGAAAATTAAAAATTCAGCATCCAAAAGAGCTGTGCTTAAAATGTACTCCTGGTGGTACGTTCTCTGAAAGTGTATGACTTTCAGTTCTTTTTTAACGTGTGTATGTTTTGAACATGAATTCACAAGATTGATTTACGTGCAATGCCATATTGGAAATGCAGAATTTGATACACTGATCTACCTCAGAAACTGTGTAACAACACACTCCAGAACAATCCACTTTCATGCAATCACTATATATGGAAGGAACTATTTAGCTTTTTAATGCACTTAAACATATGAAGCCTGTGACCGTAATCAATATCATATTCTGTTGTCCTGTGTGATTCATGTACGCTATGGATTATCATAACTAGGACTATGAGATGTTAGCATCAAGATGCATCCTTTTGAATTCACTCCTCTTTCTAAGCTAAATACCTAGCGGTTCTGCACTTATCTGATAGATTAATCATGCAGAACATAAACGTGTGAGTTCAGAATTTGGAAATTCTAAAAAGGTGAAATGGATTACTTATATCCATTTGCAGGATATTTAAAACAGTCGTCCAGTAATGTAATGGGTGGCGTTTAACACCGCCGCTCATAAATATGTCCCATTCAAAAATATTTTAAACACCTTTGGCACAAGCCACATTATGTCATCTTGTGTTCACAGATGACTGGTTTTAATGTCAGCCAGCACTGCCAGTCTTGATGGGAATTAATTTGAAGGGCAGGAAATCAAAATCCATATTTTTTATTCACACGAGGAAAAAAATACATTTTAAGATTGTGGAAAGTATGACCTGACCACTTTGTGACTGTGTATTTATTGGGCTCCTTCTGTGAAAGGACATTTCAAGAACAAGCTGCAAACTGCATTATAATTCCCTATGAATGCTACTCTCAAGCTGTAAACTGCATTATAATGCCCTATGAATGCTACTCTCAAGCTGCAAACTGCATTATAATGCCCTATGAATGCTACTCTCAAGCTGCAAACTGCATTATAATGCCCTATGAATGCTACTCTCAAGCTGTAAACTGCATTATAATGCCCTATGAATGCTACTCTCAAGCTGCAAACTGCATTATAATGCCCTATGAATGCTACTCTCAAGCTGCAAACTGCATTATAATGCCCTATGAATGCTACTCTCAAGCTGCAAACTGCATTATAATGCCCTATGAATGCCACTCTCAATAATAGCTATTCTAGGATTAACACGGTCCCAAAGCACCAGGAAGAGTATCTCTCTGCCACTCAATCAATACAACATCAGGTTTTTTTTTCTCCACAGCCATTATAGACAGTGATTCTGCAATCTAAAGGGGAAAATCTTTCATTTTTTAAAATTAAAAATAAAATAAAATCAACACATCAAGTAGGCATTCATCAAGATTTCAAAAAAATATCTAATATTTTGCAATTAAACATAGAATCAAATCTTTAAAGACAGAACTTGTGGAGTTAACAATTAATTTGCAGAGGGTTATGATCAGGGTATGAAATTTAATTTACTTCACAGTGGCCAGTGGCTTGTGGATTCTAAAAATAAATCACCAGCCATTTTCAACACTTCACCAGCCACATTACCTTTTACAATAAAACACAACCTGGTTGGTTACCTGCCAAAGTGGCTGCTAGAGTGGAAAATCTTTGCAGCATTTGGCTGGTGGCGAGAGTCCTATGTCAGCAGAAACTTACTCATCATCTGGGGTTAGCTGCACGGGTTCGTTGGTAAACTGAGTGTCGAAATTGTCCAGGCCGTAGTCGTCAGTCATCTGGGGCTTGAAGGGCGGAGTCACCTGTTTCTTCTCCAGCTGAACAGAAACAGCACATATATCACCATCCATTTCTCTGCGTTTATTTTTATTTTTTACATCATTTTTATTTTGACGTGTGGACCCCTCCATTACACTCTGTGACCCATGTTAACGACCGTTTCCCACAAAACAAACTGATACTGGGGCGTTCGCTCCGATTGAAAGATAAGGCTCAAGGCTCACTGATGACGACTGCTCACCTGCAGGTGCCTGGTGCTGGGGGGGGGGAACCAAAGGAGCCCCGCCTTAAGCACAGCCTACAGGAGACGGATTAAGCCCGTTGTGTCCCACTGCAGTGGAAGTACAGTCACAGTCATCCGGTGACATAGTTCAGACTCAGACTTGCAGTGTCTCGGTTATAGAACTTGGAGCAAGAGCCTTCACTTGACCGAGCCACTAGGGAAGCCCCTCTTTGTGGTACTTCAACTGATCGACGCGTTGGTGTCCGGCGTTCTTTAAACATATTTGAATTGCTTCCCAACCTTTATGAGATTATTCTGGAAATACCGTGGCTAATCTGTAAATGCTACATTGACTCTTACCTTACCTATCAAAAAAATGAAGGTGGAAAGTCACAGAGAGTCACAGAGTACACAGAGTGCAGTTCTTAGCCACAGCAGATTTTAGAACATATCCTTGAAGCCACAAGAACCTTCATTTGTATTTACGCAATGCCCAGATTAACAGATGAGCGGATAAAAAAAATCACAGTGATTTTATCTGATAAACTGTCTACTAATTAAGTGTTTCTGTTTGCATCACAAACAGAACAACAGGAGAGAGAGAGAGAAAGAGGGGGGGGGGAGAGAGAGAGAGGAGAGAGAGAGAGGGGGGAGAGAGAGAGAACAAAGTGAATGAATTGGTGTTGTGGGAAATGCTGCTTGTAAATGGACTGAAGTGGCTCTAAGAGCAAGGCAAGAGCATTCACAGATAGATAGGAGAGAGAGGGGGAGAAAGGGAAGTGGAGGAAGAGCTGTACGTGTGTGCGTGGGGAGGGGGGCGGAGGGCGCGTAGGTGGGTATGTGTGCATCATCAAAACAGTGTGATTCAGTGGAAAGTATTCACATATTCCAGGGTCACCTGGGGATTGATACTGTTCTACGCTGCTTCTCCTGAGCATGTTATTGTAGGGACAGCAGCCCTTCTGAGCCGCAGCCTGAATACAATTCCACCAACATGGAGGAAGTTCGGCTCAATGCTGCCGTTTACATGGTCAGCTAATGGGGCAGATTCCTTTTTGCTGAATTATTTATGGGGCTTGTTTTCTCTACAAATACGGATGCTGCGAAAGACGGACAAGACGAGCATCGGCACACTGCAAACCGCCCAATCACGTGACCTTCCCCTGGAGCCGATTACGAGTGGGACAATTTACCCACAGATTTTGTGAATTTTGAATTAATCTTAAAATTAAAACTTGAGGCAACATGTATATAACAAACAGTGTGGTAATGGCAAAATAATATTTCCGCAGTGTTTATTACTGGAGAACCTGTTCACAAAAAAAAATGTCAGCTATACAGAAGTGTTATGATAACATGACTCTACCATAGCCACTATTCAGATGCAAGTAAAATGGTTGTGTGAAATTTCAGAATGGTGTTAATTATGAAGGGAAAACAGCACCCACTTGTCCAAACGCATCTTGTAGAATTAAAGGTGTATTAATTGGGAACTTTTACCTCGAAAACGTAAAAAAATAACCACGTTCAGATGCACCGGCCATCTCTGTCTTCGTGCATATTTGCTGAATCCGTGCACCTCGGCCTGTATTTATTATTCTTACATGTGTTGGGGATGTTTCTGGGCGTGACACTCTTTTCAGTGTGAGGGTGGGTACAGGGCCTGTGGCTTGGGATCAGGTTTCAGTCAAGCGTTAGCTAGCTACTGCAATGGCAGAGGTGAAGAAACGCAAATACAGTGAAGCCAAACAACAAGCCTACAGGGCACGTTCAAGAGTCAACCTAGAATTAGCTTTTCATCCATACCAATAGCTGAAGTTTAGCAAGGGGATTAAAAGTGATGCACGGTTGGCGTGTTTTCTGTTGGACCTGTAAGCAACATTGCATCTAGCTAACCAGCTAGCTACGTTAGGGGGCCGAAGTGAGGTACCTTGAGTGGGCGGGGTTCAGGACAGAGGAGGAGGCTTCTTTTATTGTAAACACAGTACCACAGCGAGGCTAAACATCCTACATAGTGCACCTTTAAGCTGACTGCAGTTAGAATTTTACATGAAAAACTCTTGTGAGTAGTAAACATACTGTATTATCTTTGGTAGAAGTGAAATTAGTGGACAGCTACTTCTGACGGTAACTCAAATACCCAGGTCTTTCAACTTCAATTCATGTCAAGCAATTTCCTTTTTTAAATAGCATTTACTGGTCCATAATAAGACACCATCCGTAATTTTCCAACGTGTTCATTTCATAATTTAAAATGAAATACCAGAGTTTCCAGGGCTTGCATGATCCCACCCCCACCCCAGCGGTGGTAACTGCTATTCCCTCTGTTATTTTGGTGAGTGCGTCATGTGCAAGTCGTGCACCGCGTCCAAGTTGTGCTCTGAATCCCGAGCACGCCGGATTGCGCATTAGCATTACTGCTGTGAAGGCCTGAGCGCAGCCCCGCGCTGCCCCGTCCGATCCCGTCTTCTGCAGGTTTTTGATGTTACACCCGGGCGAAGAGATCTGTGCATTTTAATGAGCTGCACAGACACGGCTGCCTCCCCTGGAGCTTTGTTGCTTTCCTATGAAAAAAAAAAAAAAAGTGTGGAGAAGAGCCCAGGGGCCTGCGGGAAGTTTATAGGGAGGGTGGGGGGGTAAAAAGGCTGAGCGCAGCAGAGCGCTGTGAAATTACCCCTGCGTCTGGTGGACGTGCGCAGTTTGGGGGGTGGGGTGGGATGGGGGGGGTGTTATGACACAGTTTGTCGCCTCCGCTGTACTTCACCTGCAAGGAGGGCATGATCGTGCCTGTCGCTCTAACAGGAGACCAATTACAGCACATCAGTGCCTCTCACCTAACCGCAGGCCCCCTAGGGGCCCGGGGGAGAAAGTGCGGCCCACACAGCACCGGGCGCTGCAGGGCGGCGCGGGACGGGGCAGCCTTATTTAGGGGCCGTCTCCTGAGAGACGCCCTGCGCAGGTGTCCCGTCCCGCGTCCCGCGCCAACACCGACAGCCTCAGCTCTCACCTCCTTAACTCCTCCAGAGGGAGGAGCGGGGAGTTCGTGTGACCGGCGCAATTAATTAATATTCAATCTCCAGCCATCTGTCTGAGTGAGAGAGCGGAGCCCCATGCCGGCTGGGCTGGGCGCGGCCCCAGGTCTAAAAGCTCCCCAGGCACGCCACATATCTTGGGGCGCACAAACCGGGGGGGGGGTCTATGTTGGTGTGACTATGATGCTGCGGCTCTGACACGGAAATTCACACCCCTCTCCCGCCGATCTCGTATCCCAAGATCCTTCACTCACGGGAGCATTCGCTCTCTTTTTATACTTATTCACCAGAGATCCCAAGTGCAGAGTGGTGTTATGTGTCCATTATTGAAAGAAATTAACACCACTGTGTGTGGACAGTCTTTTCTCTACCGCTCTGGTTAACGCAACATTTCTGAGGCATTCTGGAAAGTGCTGGGCGGCGGTAGTCATGGTGGTGGAGTGATGGCGAGGGTGATGGTGGCGTTTGTTCGCGAGGGCGCCATTGAAGGAAGGAAGGCGGGGCGGGTGAGGGTTTAGGGGGGAGCGATAGCAGCTGGGGTTTAGGATGGGGGGGGGGGGAAGCCCACTGGCTCACCGAATATCAAAACTTGTCCAAGAGGATGAAAAATATAAATAAATAACAAAATGCAAAACAAAAATAAAAAAATAAAAAAAACTCAATAACTCCTCCGGATCTCAGGCGAGGCTCCGGGAGATGAAAGGGGGGCCCGCTGATTCATTTTCAGGTCATTACTTTGGTTTCGGGGAGAAGAGCAGAAAAGGACCGGAGTGCTTTTCATGCGAGGGTGAGTAAGAGAGGAGTTGGCTGAGGGCACTTCCTGTCGAGTTCTGTGGCGGCGCTCGAGCAGAGCCCGTCTGCCAGTGCTGCTCGCAGAGCAGAGATCTCTCACCCCACAGGGCCAATATCTCTGCTCTGATATACCCAGGCCAACGCAAGAGGACTACACAAAAGCACACTTTAAAAGAAAGCCCTTTACATGCATTCATTCAGATTAATCCGATTCATTGTCGTCCTTTGATCATTTCATTAAAACAACAGCAAAAAAGGAAAGAAATCCAGGTTCTACTTAAATGTGCTTGGTTCCAGTGGCAGTTAGTGAGCTGAAAATAGACGGGCAAAAACTTTCCCATGAAACTGATCATTGGTTTCAACCTGTTTTAAATCATTTTCCTTGGTTAACACTACAGTGATTAATTTGCAAATGACTCAATATCACCAGATACAGCCCGTTCTCCTCAATTAGGCTATTTTGCATCTCAATTCTGCATTTTATTGGCATTATTTAAAATTGTGGATATATGTAGCCTACTCTTCGTTTTCCATACCCACACTCTGAGAATAGGCTATTCGTGGAAAATATCTGCAATGCACATATTCTGTGATTTAAACAATCTTTAAGTGCAGGTTTCTTTAGATTTCCTTTATTGCAGGTTGTGCTTAAAGCTAACGCGGAAGTTAACAGATTGGTGTAGTTTTCTCATTGTGTGTGTGCGGCCTATGCTTAATGATTAAAACTTATTTTTCAAAATTGAATTTATTGTTTAGTCTCCCTGAGATGATCTAAAGACAGAAACTGTGTGTTTACCTGCCAATAGATTATTTATGTTTGTAAATCCATGCTTAATCACACTTAATCAAGGAAAATCAAGGAAAATGAATGAAAACAGGTTGAGATCGATGATCAGTTTAAAGTTTTCTGCCCTGTCTGTTTTCAGCTCACCAACCGCCACTGCTTGGTTTCAGTCTTTGCATTATATAGTCTAGTCTCACTCATATAAACACCACAAATAATATATCAATGAGAAAGATGTATATAAGCAGCCACATCCCATGTTCAAAGAGGGACAGTGGTGAGAAACGAGACTGAAATGCGCCACTGCTTCAGAGAGGAGCAACTCTCACAGGAATATATATAATTAATATTTATACCTTTAAACAGCCACAGTCAAAGGGCTGTGAAAATGGGTTGTCAGTAAAAAAGCAGTTTTCTATTCTAAGTTTTTTTCTGCATGAATGCCGTGTGTCATCAAAGACTCTTGCCCTGCAACAGCAAAACCAAAACCCAGTCAAAATGTTAAATGATAATATAATGGTGCATATAGTGGTCAAATTCAAGGTATTTCCTTCCTGTACTTACTTCATGGACCTAAATATGATGCTGATGAATAACCTTTAAATCTAGATAGAATATAAAGTTCAGTGCATTTGTCTCCCAGATACCTGACCTGAAAAGCTTTACTTAAACGACCTGCTATACTGCAATACTTATATCACAAACTTTATCACATAAAATGATTACCATGTTATTTAATTTTCAAAAAAATATGATTTAATTTTATTTAAATAATCATTCTGGCTTGCGTATTTACAGATGACTCTGTGGACAGCAGCCTAGTCAAATCTAGTCATTCAAAACTGCGTGCGCTGCACTCTCTGTCTCCGGCCTTCTTCAAATACGCAAAGAGGCAATCAGCGCAGAAATGAGCTTAAAATATTAATTCCAGGCAGGCCTGTGTGGCAAACGCGTACCCCCAGAAGCAAATGTGTACCCCCAGAAGGGCGTTTTAATGCCAGCTGCACATGGCTCTCGTATGCGACGAGATCGGGTCCAATACCGCACGACACAGAAGGAACAGCCTTCATAAAAGATAGATTGAAGCAAAGTGATTAAACTACACACTGCAAACTGAATTAATCATGTTACATCCACTGATTAACGTTAAAGGAGAAAAATCTGTGGAAAAGACTAAAAGTAACAAACCCCCCCAAATCTATTTTGGAAAGTAAATTGAAATATGTAAGTGTTTGAAGCAGAGATGACTCTCTCACTCTGTCTATCTCTCCAACTTTTTATCTTTAGGTTTCTCCTTTCTGTATCAAAGATTTGGTCTGCCCAAATTTGGGCTTTCCCACAAACCCTCTCAATCATTTGCTGGTTGAGAAAATAAAACGGGGCCAAAATACTGCATTGGATATATTTAGTGAATTATATCCTCCTAAGTCCCAGCCATTCGTTTTCATCCCCTGTAGCAGACACGAGTCTCTGGTCTTAATCTCAAGAACCGTATATTCTGCTATGCTGAAACCAGCACTACAGGGCACTCAATAAAAATAAAATAATATTTTTGAAAATATTTTCACTGCAACATGTTTTTGTCACCCAGGACACTTGAATTGTAAAAAAATGTAAAATACAGATATATTTTAAATACTTTTTTCTGCCGGGTCTCAGTAGGATATTGCACTGATTTAGTGATTTAAAAAATAAAATAGTTTGAAACCTCAAGACTATGGATTTACAAATTGTGATCTTCCTCCTTTCAATCTGTAGAGAGATGGAGAGAGCTTTTAATAGTGTCTCCTTTTCTTCCATATCACTCTCACCGTTTCCACATCACTCTTCCTCTCTTTCACTATATCTCTATCCCTCTCTTTCTGTCTTCTGCTCTTCCTCTTTTCCCCTCGCCAATTCTTTCTCTAGTTCTCTCTCTTCTCTCTCTCTCCCTCCCTCGCTTCCTCTGTGCTCACAAAGCTGCAGTCTACACGGCTCCCCAGGTGGTGTAATGGATTGGAACGAAATCGCAGGCAGGAGTTGTGTCTCAGAGGCAGAGAAGCATGACGATTATGGCATTAGTGCAGGCTCAGTGCGCTAGCTTCCTGCTCTCAGCACCCCGTCCTCGTGTGTTAACTATCCCCCTGTCTGGCACAGGTGCAGGGATTTCTGAGTGCGCCCGGCGCTAATGCAGCTAACACCCTCACACCGCCTCAATTAGCCAGCCTTACGGAGGCACGGTTAACTCTTTCCCCAGAAAGCTGTCTTAGCTTCCCCATCAGGGAGAGCGGTGTGAGAGAGAAAGAGAGAGAGAGAGAGAGAGAGAGAGAGAGAGAGAGGCTCTGTGTTTGTAAGTGAAATGATGAAGGGGATGCTACTAGAAAGAAGAACTCCACCCTCGTTTGGGGAGTGTTTAGCTTCTTCTCTTTTAATAAATGTGTAATGTGAAAATATGTGAAGGACATTCTGTACCTTAAGAGTTGAGAGGTTTTCTTATCCAACGGGCCAAGTAGTTCAGGCTGTCACAGTCTGGCACATGAGGCAGTGTGCACCACTGCAGGTGTGAAAACGGCCTATCAGAGCTGAGAGCTGTGCGTCACACAGGGACATGGGCCGCGTCTGGTGTCACAGCGAGACCACATTGTGGGGTCCAGTGGGGTCCCCGTCACATGACTGCAGCTCGCACAGCTAGGCCCCGCTCCTCCGGGTACGAAGCTAGGCCCCGCTCCTCCGGGTACCAAGCTAGGCCCCGCTCCTCCGGGTACCAAGCTAGGCCCCGCTCGTCCGGGTACGAAGCTAGGCCCCGCTCCTCCGGGTACCAAGCTAGGCCCCGCTCCTCCGGGTACCAAGCTAGGCCCCGCTCCTCCGGGTACCAAGCTAGGCCCCTCTCGTCCGGGTACGAAGCTAGGCCCCGCTCCTCCGGGTACCAAGCTAGGCCCCGCTCCTCCGGGTACCAAGCTAGGCCCTGCTCCTCCGGGTACGAAGCTAGGCCCTGCTCCTCCGGGTATGATCCCTGGGCCCCATGAAATGAGGATGCCTGGCCTCCATAGTCTTGAGGACAGCTGGTCAGAAGCATGTGAGTACCAGGGGCATCAACAGCCCAACACATGCCCATCTTGCAATGCAAAAGTAAGTATAGTTTAAGTGTGCTGGTATGTGTGTGTGTGTGCGCACATGGTGTGTGTACTTGTGGATGTGTTATTGTGTGTGCATATATGTGTGTTGTTGTCTATGTGTGTCTGTGTGTATGTGTGTGTGTGCGTCTATGTGTGTCTGTGTGTGCGTGTTTGAGCATGGCCGGCGGGCAGTAAGCATGAGCGTTGCGTGCAGACAGGGAGTGTGTGAGCACGCGTGTGCACGTGTCCTCCTCCCGGGCAGAGACGGCGCTGGGAGGGAGATGGGTCTCAGCTTGAGGTAACCCAGGCAGGCAGGCAGGCAGGCAGGCAGAGCACAGAACAGCCCCAAAACCGTGACTCTCCCACTCATATTGCTGCTCGTGCCATTTATTTCCTGCCCGGGGGGGCGGGGGTTGCAAGCATTCAACTCAACCTCCTGACACTGACCAGCAGGCAGACATCCAGATGGATGGACGGACGGAGGGGGGGCGGGATGATGGACGCAGACAGACCTCCAGCCAGCTCAGACAGTAAGGGGGGGCAGAGTCCTAGCTGCTGGCCCACGCAGCTAAATAGCACACCCCTATTGGGATTACCTTTGCTCTGTTATTTGCTGGACTCATCCTCAATTGAATAGCACGGAGCGTCTAAATGTCTGCAGCAGACAGGATTAAGCAACGCTGATAGCATTTCCACGATTTTCCGTCCCCTATTTTGGATTGACGGCTCCTTTACCGTGACCGTGAGGTACGGTTCATCGTGCGCAGGCCAGCTGCCTTTTGCACACAAGCCCTGGGGACTGGCCCTGGTGGGCTGCACTGCATTACCCTGTACACCTCCTGTACGCTCAGCGTGCTCTTCCACTCTGCCTTAAAATGTGCTCATTTTTGAGTGACGTGACCACTTTTTTTTTTTAAACAGGGAAAAAAAAGTGTGTTCTTTAAATATGTGCCTCGTATACCAGAAATCTGAATAGAGAGAGACAGGGAGAGACAAGGAGAGAAAGCGAGAGAGAGAGAGAGAGAGAGAGAGAGAGAGAGAGAGAGAGAGAGAGAGAGAGAGAGAGAGAGAGAGAGAGAGAGAGAGAGAGAGAGAGAGAGAGAGAGAGAGAGAGAGAGAGAGAGAGAGAGAGAGAGAGAGAGAGGGAGGGAGGGTGTGATAGAGAGGGAGATGCTTGCGGGATTTGATCATAAACCAAGGTTCTAACCTTCTGATCAGAAATAAGCTGATGGTTGCCAGTGTAATGCCAGGGTTTGTCTAGACACACAAAGCCAGAGTGTGTCTGTATCACTCTCACTGTAAGAGCGCTGCCCCATTCTTGGGTAGCAGCAAACAAATAATTAAAAAAATAAACAAAAACAGCACAACCATCCAAATCTGAAATAACAAGCGCATAACATGAGCCAGCCCACGCGAACACCGAGCTCCCCAGAACCCTTAAAAGCACCCTGTGGTCTGCGCCTAAACCGCTGCCATGCAGGAGCGGAGCGGCGGCACCCGATCTGTCCGGTCGACCCCGCTGTCCGGTCGACCCCGCTCCGCCCACCGCGCCAGAACGGAAAGCTCGAAGCGGCGTCTCCCCCTGGCGTATTCAGTAACACGTCAGCCCCGCCTCACCTCGCCGTGGCCAAACTGCGGCGCTCCCGTCCAGTTCACATAAAAACCCAGCTAGGCCTTCCTCCGCCGGTCCCGTATCCCCCCCCACCCCCCTAAACCGTAGCGCGAGGAGAGTCCAATGCAAGCCGTACGCGCACGCCATTCAGGCACCTACTGTACGTGAAATGTATTCAACTGAAGTGTGACAGCACGGAACCACAGAAGAGCGCTGAAGCCGCTCACTGCAAATCCCCTAAATATTGTATGTCGTCTCTTCCTCTTTCATGTTTGTTTCTAAAGGGGCCTGCGAGCGTCAGCTACACGGCCCCAATTAAAAAACGCTGCCTCAAAAGTGTTGCCTTTTCGACGTCGAGTTATTTAGAATTCACTTTTATTTGTGGCAGTACTACAGAGGGGAATAATGCACTTTGCTCGCCACCGTGGTTGCCTACATCACATCTACAAATGTTTCGTTCATTAATACCTCTTCAAGAGCGAATGGCCAAAAGGAGTAATCTCTCATAGAAACAAGGGCTGATTGTAGAGGAACATTTCATTACAAACTACAAATGAGAAACAGGCTTTTCCTAAATAAAAAAAGGGCCCCTCCCCTGTTCCTTGAGGGGCCGGCACGATTTAAACATCATCATGAAAACAGCGGGGAATTATCTTGGAACTTTAACTGAAAAAAAAGTGGCAATAGCATTATAGGGTTATTCAAATGCACCATGTAGCGGAACTGAGAACAGAGTCAACAGTGTCTCTCTGCTCTGGCTACTGCTCGCATTGAAGGATGTTGGGAGGGCCTACCTGACAAATTGATCTGTAGCCTCTGGATGGGATAACAGACCCAAAGCAGAGAGGGCTATTCTAGGCCGAATCTACCTGCTCTTCCCATCAGATTCACTTGGATCTTATTGATTTTTGGAAAAAGAAAATCATTACACGGTTCTAGCATAGATGCCTACAGCGCTATGCTGTTTTCAACAGCTAGGGGGCTCTCTTCAGTCTGACGTAAAATCGGAATTTTTTTTCAAAGTCTTACAACTTTAAGTCAGAGATGTAAACGAAGCACTAAATAAAGACGAAGGTTTCGTATCAAGTAAGCTGATTTAAGTGGATATTTCCAGCACAATTGTCATGTCATGTACCAGGATAAAAAAAGGGGGGGGGGGCAAAAATCATGAATTCTGTGAATGGTTAAGGGGGGGGTGTTATAAAAGAAAATCACAAAAAAAATTCTGAAATTCTCAAAAAACACATGAATCGGTACATTTCTTTCTGATGATAGCAACTCATGTTAACATTTTTGTTGTTACAAAAAGATTTTTAAAAATCTTTAGCTACCATGGTAACATGGTGCCACTTATATTGTGTGATCAATTTATAAGTACACTATGTGATAATGTTGAAATAAACACATATATTGAGCAATTATTTTAACACAGAACACATGGCTAGAGAAAGAGTCTGCAGTTCTTTCAAACGATATCTTAAGTATTGACCTATAAATCAGCCACCATACAAAATAAAGCATTTTTTTCCAGGGGGGGGGGTACAGAACAGTCCCTCATTGAGATTAACTGCAATTAAGATTATGGAAAGTACTGAAAATATATGATCAGCCAGACTCCCAGTGGGATGCTCCCTGCTCTACACAGCAGACAGTGCGAATGCATCAAAGCTACAGCTCCGGGCTCAGTGCTTATAAGAGACCGCACCCATAGTTAACAGGGCACTCGCTTTGCATCTGTGAAACCTGGTCCGCATCTCTCAGAATACCTGATCAGTTTGAATAGCAAAATTATGGGATACGATCTCTAACAAGACCCTTAAGTTACCATAATGCTTTCATAGCACACATTGTTTTGTAAACTGATCCGGAGCTAAGATAAAGGTTAGGGTGAGTTCAGAACGTAGCTCTGTAGCTTCTGCTTGTTTGGCTTTTGGGACAAAGTGTTCTGCATTTGTTGGTCTGCGCAAAAGATGGTGTTTTTCTGAGAAAAAGAGAAGAGTTGTGAATTATTAAAATCTCTCTCTTCACTTACACCGTGTTACATTTAAATGGCGGTGAGTCATTCTCCAACCGTCAGTGTGGAAGCAGCGTTCCCACCACCACGGCTTGCCAGTCCGAGCAGATAAACCTGACTGGCAGCCCGTATACATTTGACAGTGTGAACATCAATAATGGCGCGTTTCGCTTTCTGAAAAGTCAACGCATGTGAAAACAATATGGCTATGAATCTCAACAAAACATCCCCAAGCTGGTGGTTTGCTGTTGTTGTTTTTTAGTTTGGGTTTTTTTTAAGAGAAAGGATATGTTTACAAAAAAATGGAGTGCATTCCATTAAGCTCTGAATGGCAGTTTCTTCTGGCCTCTGATGCACTGCATCCTTCCCTCATTCCCCATCCTGCCTCACTCAGCTTGACAACCATTCTTTCCCAACCCAGGCAATTTAAAACACACACACACACACACACACACACACAGCACAGCTCATAAACCCACTTGCATCAACAACAAAACTGTTGGTGGAGTGTTTCAAATATCTCGGGACTCACCCTGGACGATAAACTCAGTTTCGAGCAACACACCGCTGACACTCACAAACGCTGCCAGCAAAGACTCTCTGTAATTCGCTAATTAAAAGCACTCTCTTGTGCCCCCAACCTTCGGTTGTTGCTCTACAAAAGCCTAATCCAACCCATACTGCTCTACTTCTCCCCCTCTTTCTTTACCATCCGAACTGCCTCCAAACAGGAACCATTTCAGCCACGTTACACAGACTGCCTCCAATATCATTGGCCTCCCCACCTCCCCACCTCCCCAACCTCCCCACCCTCCCCACCTCCCCAACCTCGCAGAACTCAACAGCACAGCCAATCACACGCACAAGACTCTCTATAGCACATGACCCCCAGCACCGCCTCAATCCATTCTTCACACCACTACCATCTGGTCACAGATATAGGCCCCTAATCTAGAAAAGAGGCCATTTTAGCAATCCTGTCTCCCCTGCCATTGCATTACTGAACAAAATACCTCACTAATGTCATGAGTGCTTTTTTTACCTGTTTGACCATGTGTGCATGTACGGATGTATACCTGTATTTGTGTGTGTACATACTGTGTTGTATAATAGAGGCAGAACAGCTTCAAACTTATCCTCTATACTTTCAATCAATCCATCTATGTCCATCTACAGTGGGAGCAATAATTATTTGATCCCTTACTGATTTTGGAGGTTTGCCCACTTACAAAGAATGGAACTGTGTAGAATTTTAATCATAGGTACATTTTAGCATTGAGAGACAGAATATCACAAAATAATCCACAATAACAATATCATATAAATTTTATAAATTTATTATCATATTTTCGCATGAAATAAGTATTTGATCCATAGAACAATAGGAATTAATACTTGGTGGAGAAACCTTTGTTGGCAAGCACAGAGGTCAGACGTTTGTTGTAGTTTTTCACCAGGTTTGCACAGATCTTCGGAGGGATTTTGGTCCACTCCTCTTTGCAGATCCTCTCCAAATCCTTAAGGTTCCGAGGCTGTCGCTTGGCAACTCGAAGCTTCTGCTCCCTCCACAGATTTTCGATGGGATTTAGGTCTGGAGACTGGCTAGGCCACTCCAGGACTTTAATATGCTTCTTTTTGAGCCACTGCTTTGTTGCCTTGGCTGTATGTTTTGGGTCATTGTCATGTTGGAAGACCCATCCACGACCCATTTTCAGTGCTCTCAGTGAGGGAAGGAGGTTGTCGCCCAAAATTTCCCGGTACATGGTCCCATTCATCCTCCCCTCGATACGGTGAAGTCGTCCTGTCCCCTTAGCTGAGAAACACCCCCAAAGCATAAGGTTTCCACCTCCATGCTTCACAGTGGGGATGGTGTTCTTTGGGTTGTACTCAGCATTTCTCTTCCTCCAAACACGGCGAGTCGAGTTGATGCCAAATAGCTCTATTTTGGTCTCATCTGACCACATCACCTTCTCCCAAGCCTCCTCTGGATCATCCAGGTGTTCTTTGGCAAACTTCAGACGGGCCTGTACATGTGCCTTCTTCAGCAGAGGAACCTTGCGCGCGCAGCAGGATTTTAATCCTTCACGGTGTAGTGTGTTACTGATGGTTCTCTTCGTGACTGTGGTCCCAACTGCCTTCAGGTCATTAACAAGCTCCTCCTGTGTAGTACTGGGCTGATCCCTGACCTTTCTCATGATCATTGATATCCCACGAGGCGAGATCTTGCGTGGAGCCCCAGACCGAGGGAGATTGGTGGTGACTTTGTGTTTCTTCCATTTTCTAATAATTGCTCCAACAGTTGTTAACTTCTCACGAAGCTGCTTGCTTATTTTCTTGTAGCCCATCCCAGCCTTGTGCAGGTCTACAATTTTGTCCCTGATGTCCTTAGACAGCTCCTTTGTCTTGCCCATGGTGGAAACGTTGGAATCTGATTGATTTTGTGGACAGGTGTCTTTTATACAGCTACATAACGATGTAACGAGTTGACACAGGTGTTTTGGGTAATGAGTTGAGATTAGGAGTGCTTCTTAATGGAAAACTAACTGGTCTGTGGGAGCCAGAATTATTGCTGATTGGTAGGGGATCAAATACTTATTTCATGCGAAAATCCGATAATAAATTTATAAAATTTATATGATGTTGTTATTGTGGATTATTTTGTGATATTCTGTCTCTCAATATTAAAATGTACCTATGATTAAAATTCTAAAATTAAAAATTAAATTAAAAAATTCTTTGTAAGTGGGCAAACCTCCAAAATCAGTAAGGGATCAAATAATTATTGCTCCCACTGTATGTTTAAGTATCCTTACTGTGACATCAACAACAGCTTCAAACTTATCTTCTATACTTTCAATCTATGTCCATCTATGTTTAAGTATCCCTACTGTAACGTCAACAACAGCTTCAAACTTATCCTCTATACTTTCAATCTATCCATCTATGTTTAAGTATCCTTACTGTGACATCAACAACAGCTTCAAACCTATCCTCTATACTTTCAATCTATCCATCTATGTCCATCTATGTTTAAGTATCCTTACTGTGACATCAACAACAGCTTCAAACTTATCCTCTATACTTTCAATCTATCCATCTATGTTTAAGTATCCATCTATAATTAAGATTGAAATATATGACAATTTGGTTTGTATGTTATTTATAAAGGGGAGTGCTGGACGTTGAGATGGTTGGGGAATATACAATCTAAGACAAACAGTGGTAGCGAGGGTTGGAACAGTTGGTGAAAACATTTCAGAAGGACTTCCCCCCCGATCTGATTTTAAACTTGAGAGAGGTAATGATGTCAAAATCATGTACCTACAAAATCCGAATTGGATTCGGGTGAACGGTTACCTAGTTTGTGGACGACGGGAAAACAATTTAAAACATGAAAAAAAGACTGTTTATGAGAGCGGTTAGAGCTACCAATTTGAAAGCACTTTCCTTACAAAGAGAGTAATAAGTACAAAACCAGTGATGGCTGCATTTAGGTTTACGCTGCCATAGTTACCGTAATGCAGAAGTTCCTATTAAACACTGTTCCAAAAAGAGGCAAAGATATTCCACTGGTCAACCCCAAAAAAAGGAAATGAAGCCAGTTAACATGAATGTGCCACACCTCAGAGAGCAAGGGGGAGGCGGGCAGCCGTGCATGTCGCATTAAGTGATACAACGCCCACTGACATCACTCAATGCGCCGATGCGGCCCATGCATGCTCAAAGATGCCGGTCCGAGCTTGTTAAGAAACGCAGGCAGGTGCGTCACCCAATCCGACTCCGCCCTCACGCCCCGCACCCGGTGGCTTACCTGGTCCCAGTCTATGTTGCGGAAAAACGTGTGAGACTTGATGTCCGTGAACCCCGTTTGGACCTGGCAACCCAGCCTCTCTTTTGGGTCCTGTCAAAAAACCAAGAGGAAAGGTGGAACGAGCCGAACAAACAGACCAGGCCGGGAAATAAGGAAGTACAGGAATAAAGAGCGGGAAAACATCCTCAGCTGACCCGATCAGTCTTCTTCTCCAACCTATTTATTTTCCGCCCAATAATTACATTAAAACATTAACACAACACTGCATTCATTTATTAGCAGAGGATGAAAAAAAATGAATATCATTCACAGCACATATGCAGCCTTACTAGTTCTGATCTTCACACGCCATGAACCACTGAAATGTGGTGTCATCACTGCACAGTCATTCCAAATGTGAGCTGCCAGATCTCAGACTTTAATTTGTTTCTGACATTACTACATGAACACTGGCTTGGGTGGGATGACGAGAGGGACTGGTTACACCCGTCAGTAAAGCGAAAGGTGCCCCACCGATAGATTCACTGGATTTGAATTTAATCGTCTCATCGATTTTCAAGTGGGCGGTTTCTGTGGCATGACATGGGTGAGGGGGTCTCACTTTTCTAGAAGTGAAAGTAAGTAGGCGCTAAGTCTTCTGAGTCACAGAATCTCTCATCATCTGCACACAGCCCTCGCCATGTTTTTAAACAGGATTTTTAATATGTAAATCCCCATCACAAAAAAAAAGAAAAAGGCGATGGACCTGCTCCTCTGTCTCAGTGGATTTAAAAAAGGGGGGGGGGGGGTACAACAGGGTGGGTGGGGGTGTGATGGGCGGAGCTTGTACCTTGTTCAAAAAGCCCTTCAGTACGCTGGCGGCCTTCACGGACAGAGACCTTGGAATGCGAATAGGCTTTTCTAGAATAACTGCGTGGAAAAAGAGAAGAACGGTGAGCCAAACAATGTGTGATTCAACATCCGGCGGTCAGCGGCCTCACCGTGAGCTGAGCCCGCAGTGGGACCGTAGGAGAAAGGCTCAGGTAATTGCAAACGCCTGTGTGCTCACAGCCTTGAATCTCCCAGTGAACAAAGTATGTGAGCATGCACTCAAAACAACACATATTTTCCTGATCGGCTTCTCACATAAAAACACTACAGATGGCACATTGTAAAGAATTTATAAAAATACATATTTTTAAGTAGCAAACAAAGGTGATCACAAACAGAACACATAATAATAATAATAATAATAATAATAATAATAATAATAGTTTTAAATGTGAGTGGGTGGCTATGGTCCAGATTAAGACGTTGTATTTCCTCCCTTCTGGATAAATGTTAAACTCCGTGTTTTTTAGTTGCCCTCATTCTCTGATGCCATCCCTTGTTTCTGCTTTTCCTAATAAAAACTTAAGTGGATTTGTCTCTCTCAGTTATCAGGCACAGTCTGTCGGCTCCCTTCATTCCGGGCAGCCGAGCTTGGACCGGGCCCAAGCCGGCGCTGGTGACTGTGGCAGCATCTGCCCGCGGGCCTCCGTCCCGCCCAGAGAGGAGGGGGAGGGTGGGTTAAGGGCTGGCCTGGGACTGGGGGAAGCAGCATATGGCCAGGCAGCCCCCACCAAAAGGGTTTGTTCTGCGCTTTGGGGTACGATCCAGGAGCCCTGCTGCCCTCTCTGTCGGAGAAGGGGGCAGAAAGCGAGGAGAGCAGCAGCTGACACTTCCCCGTCCCGCGACGAACATGACGAATGTCAGACACGGCCCGGCCAGATGGACGAGGGGCAGCGGGGCGGGGCGGGGCGGAGGGGGGGGGGGGGGTGTGGAGGAATGTCAGTAAGGCTTGGCACGCCGTCACACAGGCAAGGGGCAATCTCTTACCCAGGGCTTGTGCAAATGCACGGAAAACGGGGAGTGCACGGTCCTCTTACCAATGGCGCCATTTCAGACGTTATTCATTAGGTGACGTTATTCATCCACCTATTCCGCATGACTAACGCAGCTTACATTTTAAATATTATTCTTTTATACAGCTGAATGGTAAAGCAGGGAGGTGGGTGGATTTGGAGCCTTCTTCAAGGGCACAACAGCAGCTTTCCTTCTGGGACTTGAATCTGCAACTTCCAGATACAAGCTCCTACGGCAGCTTCCAAACCACAAATCTGCACTGCCATCTACCACCCTCCCAAACCACAAATCTGTGCTGCCATCTACTAATGATGAAATATAATATAATATGGGCTTGGGTCTGTAAATAATCATGGTGAAGAAGATGAACCGTGTTCATCGGCCCCTGAGAGGAAGGCACTCACCTTGGAAAAGGTACTCCTCCGTGTTCATGTCAGGATTGTCGGTGATGATGTCAAAGGGGGATCTCCCAGCCATCATCTCAAACATTAGAACCCCTAGGGCCCACCAGTCCACACTAAACCCTGTGGGACATTATGAGAAAGCGTAGCAATCAGCGGTCATCATTGGACGGCATAGACAGGCCCCGCCCCTTCTGCTCCCCCCAACACCCACTAAAAAACACTCCTTCCTGTTTCCTGTCTGCACTTACCGTAGTCCTCCCCACGTAGGATCTCGGGGGCTATGTAGTTAGGAGTCCCACAGAAAGTACTCGTAGTGTCTCCAGGTCTGATTCCCTCCTAAGACAGACAGACAGATTCCCCGTCCAGCTTTAAGAACTGAAACTCTACTGTGAAATATAATTTTTTTGAAAAGGTTTAAGCAGCCGAGGTATGAATCACCTTGCACATCCCATAATCAGTGAGCTTGATGTGTCCCTCCTGCTCCAGTAAGACATTGTCCAGTTTTAGATCTCTGTAGATGATGCCCTTCTCATGCAGGAAGTTCAGAGCAATACAAATTTCAGCTGCATAAAATCTGAAAGAAAAAAAAAATATTTAAGTACAGTCCCTGGTTGAAATGTCCAGTTCTGGGGTTTGTTAGAATTAGTGACACAACCCTGTGGATGGTGAAAATTAGCATGCTGTGCCATCACTGTAAACCTTCTTGAAGTGTTGCTAACCGATCTTCCTGTAAAATACTTTATGTATAAATCTGAAGTACGTACGAGTGAGGGAGTTTTATAAACAATTACCATAGAAATGTACCCATGTTGACATGCTGCCATTCAGCTGTGGACAAACTACTTTTTACTATTCAAAAGGATTCATAACATAACTTAATCACTGTCCTGAAGTATTCATGCTAATGTCTGTGGTGTTATTCTGTACCTCTACAAAAATAAACCTTCTATGGATCTTTTGTCAAATTTGATGCATTTTCCCCTTTTGAAAACAGTCTATTGATCAAGTTAAACCATCTGGTTAAGTATAAAAAGATAAATAAATCAAATTTTTTTTAAAAGGAGACATTAATTTTCTCTAGGAATGCGGTCTCTGGCCTTGCAGCACCTGCTCTCTGTCAGCGCGATCGCTGCTCGCAGAAAGGGCTTCTGGGACTTTTGTGAGATGCTCATGAATATGGGAGATCATTATCTGCTTTACATACACACACTTCTGCGGCTTCTCCACTGGAATACAGATTGCGCCGCTCGAATCTCGCCCTACCGCCCTCTCGCTTAATCCTCCTTCATTACACCGTGATTGAGACGGCAAATAGCAGGACGTCACAGGGAGGGAGGAGGGACTATTCTCACTTTCCAGTGTTTAAAACGTCCAGGGAGTCGAGCCTTTTAAAAGTGTATTCTCCAGCGCTTTGGTCATCGCTGTCTTTGACTGCAGCACAATACATCGCCCAGACTCCAAACGTAACTAGCAGGCAAAGCCCTGTGCAGTTTCACACAGGTTCTCAAACGCTGCCCTTGCCAGCGAGCCGCTAGTGGAGCTGTCAGTCATTCTGAGTGCAACTCATCGTAAAAAAAACAACAAAAACAAGCGGTCAATGTCATCTTAACCGAAATCCAATCAAAACGGAGAACAGCCTGTATATGTCACTGGACGCTCAGTGAGGCTATTCCTGGAAATGGCTTTGAGCCTCCTGGTCCTTAGTGTTTTACAATTATATGGGCAATGGGGGAGTCAGCCAGGGGAGGCCAGTAGTGGGGTTTCTGCAGTCCCGCTTAATTCAATACTGAGAACGACAGCAGAGGAACAGGCTGGAACAATAATGCAGCAAGTCCTCCACATTTTTCCCACTAATAGTTTCCTTCAAAAAAAAAAACAAGAAAAAAAAAAAAACTCTAGTCTTTTTCTTTCCAATTAATGAAAGGCATTCCCAAAGGAACCCCCCCCCCCCCCCATATTGGGCTGCCCTCCTCCTCCCCCTCCCCGTCCTCCTCCCCGTCCTCCTCCCTCTCCCCCTGGCCTAAGAAACGAAGGCAGATTTACCGCGCATGTTCCTCAGGAAGCTTCCTCTGCCGCTGCATGTGGAACATCAGATCGCCGCCGTTGACGTACTCGATCACGAGGAAAAGTCTGAAACAAGGCAGAGAGCCGGCAGTGGCAATGAGGAGAAGGGAACCACGTTTGCAGGCGCGGCGCCCCCTTGTGACGAGGTTCTCTGAAACCCAAATTTCATTGAGGCATTTCTGTAGAATGTTCATCGCAGAGAAGCATAAAATGGAATCCGTTCTCCTTCTAGGGGATGGACGCTTAATAAAAACATTGATCCTTCTGGTGGAGAGAAAACGTTTCTCTGGGTTTCATATTTGGGTACTCAATTTCCAACAGCTGATTTGAGGCCTCAATCAAGACTCATTTTAGACCCTGACTCCTCATGGGAACACACAAAGATAATACAAATAATACACACAAATAATAACTTATGATTCTGTAATACCACGAGAAGGCTTTTGTACTGGTATCAATCGGTGTTTAAAATGTAAAAAAATTCTATTTAATCCTTAAACCTGTGCTTGATACAGGCCTATATTTTCCCTTTGCTATTCTCAGGACAGATAAATTAGATTCAAAGACAACTGAATTTTCTGAAAACATCGTATATCGCCTGCAGTTATGTCACTGCTGAAAAGAGTATGGGGGGGGGGGACAGACAAGAAAAGTGATAACAGGAGCCGGGAGCCGGGGGTACCTCTCGCCACAAGCACCGACAAGCAGCTGCCAACGGGGCTCAGCTTCTCATCACTCTCCCGCTCTGACGGGACTCTCTAATTCCCAGCGATAAACAGAACATTTTTCATTAATGATCGGATCAGCTTCTCGTCAGGAGCGAGCTGGAACCTGCTCTCTGCCAGTTTTATCACTACGCTCAGCCCTAATCCCCGCCCCCCCCCCCGGGCCCCCCCCCCCCTCCCCCCCACCCCCCCCCCTCCCCCCCTCCCCCCCTCCCCCTGCCCTAGAGGCCTGCCTTTCCACAGGTGATCCGGTCAGGTAGAGACATGCGGCGGCTTGCGGCCGCACATTAAGGCGCTGAACGCAGTTCCTGCCCTCTAACTGATCCTCAGCGGGCCGCTGTAATCACACAAAAAAAAAGAAAAGAAAACAGGCCTCTTCCGGGGACCCGTCTGCTTCCCCCTATCGCCTCCTCACACCTCCTGCAGGAGCAGTAACTTTACTTGTGGCTCTGTAGGGACTGAAGTGTTGAACATGTCTGGAAGGACCCAAACACAATTTTCAGCTACAGCGTCACTGAGACCTTTGTTCAAAAATGACTCAAGTCCTGGAGGGATGTAGAGAGATTTGTGCTTTCTTCCTGAGGTATTGTCTGCATCTCTCCGTTTTCTGATTACGTTAATGAATAGACGCTCACCTTATTCAGTATTGAATACAAGACTTCAAGGCTGCGTTTTGGCAACCATGTGCACAACACAATGCAGTGAGGTGAATATTAATATTTCATCAAGAGTTTGGAGCAAAGCTGTCAAAAAACTGGTGAAAAAATGTCAATGCTGAAGGGCATCCTTCAAGGCAACACAATAATGCAACAGGCCTTAAAAATTCCTCAGTTCAAATTTACACGACGGTGGATCATCTTACCGGCTCTCCGTTTGGAAGCAGGAGTGAAGGCCGACCAGGAAAGGGTTGTTGGACGCTTGCTCAAATACATGCTTTTCCGTCTGGACCCAGTCAATATCCTTGAAAAAGCAAAGGAGAGCGAGAGACTGAAAAAGCAAGGAAGGGATGCTGTCATGTCAAACGGGCGCGCTGTTGTTCTCATTGTTAGCACGGCTCCACCATGGTCTACTGCACTGTATAAACACCAAAATCCACACAACTGGGAAATAACTATACCAAATGGGCAACAGAGTGCCATGAGGGCTAAAGATGAGATTTTGGGCGGGAGGAAATAACAGATACGGCAGTGGAGATAAAAAAATAAAAAAAGTAAAAAGGCTCAAGCTATGATGGGTTTGAATACCACAGGGGCCCTGCTTCTACACCCTTGAGCCGCTGGTGAACCCTTGAGCCTATTCTTTCATTTGGTTTGCCCCAGGGTTAAAGCCCCATCTATGAAAACGGGGTTACAGAATGCATAAGATATGAAGCTGAGAGAGTTGGAAGCCGCCCTAGAAGGGCATCCGCTGGGCGGATGAATAATGTAAGCCATATCGCACAGCTCACATGGACAGCAGGCCGAGCATGTAACAGCGAGGGGGGACGGTCTGTCGTTCTCTGCCGCGACACCCAATTCCGCTGCCCATCTTCCGCTCTCATGTCAACATCCTGCAGGCCCGTTTAGGTGGCGGTCTGCTTTTATTTTCTCAGGAGCGTGAGAGAGAAGGAGCGCTTACGCTAAGCTAAGCTCCTCCCCCTGCATTGTACGGCCACGGGGAAACGCAACAGCCACATGCCACGCCACGTCACGGAGAGATCGCTAGCTCTCTCCTTCGTTAATGCCTACGGCTTACGGGGAGGAGAAATACCCGGACGGCAACAGATACCTATGACCAGCGCCACATACACATTATGGTACTAAGGGAGCTGCAGTTTTTAAAACGGGCACCTTTGACGTACTCTTCCGAGAACATATTTGTGAAATAAAAAGAGAAATAAAAAAATGCATGAATACACTCATCGGGGGGTGCACACAATATTAGCTGACAGGTTTGGGAGCTACGTGGGAATGTTATCGTTTATTTACTTAGCCAGATGTCATGTGACACGCTGAGGATACCGCCAAAGCTGGTGCGCATCTCTAGATGCGTTTCTTTACAGCTCATACTTACAACAAGACACATAGATTGACTTTATAAAGCATCGCAATTTCATTACCAGCCGAAGAGCTAACGGAAAGCAGCTTAACCAAAACCTAACTGCTGCACTACGAATAAGCAGGAGTATCCAGCTGGATACAATAATTTAGTTGACCTTTAGTTGAAATAATGTCCTTATCATTATTTCAAAATACCCTTCCTCTTAATTAACTGATAGCTGATTTGTTGTTCTTTTTTCACTTAACGCTCACGTGGTTTTAGATCAAACAAAAAGGTGGGCAAACATGTTTTTCTTCTTATAAAATTGTCAATATATGTAAACAGAAGGTGAGACGTGTTAGGAAATGCCTGTCAGTAAAATTCCACACATTCTATTAAATATGAGGGAGGGGATTTTAAAGTTGGTCTCTCTTTTTAACGCTCTTTTAAAAGCAAAGGCATTGGCAGTCTCTTCTCTTCCCACCCACAGAACGCGGGCCACACCAGGGCCTGGGGAGGGAGGGAGGAGGGGGGGGCTGCGCTCATCTCGGCTTGTTTTGCTTCAGTCACGTGTCTCTTCTGCCCACGGCCTTTGTGCTGGGTTTAGTGAGGCATGTGTGAGCCGCTGACAATGTGCGTGCCCGCATGCAGGACACGCTCTGCGGCCGCCCCCGCGCCCTGCGTAGCCTGGCCCGGTTCACACCCAGAGCAGCCGTGAGCCATCTCAGCCCCCGCACCCTTGGCACTGCCAACCAACCCTTCCCCCCCCCGACCGGGATTATCCAATGAGAGAGCGTCAGACCCTTTCCCTGGCCAATAGGGGCTGACAGGTATCTGTGAAGCTCTTCTGGAGCATAAGCAAGAAGCTTTACCGTAGAGTCGCTTTTGGATGTTTTCATAAAAGACACACGCCTTCTGAGAAGCGGCCCTCACAGTGATAGGTGTGTTACGGCTTCCCTGCTCCAGGTGCCTCAGCCACGTCCAAGGACAGGTGCAGCTCGACCTTCCTTCGAGTCTAAAGCGAACCGTGCCAAGGGCTCCCAGAATCCCTCTGTCCCCTTCAGCTTGAAGCATCAGTCAAATCAATAAATAATGCTATAGAGACCGCTATAAATAGACTACTGTGCTTAAAGTTCACATGGATATAGGTTTGCACATGAGAGCCTTCAAAAGAAAGCATTTTTATAGAAAAACTCCACGATTAATGCACACAGTCTCTTGGTATTGTGTGGAATTTATTGGCAGTAATAGTACATATACTACATTCATTATATTATTAGTTATAATGTACATTATTCATGCAAATATATGCAAATAAGGTGTTATTCAATGCAAAATTCAAGCACATTTGGTACGCTCCATATGCTTGTACAGTTTATACACAGCATGCACGGACATACAATATATGGTAAAGTAGGTCTCCTTTGTTAGAGTGGATAAGTAGCATAGCATAGAGAGTACTGCATTATATTGCATCAACAGTATTAAGATATATGAAGCTCAGTTGTGATGGACATTACATGGTATTTGGTACCACTGATATGTGTAGTGTTTTATAAATGTGCAGTGGCTATAAAGTAGTTATACCCATGGGCCTCTGTACAAGCTCACTCTGTATATTCTTGCAATTTGGTGTAATTATTAAAACTATATAATTAGTGACTGTATACAGCACCAATGACAGCGCATACTTCCGGGTGTAGATGCGAATTGCAAACTCTGGACCAGAATCGTTCTGGTGAGAGAAATAACAAAAAAAATTGCAAAAAAATAAAAAAAATTAAATGCCTGACATTTTTACACTCACAAATGAATAATTTGTGAGATTTCAATAGCCCCTGAGAGAATATACGCGTTCCCGTCCTGCTCGGAATAACACAAAACTGGAAGGGTCACAAGTTGACCAGGGGTCTGAATTGAGCATGACTTCAGAGGCTGATTTATAACCGCTCAATTTCATATCTGTGAGCGCGGGGCGGCGACGAGGAAGCGCTCGACAGCACAAAGGATCTGCCCGGGGTCACTCTCTACTTCCTGGTCATCAGAGTGCTCAGCCAAGACACCCTCCACACAAAGGAAGATCCCTTTAAAGCAGGCCCAGGCAGAATTAATTCAGTCTCACAGCCTCGGCATCGAATAGGTAAACGCTATTCATCATTGTGACAGATTACAAAAAGAAAAAAGAAAAAAGAAAGAGAACTGGCCAAAAACCCCCTCAAACAATGGGGAGACGTGTTTGTGCCTCCTCAGCACCCAACGGCGGGAATGCGCCTTCGCCTTCCGCGTCCCTTCTCATTATACAACAAAAACAGGAGAGCTGGAAGCGAGCGGGCCGAATTGGCTCTCGCTCTCCCCCCTCCTTATTATTGTTGACTCTCGCTTGGCCACGGCGGCACTCGGACTGGAACGGCTCCAGGTGCCAAAGGCCAAGCGAGCCGCATGAAAAAAAAGCAAACAGTGGGTCCAAAACAGCACAGTAGAACCTTCCGGATATCCATCTAGACCAGCTAACCTGCGGTGCGTCCACGGGGCCCCTCTCGGGGCCAAAGTAACACTGGTCTTTTTATTGTGTGACAACATGTCACGACAATTAGCGCCGCTAGCTTTCAGTATCCTGGAGACACAGATATATGCACCCTGATTGGACAGAAGAGTGAGGAATTAGGAGCACCCCCACCCTTGACCCCCCTACCCCGTACCCCCCCCTCCTCACACCTCTCTGTTCTCCCACACCTCCCTTTTGTGCACAACAGTCTCCTGGCAACCGCTTACAACTCTTTAAAAGTGTAGTACTGGCGTGCACTACATTACCCACATGACCATGTGTTAGTCGCTGCCCTCTGTGACTCTGTGGCAAGGCTACCCTCATTTGTATCCCAGTTGCTCCCTAAACTGTCACCCCTCACCCACTGTACCTGGTCTCCCAAAATTGTACATTTGGCCCAAAGCTACAGTTCTGAACCAGGCCCAGCTCTTTACTCTCTAGATGGGTGATAATTGCATTATTAACTTTACTGTAACATGGGCTTGATTTGTTTTTTGTAATAAATTGGAACTACAAAATTATTTGGTAAAAGTATTTTGCACTTTTTTGTTATTAGTGTTGCAAATTGTATTCTGTGTTGCACACTACACTATTTCCAACTATTAATTACTTTGGTTAATCCTGAATTCATTTTAAAAAGTAAATTAATAAAAAATATATGTTTTTAAATAAAACATTCTATTGAGATTCTTGGCGGGAAATCTCTAAACTAAAGAGTGAGTGAATAACCCTACAAATTACATAAACATTCATCATCACATTAATAACTCATTAATAAGCTTGTATTATTATTAATATGCATCAATGTAACATACTGTGAGAGAGAAATACAAGCATGGTTAGGAGTAGAGAAATTAGCATAATATATTTATTTATCATTTCAAATATAAAATAAAATCAATAATTTAGGGGAAAATAAGAAATGCCTTTACAGGCTCGAGAAATTTTGCTACAATAACAAGATTTTTTTTTCCCAGGGTAGAATGTACTTTCATCACAGTCCCTGGTTCCACATCTCCACCTAGTGGCAATATGTAATAAATGCTCTCATCTTATTCTGTATATCGTCACCTTCTTAAAATAATCGCCTAAGTCATTTTTTGAGGAACATGAGATTTTTGCTTAAATCAGCTCTTCATGATGCTGGCCACCTCTGGTAAAGTTGCCTAGATCCTTAATTGAAAGGATCATGCTGTTTTACCCCGGTAATGTAATCGCCTAAGTCAAGAGTGCTCTTAGGCTGTTTGTATGTTTGCCTAAGTCACAATACATTTTGACTTAGGCATTTTTACAAGTTATTAATATGGCGGCTGCTTCAAGATGCACAAAGAAAATCAACATAAATGAAGTCATTTCCATGATTCTGGACTCGTCCCCGAATGGTAAGTGATAATGTTTACTACAATATTTGGCTAGGCTATAAATGTTGTGTAGTTATTTAGTCTTTAATCCTCTTATGTTACATAATTGACAGACGGCGTTATTTGTAAGTCAATAGTCATCTATTGATATACCCTTTTTGTGTGAAATGATTAACAAATATCATATATTCTGTATTTGGTTCAGTTTATTCTGTTTTCTGAAAAACTTGAAAATATGACTTAGGTGATTATTTTAAGAAGGTGACGATATGCAAGCTGCCTTCAGAGGTTTCCAGAATTATTTTATTAATAATGTAGCAAGCCATAACTCCTTGAAAAAAAGCATATGTAAGAAAGAAAAAAGAGCTAGATTTATCTGCCTTTCTCTACTAGTTTTTGTCAATTTAATTTTTCTCAAAAAACAACTTGTCAAACTCAAAAGAAAAATGCTTGCAAATAATCTCAACATTAAGGGCAACATTAATGTTGTTGGACATATTGTATGTGTATACATATATAGTACATAGACAGGTGGGTAATGTGTTTCCAACTAGCAGCAGCATGATTGTAATGCACACATAGAGCCAGGGTGTGAAATTAACAACAGCCACCAGCCAAATGCTGCTCAAATTTTGATTGTGGCTGGTAAGCTTTTTACTCTACTAGCCACTTTGGCTGGCAACCACCCGGGTTGTGTTATATTGTACAAGGTAATGTTGAAAATAGCTGGTGATTTTTAAAATTCACAAGCCACTCTGGCCAGTGAGTGAAAAAAGTTAATTTCATACCCTGCATACAGCAGAAAGTGTGGTTGTGGTTCAAATCCCTCCCTCCATCTCTCCCTCCATCTCTCCCTGCATCTCTCCCTGCATCTCTCTCTCCATCTTTCTCTCCCTCTCTTCCTCCCTCCCTCCATCTTTCCTACAACTCTCCCTCCTTCCCTCTCCCTCCATCTCTCCCTCCCTCCATCTCTTCCTCCCTCCATCTTACCCCCCTCCCTCCATCCCGACAACTCTCCCTCCCTCCATATTTCCCCCCCTCCCTCCCTCCCTCTCTCCATCCCTAAAACTCTCCCTCCCTCTCTCCCTCCCTCCATCCCTACAACTCTCCCTCCCTCCATATTTCCCCCCCTCTCTCTCCCTCTCTCCCTCCATCTCTCCCTCCCTCCCTCCCTCCATCTCTTCCTCCCTCCACCTTTCCCCCCCTCCCTCCATCCATCCCAACAACTCTCCCTCCCTCCACCTTTCCCCCCTCCCTCCATCCATCCCGACAACTCTCCCTCCCTCCATATTTCCCCTCCCTCCCTCCCTCCCTACAACAACTCTCCCTCCCTCCCTCCCTCCACCTTTCCCCCCCTCCCTCCATCCATCCCAACAACTCTCCCTCCCTCCCTCCATATTTCCTACAACTCTCCCTCCATCTCTCCCTCCCTCCATCTCTTCCTCCCTCCATCTTCCCCACCTCCCTCCATCCATCCCTACAACTCTCCCTCCCTCCCTCCCTCCCTCCATCTCTTCCTCCCTCCACCTTTCCCCCCCTCCCTCCATCCATCCCGACAACTCTCCCTCCCTCCCTCCATATTCCCCCCCCCTCCCTCCCTCCATATCCCCCCCCTCCCTCCCTCCCTCCCTCCCTACAACTCTCCCTCCCTCCCTCCATCTCTCCCTCCCTCCCTCCATCTCTTCCTCCCTCCATCTTTCCCCCCCTCCCTCCATCCATCCCAACAACTCTCCCTCCCTCCCTCCATATTTCCTACAACTCTCCCTCCCTCCCTCACTCCCTCCATCTCTTCCTCCCTCCAACTTTCCCCCCCTCCCTCCATCCATCCCAACAACTCTCCCTCCCTATTTCCCCTCCATATTTCCTACAACTCTCCCTCCCTCTCCATCTCTCCCTCCCTCCATCTCTTCCTCCCTCCATCTTCCCCCCCTCCGTCCATCCATCCCTACAACTCTCCCTCCCTCCCTCTCTCCCCCCATCTCTTCCTCCCTCCCCCTTTCCCCCCTCCCTCCATCCATCCCGACAACTCTCCCTCCCTCCCTCCATATCCCCCCTCCCTCCCTCCCTCCATATTTTCCCCCTCCCTCCCTCCATATTTCCCCCCCCCCTCCCTCCCTCCATATTTCCCCCCCCCCCTCCCTGCCTCCAGCTCTTCGTCCCTCCATCTTTCCCCCCTCCCTAAAACTCTCCCTCCCTACAACTCTCCCTCCCTCCCTCTCTCCCTCCATCTCTTCCTCCCTCCACCTTTCCCCCCCTCCCTCCATCCATCCCAACAACTCTCCCTCCATATTTCCCCTCCCTCCCTACAACTCTCCCTCCCTCTCCATCTCTCCCTCCCTCCCTCGATCTCTTCCTCCCGCCATCTTTCCCCGCCTGACTCCATCCCGCCACCTCTCCCTCCCTCCCTCCAAATTTCCCCCCCTCCCTCCCTCCCTCCATATTTTCCCCCTCCCTCCCTCCATATTTCCCCCCCTCCCTCCATATTTCCCCCCTCCCTCCCTCCATATTTCTCCCTCCCTCCCTCCATATTTCTCCCTACCTCCATATTTCTCCCTCCCTCCCTCCCTCCCTCCCTACAACTCTCCCTCCATCTCTCCATCTCTCACCTCGTCATCATGCACCAGTTCTTTTTTCACCACCTTCATGGCGTAGATCTGGTCGTCCTTCTTCAGTCTCACCAAGAGCACCTTGGCGTAGCTGCCGCGGCCGATGACTCGGATCAGGTCGAAGTCTCCCAGCCCCAGCCCCTGCGAGATCTTGATCCCGTCGATCCCATCCACCACCGCCTTGATGTCCTGAAACAGAGCGGAGGATGTTCATTCACATCGCTTATTTAGTTAAAGCTTTTTCAGGGTTAGTTGTCACTTTCTTTTCATGTATGTCTATTGCATATTTATGTACATCCTTCATTTCTCTTATCCTTCTTTCCTTTATAGGGGCCTTGTTTAGTGTAGTTTTCTCGTTTGGGATATGCATCTATTGTTAGGGAGCCAGCTAATAGATTAGGCAAGGTCTCTGTAAAAGCCTATCCCTGTTTTAATTGCCTCACTAGTACAGTTAAATATGTATGTTGTAATACATAAAAAAACATTTTGCTTTCATTCATGTTAAAAAATAAAAGCAGACTTAAATTAAGACTCTGTACTGTCCAGGCTGAGCTGAGCTGAAGAAACAGTCCTATAAATGATGAGGTTTTGACAAAAAGATTCTTAAACGCTGTCTGAACCACATTCATCATTTTCTACTTTTTTGTCATGAATAATTAAGCCTAAATCGCTAAGAGACAAATGATGAATGAGCAAAAAACTTTCCATTTAATTTATATTCCGTTCCTTCAGTATGTGCTTTCATGGGTTGCTTCAGTCATACTAATGTGAATCTGTATCACTTGGATAAAGAGAAGGGTACCTGGACTTTACAATGCACCTGCATCTAATCGAATTAAAAGGTGACGGGAGAGAGTGTGTTTTTTCTCTGGATGCTACTGAGCCTATAATGACAAACAGGACCCACCTCAGCACAGCCACTTTAGCTACTATCGAGAAATATCAAAGAGCAAGCAAAACTCACCTCTGAATCGTCCTCAGGTTTGTCCACTTTGCGATTGTGCGCTAGGAATGGCACTGAAGGAGACAAAGAGGGAGCATCACCAGACCGTGGGCTCAGGGATTCGCAGGCCCTCCCCAGAGAGGAGAGAGGAATATGTGCACATTTTCAGCAAAAAAAACAAACTAAAAAAAAACAAGCACATTTTGAGGACTGAAACTAGTCCAACTAACACTGCTGAAGAATGCATAAATCAGCAAATATGTGCTAAACATTATATATATATTTTTTTATCTAGCAAGTTTTACATGTGTTGGTTCAGTTTGTTGGGATGGTGGTGACCAGAGTGAATGTGGAAATGTGCATTGACTTTGGAGGCCCAGTAGATGGCGCCACACTCTCTTTGCATTCCCAGAGTTGGAATCCAGCACACCACTGCTTCCCTCAACTAGGTCATCCTGTCACCTGACTGCTGCACGCAGCCCATCTTCGACTGGGCGAGGGGCCGCTCTGCACGCCGCCACAGCATTCTGCGGCACCGACCTTGAGCTGAGAACGAGAAAAGACCTACTTCCATCCGTGTCTTCCGGTGGGAGGTCCACTTCGTCATTTTTTTCGTCTACTGGGGGTTCCTGTGATGGCATGACTGGATCCTGAGAGAACAGAGGGGAGGGGTTATGTTAATGAACCTGTCCCCATTCAGAGGGGCTGCCAGGTCACAGTCACGTGGGAGACACAGGCAGGTGGGGTATTGAAATACAAAAATAGCGCCCGTGAACACATTACTTAATTCTTCATTGAAGGTACACAGTTATCTAAGAATACACTCTCCATGCACTCAAATATCTGTGAAGAGAAAGCCATAAATTCACAAGTCAAGAAACATGCAGAACAGAAGGATACAAGAGGGAGAGAAACCGTGAGGGGGTTTTCGAGCAGGAATTCAGAAAAGAGCGGATCTATAATCAGTTACACTGGCAGAAAAACCCCCCCACTTTATTTATGAAATAAAACGGCTGCCGCCTCGACTTGCCTCCTGCATTAAAATCTTTTCAGGCTGGGTAAATCCCATTGGCTGGGTTTCTTGCTCTGTTTTTTTAGCCTGAGAAATCCCTTCTACTGCCCGTTCCTCCAGCTCTCTGCCACTAGGCCGACGCTGAGCCACAGGCCCTTCAAAAGAAGGCTAATCCACCTCCAATGTCTGTCAATCAATGGTGTGCCCAGAACTGAGTGGTTTTGGCCAATCGGTTCCAAGCGGCATCCCATGCCTGTTGGCAGACACATTCTACGTTTCCACCAGATAACCAGGTCCATATGGATAATATTAGCCCCTTGTCCACCGTTAGTGCTCATCATAGCAGCTAATGGTCTAGCTAGCTTTCCTGCTGTCTTTTTAACGGCTTGTTGGAGCTATAGTACTGGTGAGCCTTAAGCCTTAATAGTGGCCCCACTCATACCCCTGTGTCATGTAGGGACAGTTATCAGACTGGAAAATGATTTTAACAGTATCCAAAAGTGCACTCAGTGACAGCATGCTTGCAAATTAGTAAGGTGTTTTGCATACACTACCAGGAGAAGATGCAGAAAAAGCATTCAGCTAACGGCTGAATCACCGTTGACAATTTGACTGCAATGAAGTGGTTTGTGGGTAAATTTCATCAGATAATGCAGTGTGTTATCTTGGTGAATAGCAACCAAACTAAACAGTAAACACAAACCGCAGACTTTGCTAGCAGACCAGCCTATAGCAGGCCAACCTATAAAACCTTTGTAACACTCAGCATTTTATAAATGCTTCCTCATTTGAGAACAGGAGAATACGAGACAGTGGTTTAATCTGCATTCTAGCTAGCAAGCTAGACAGATGGCTACAATGACCACTGTTTTATTGTCTAGCTCAAAAACTAGCTAAGTAGTGCTCCGATTTGCTCATAATATATACTCAAGAACAGACCAAAGGTCAAACATACATTGATACCACTGAAACTTTCTACAGAAAACTGAAAATACAAAGGGCAGGGGAACTGACACTGGAGCTGCATATCTAGTCAGTATTATAGAGTATCTGTGCTGGCACTCAAGATCATATCATGTTTGGATCATCTGCTTCTCCACATTCATTTATGAACTAGCCACTTGCAATAGAATCTTACTTCCTGTCTGCTGATGAAAACCTTAAAGTGATGCGCAGCAGTAGCATTAGACGACTGATTCAAATGTCTTGTCTGCCAAAGACAGTGGTTTCCAAACCTCTCTTCGAGAACCCCCAGCTGGATCCAGGTGTTTGGATGTGTTCCAACCTCAAGCCCCTGATTAGTTGCATCAGGTGTACTTAAGATGGAACACATAATATGTCTGGTTTTGGCTGGGGGTAACCGAGAAGAGGTTTGGAAACCACTGGTCTAAGACAATGGCAGAAGCTCACATTTAATGAGCTCTGATTGGCTAAGGACCACCTGTCATTAAATTGACTGGTACTGGTTTGTTTTTCCATTTAGCTGAGCTGAAGGTCATAGGCAGTGAATGGACTAAAAAGATTAAATTAGCAGAAAATGCAAGTGCATAACTTGAACGTTCTTTAATGTTTAATTAATTAAAACAAAACATTAAATATTAACTTTTTACTTCCAGGGCAGATACTTATTGGCTGTCTGAGGCCTGTTTGAAGCACGCGATCTTTTCAATTAGGTTTTTGTGTTTGAGGTGGGCCTGGGCCAGTGCCGCGTCTTATAATACTTTATGTTTGTGCCTGAAGCCACATGGTTTCATGAGGTACACTCAGTGGGGGATCCCTGCACCACAGAGGCCTTCTGCTTCAGTAGTGCCTCAGACAGCCGGGGATGTAGCGGGGCGCAGACAGCCTGCAGTGCATTATGGGGGCCTCGTGGAGGCAATAACGGGGCTCAGCGAGATGTTAAGGGTAAGGGGGAGGGGGAGGGGGGGGTAGAGGGGATGAGACAGTCCCAGGTTTATGGATTTCAGATGAGATTCTGACAGCTACTCCGGGGCAGATTTCCCATTCCTGCCAAACTCCCGCGGGGGTTTTACTAAACAATAATCAATTTGTCAGCCCATCCGAGGCGAGGGATACGCAAGAGCTGGGCCTTGCGAGGGGGAAATGAAGCAAAATAATAACAGGCCCGAAACACTAGCGAACGGAAACCTCGGATCAGTCCTCCGTCTATCTCATGAATATCTTTACCCAGGGTTTTAACGCACCGTGTACTCTGGCAATAACTCTAGCACACATGTAAATTTAACGTGCACATTTTCTTGGAATTTGTACAGAAAGTGTGTATTAAGTGTTGTTACTTTAAGAATAGCATAAGCATCTTTTCATCCACTGCTGCCACATCTGTTAATTACTTTTGTCTATTAAGTACATCTTCTATAGCTCAGCTTGCTGTCAAGCTACTTACACAGTTTTTCCAGCTCCAACTCCAGTCAATGCAGGTGAATGTGAACAGTTGCAATTACAGTAAATATTATGACAAAGAAATTAAAGCCTTATAATCAGAGTAATAGCTTTTGTTTGTGTGTGTGTGTGTGTGTGTGTGTGTGTGTGTGTGTGGTGTGTCTGTTTGTATGTGCGTGTGCGTGTGTGTGTGTGTGTGTGTGTGTGTGTGCACTTGCGCACACATTTGTGAGTTCACATCTACATAAATCTTGTGTGTCATTTGTATGACATGCTTCCATCTAAATGGTGTTTCATTAGGACATTGATGGAGTTCTAGTCTCAAGTCTTTGTATCCTCTCTGGTAGGTGCATTGTGCAATATATTTTGTTAAGAGCATTTTACACATATCATTTGACAGACTGAGTAAATGCTGCTGTACTGTAGAAACTGCTCAAACCCCAATGAAGAGGTGCTGCAAGTGACTGAGGGCTGTGGCATTGCATCATGGGAAATGTATGCCTGATACTCACCATATGCCTTTGGCAGGTCAGAGGAACAAGTTTGTGACAACGCTTATGGACAAGCAACTTGCAGTTGATACACTTGTAGCCCTGCCTCCCCAGCCCCCATATCCTTTCACTGCAGTGGCCACAGTACGCTTTCTGCAAGGGACACACAGAAAAACAGAATTACATTCATCATACATCATTAAAAACACAAAACAGTTTATTCTCTGAGATCAGCACAAGGCTACGACATCACCACTCAAATGTGCAGGGCTCAGATCAAGATGCATTTTGGGAAAACAAAAAAACATTAACATGCATTTAAAGAAAGAGAGGCAGGACAAATTAAGATATTGTTCTTATATTAAACAGAGTACTCTTTCAGAAAGGAGAGGATATGAGGTTAAATGGAAAAGTTTCATCAGGATGACATCATGCAGTAAGAGGGGGAGGGTGTGGACTGCATGGTCCAGCCAGAGTTACATCATGAAGGGCTGGCCCCACACGAGATATGTAATAATAATCATAATAATAATAATAATAATAATAATAAAAGATACTTTAAATGCAAGAAAGAAGGGATTTCACACAGTCTTTAAAATGTAGTCCTGTCATGACATGTGATAATCCTCAGAATTTACAACACACTCTTACTCTAGATACATGTATGTGTCTCGTATCCAGGAAACTACACCCAAGTGACACAGTTTGTATGTCTCAGGCAGCCACGCCCACTCTTAAATAGCCAGTAAATCCCAAAAATCCTTTCTTTGCATGGGCTGGGAATTCATACAATTCCTTTCAGACATAGTCCACTGGCCCCCCACCCACAGGAACCCTGAAGCTAACAAGACACTGTACTTGAGATGCCCGCTTGTGTGCTACAGTACCTGTAATTGCTGGTGAACCATGGCTAGCGCTACAGTACCTGTAATTGCTGGTGAACCATGGCTAGCGCTACAGTACCTGTAATTGCTGGTGAACCATGGCTAGCGCTACAGTACCTGTAATTGCTGGGGAACCATGGCTAGCGCTACAGTACCTGTAATTGCTGGTGAACCATGGCTAGCGCTACAGTACCTGTAATTGCTGGGGAACCATGGCTAGCGCTACAGTACCTGTAATTGCTGGGGAACCATGGCTAGCGCTACAGTACCTGTAATTGCTGGTGAACCATGGCTAGCGCTACAGTACCTGTAATTGCTGGTGAACCATGGCTAGCGCTACAGTACCTGTAATTGCTGGGGAACCATGGCTAGCGCTACAGTACCTGTAATTGCTGGTGAACCATGGCTAGCGCTACAGTACCTGTAATTGCTGGTGAACCATGGCTAGCGCTACAGTACCTGTAATTGCTGGTGAACCATGGCTAGCGCAAGCGGCTCGTCTGATGACTTTCAACATGGATAGGATGCAAGGTATGATTTCGATGAGCAAACCCGACCTGACCCAATAAGCGACATCAGTGGCCTTCTTATTTATATCAAAGCAATCACATTACACAGTCTAATAAATATATATATTTTAAAAATGTACATACATGCAGCATTAGGGGTTGATTCAGGGATACACATTCACGCAGTAGTTAAAGGTATTGTGGCTGTAAACAGGCTTAGGTTTGATTATTTGTATGCGTGTTGTGTTCATAAAAACATATTTATAAGACAGGAGGTGAGCCGAGTGTAGGTGGATTCAGGAGGAGGTGGGTTGGGGGGCCCGCAAATCAAATCCTGCTTGGGTCCCCTCAAAGGCTAGGGGCAGCACTGTCGCTGAGAAATTAGCCCCTATCATTTTGAGCCAGAGTGCACCAGTGAGGAACAGCTAGAATGTGAAAGGCAACTTGAGGGTTAAATTCTCCGTACCAAGACAGAACAAAGTCATCAATCTGCGAGCTCTACTGTTGACATAAATCCAATCCAATTTATCTGTCAATCTGCCATTTAGCACTAACAAAAGAGAAGTGTAAAAGAGAATTGTGAAAAAGCAGTGGTTTTTATAAATATCTTAAGTCACTTAAAAGCGAGATTTTTAGCTGCCCATCCCTGTCTGAGTGCTTTGAGAAAGAGTTGCTCCGAAAACTTCGATATTAGCGCCAGGGCCAAGCTATTCAATTAATAAACAGCTTTCAATACAAGAGCTGCAGCATTAACACTGGGGGAAAACAGATTACAAAATTCACGGTGCAAACGCGAATTCATCATTCATCTTATTGGCAATTTACAGTAGAATTAACTCACTAAAAAAGCTTCCAAAAGTAACCGGCTGGAATAATTTGTTTCCAAGAGAAAGAACAACTAAGCACTCTGATTTTTCAGAAGAAAAAAACTGTGTTTTTTGTTATAAATGCACCAGCTCATAGGCTCGGCTGTCCGTTCCCTGTTCAGCACCAGAGTGGGCTCCAGAATTCTCATCCAGGGAGGAGAGCTTGTATTAACTGGCCTATCCCATTCACGTGTGTGCTAACTGCCTCCTCTATCCTGGGAGGCAAAAGACAGTGCAGGTTCAAAAGAAGCACCTTTAAGATATTAAAATTTTCCCTCACCAGCTGTATTAAACAGAAAGTAATGGAGGAGGGTATCTATGGTAAGCGATGTGTCACCGGCTGTATTAAACAGACAGAAATGAAGGAGAGTATCTACAGTAAGTAGGGACTATCAATTAATTGCTAATAAGAATTTAATCGATAAGATTTCAAATTAAACGATTAACTGAACAATCTGCGGTCTTGTTTCAACGGGAGTTTTTGTGTGAAATGTAATCGTGATTTAAGGTCTCCACGCGAGAACGCCTGTGGTTTGCAATACATTGCAATACCTGTGGTGCTGTTTTGAAGTATAACTACTTTGTTAATGTAGCCTACCACCTGAAAAGCGTACATCCAACCATGCTGCCAGGGCAAAGTGGATCGCGACCTACCATCACCTCAGTGTTGCCAAAGAGGGTGTGTGACGATAGACGAGCGGAGAGTAGGCTATTACTCAGAGGGTATGCAACATGGTTGAAAAGGACATGATGGCAATAAGCACCGTTGACGGTGAGGGATTTCGAGAGCTAATAAACAGGCTGCGCACACGACTCACTTCCGACCACGTAGATATGCTTAAATGTTCTTGAATAAAAATACGTAGGTCTATCTAGTATGCATATGAGGAGCCTATTCAAAACATAATAGCCTATGTTTTAAGTTGACTGTTCTAGGCTAGGTCTACTAGTTTAACTGTCGCCTTTCAATTTCAAGAGCGATTATGTTAATGCTGCAAGCACGGTTTTGCTTGCAACAGATGAGACGGAGCGCAATTTCTTTTCTGTTAAAGTAGCCTATACACGCCTTCATATTCTGTTTTTGTTATGCTACAATAATGCCTGCTTCTCAAATGTTACAATAAATCTTTGATTGAGGAATATAACATGCATTTTGTATTCTGTCTATCATAAGCTATATTTAGCCTTTATGTTATCAATTAATCGACGATTGTTTGTTAAGGTTAACAACTATCAATTAAGGAAATTCCTTAAAATTTGCATCCCTAACAGTAAGCGGTGTGTTTTATAACATGGGCCAAAGACAGTGTTCCAACCCCGTTTTCACCAGACCAGAGCTACTGAGTATGCTGTATAATTTCATGTTATATCTTCCTGAGTGGGAGAAAAGGAGTACAGATCCTGGATAAAGGAGTGGAGTCATCCTATATCCCAGCACGGCCCCACGTCATTCCCACAATTCCCTGGGGCATTGTTTGCATGTCTGGACTGTGATTTCTCTTTTCTCTGGGTCTGCCATTTACTCTGCCATCCTGGACATAGACTGCACTTCCCACAGCATTAACTCTAATGACCCCATCATATATGATGCTTCTGGACTGGCACTCAAGCAAGAGAATAAGCGAAGCAATTTGTAACCGTGTTCACACTGTCCGCATTTTAAAAAATAGGTTGCCTATTTCGGCAGCGCATTTTACATTAAAACCTATGGGGAATTATCAAAATGCGGCCGCATAATAAAATCAGCTGCGTAGCCTATATTTAAAATGCGCTGGTCAACATTTTGAGAAATCTGCAAATGACGTGGAACTGATTTTTAGTAGCCTGAACGTCTCGTAGACTCAGAAAATGTAGCCTAATGGAAACGAAATATGCTTCACGAGATCCGCATTTTTATTTCATTCTTTTCAGCACAAAATGCGCTCTTGACAACTTATCTGCAACATGAAAATGCGGACAGTGTGAACACGCCCTAAGACATGAACAAGAACACGGAGTAAACAGCTGTCATGGAACCCAGTGTTGTTATTTTTCAATAATGAATGACGTGCCTGCCGAATGCATTGCCGACCGACCAACACGCTATTCAGCAAATATGACAAGACTGGAATAAAGAAAATAATTTAGGCCTACACTGTAGGCTATAGTCGAGGCGATAAAAAAATAGACTAGCCTACTAACGTTACAGGAATAAATGCGTTATAAAAATGTAGCCTATTTTTTTAGATTTATTTATTTATTTTTTATGACATTACCGCGACGGTATGATTGGCTTCACGAACTTATTTATTTTTTTATCATTTTGCCCGTCTTTGTTTAAAACAATGGACACAGTTTTATTTATAGTTTACACACTATACAGATCTTTTTATTTATAGTTTTTTTTATATACTTGTAGCAGCAAGTTTATTATTAAAAGACACATTTTTGAATGAAGTTTGTTCTTTCTTGTCTTGCTAAATTTAAAAGCTGATGGCTAAATACCATAAGAGCCATTTTATATTCATGCAATTAACCCGGTTATTATTATTTAAAAAAACACCCACAAATAAACGACTAGTCGACTAATCGTTTCAATAGTCGGTGACTAGTCGACTATTAAAATAGTCGTTTGTTGCAGCCCTATTTGTAACCAACCGCATTTTAATGGCACAAAACCACTTCAGTGAACCCAACGTTAATATTCTGTGAATATTCTGTAAGCTCTGTTAAAACTTGCATCCAACATTTTTATTTTATTTTAAAACTGGGTTATTTTTGGCCAGTCAAGGTGTGTTGTGTTCTTAGTATACTGTGTTTGTTTATTGGCAGGGTGCTGTTTGAGAACAACGTAATCCCCCTGTCTGGGCTGTGTGGAGTTTGATGAGCACAGAGCTATATTAGAAAAAATAAAATAAAAAACTGACTAACTAACAGACTATTACATTATAGGCATTTAGCAGACGCTCTTATCCAGAGCGACTTACACAACTTCAAGCATTGTATTACATTTTACCCAATTAATGCAGCTGGATATATACTGAAGCAATTCAGGTTAAGTACCTTGCTCAAGGGTACAACGGCAGTCCAGTTACAAGTCCAGTTCCTTAACCATTGTACTATACTACGGTCAATGAGTGGCTGAGAAGGTGTGAAGGTCACTAGCTAGCTAGTATTCTTTGTTCATTAAACAAAGCCTGCCTGCCTCAGGGGATTGGTTGAGCTTAGTGAAGATTGTGCTATAGTACAATTCCCTTATAGCCACCAGATAGTCCCTACTGAAGCCCCACCCCCTTTATGTCACCAAATACTCCCCAATGACGCTCCACCCCCTTATGCCACCAGATACCCCCCACTGAAGCCCCACCCCCTTATGCCACCAGATACTCCCCACTAAAATCCATTATTTCTCATTGCATTCTCCTGTGAAAATATCTCCTGGGTGACCTTGAGCAGGCTCTGCGCCTCATCCAGGTCAAGCGTATCAGCTAAAAATGTCACTGCGAATGCAGTGCTCTGTAAAAAGCCCTCCCCAAGGCATGGCAGGCCAGTTCACAGAGCACAACCAGGCACATCGGTGAGACAGAAAGAAAGGAGAAAGATAGCGCATGCTAACCTTAGCATAGCAGCCTCTGCATTAATATCTCAATAAAACTGGTAGGAAAATATCTACAGTATGTAATTCTGATATGCCAGTAGGCTCAATACACAACTTTTTTTTTTTTTTAATGAGAGCACATAGGCCTGCCCTCTTTTTATAATGTTTTTCCTTTATTCAGACAGCGGTAAAGCAGAGAGAGTAACAGATCGAGAGAAGTGATGATATCTAAAAAGGTGCCATAGTGAGGATCGAATCCCCACCCGTGCGGGGGATTCATATATGGCTCGAGAGTCGGCTGCCCTATATTCTTAAGGTACGACAGTCTCTAGCACTTGAAGACAGTGGAGATGATGATAAGAAAGCCATGGAAACGTGAGCTGCGATTACCCTGCCAAGCACTGGTAACACTCCAAACTCCTCACGCCAGAACAAAAGGCCCATCGAGCCACGGCCTGCTCCATCACAGGGCGACACACACAAACACACAGGGGTCAGAGCCTCAGTGTCCTGGACACAATGGCGGCACGTGTGCCCCCGTTTCACACGGCCAGGCGGGAGTGAACAAAGCTCCGTCTCTCTCCCTGTCAGAGGGCATTCACACGTACTGTGAGGCTTCTCCTGGAGTCAGGCAAGGCGCACGCCCGCCGAAGCGACCATTCCCCAGGAAGTTCAACGCAACCCTTTCCTACGCAATGAAATCTGAGAGCACTGCCCAGTTGATCGAGCCATGCAATCTGAGAATTCTGCCAAGATCTCAGTTCAAAATGCTAAATGCTAAAATGACACTGACATGGCTGGAGTTTCATTCAAGCGTCAGTCGCCAAATTGTCGCCCGATGGACAACTGACCCAGATCTCTGCGGCAGAGAGAGAGAGTGGAGAGCCGGGCTGGCTGTGACTGTGGTCGTTATCGATCTGGGCGAACGACGCCATGCGGATGGCGGGTAATGGCGTCGGTAAATCCGGCCTCTGTAATGAGCTGTCCAACCGCCACTTGTCTGCCTTTTCTCCAGCGGGGTGGCTGGAGAGCCTCATGAACGTAAGCATAAGCCTCTCATGATGACAGCGGTATGACTGCCAGTAATTTGTTTCCCCGTCTCTCACTGACGTCGAGGACGACGCCCATACTTACTTGTGACATTAATCTATATCAAAGACAACCCATATGATTAACTGGGCCTGTCTCAATGAATCTCAGTCAATGAAGGTCAAAAACCCGTGTGTCAATGCATCTAATAATACCCTGCAGATAATTGCAGAATCTATGCATAGGTGTGCTGGAAAGAAGACTTTTCAATAAATCCATGATGCCGGCGGTATTGCAAGGATATCGCCTTTGAATTTGCAACTGAAACAGTGATATCCTTTAATTAACTGACTCCATGTAAAGGGCCTTGAAGAACATGAATTCTAATGTGTTTCTGTCTTGGAGGGAGAGAAAAAACGCAGTAACTATTTTCTGCCATTTCATTCCATATAATTAGCATAGCTTTTGAACTTTTAAAAGTCTTTTAAAAACTGAAAAGGAAGAAATGATTTGCTGCAACCCTGATACCTTGCAACACAAAAAACTTTAATACGGACGTTTCGGTCAGAGATCTTCTTCGGTGGGAAATAAAACAGGTAACATATATACATAGAAAACAAGTGATTAAATACAAAGACATAGTAATCAACCAATAAGGTTGAAAAGGTGTGTTCAGTCTAAGCTGTGTTGTTTTTGGATTTGATATTTGAGTGTACTTATTAAGGATCCCACAGCAGGTATATGAAAGGACGAACTGGCACTGTAGCCTTGTGGGCAGACAAGTCAGCATCCTTTACCAGGAATCTGGGCCTACTTACCCTAGAGACAGAAATTCAAACCATGCCTGTGAGCTACTCTGAATGTGTGCAAGGAAATGCCATTTATTCCATTTACAATGAACTGTAACAGTGTTTAGCTGCGAGTGCTTTTTAACTGGCATGATTTCATGCATTTCCATTTGATTTTATGCAGGCTTTCATGTAGCCTGGTGCACAAATGCACAGGCCTGTCTACTGGATATCAACCTCAATTTGCAAGAGTGAGATTTTAGGTTGGAGGCCCATAATTTCAGAAATAAACAGTTTATTTCTGTATTTAGCAGGTGTTGTCCTAATGCACATCCTTGGAAACGTGTTCCTGTCATTACAGCCCAGTTTCACGGTGTTCGAAGCATTTGTCCTTTTTAAATAACAGCTTTCAGAGCCACAATGGAGACAAGCCTTTCTGACAGCGCTATGGTCCTTTTTACTGCTCCAATGAGAGACTTTAAACATAGACTTTCAATTGACGTCACGTGGCGCTGTAATGGCGACATGCAGTCCAGCTGTCTCTCGCGTTCGTGTTTGTTAATTTGAATGTGTTTTGTTGTGTTGGGTTTTTGTCTTTGTTTTTTTCATGCGCTGTGTGTCTGTAGTGGGACGGGGAAGCGGGCTGAAGATTTTTCAGGGCACTCCTGCTGCTCGTTTTGATAATATTGACAAATTGTCTCGTCGATATAATTTTGCTTGTGGTTGCATTTGCAACATATGCTCGGCAATGTCCGTTGGATCTGCAGACTGCAGCAAAAAAGTGACCATCGCTCATCACCGCAGTTGAAGATGTCGGGACTGATCCGGGAGTGCAGGCAATCTTCAAAAGGCAACCAGGGAAGGAGAACACAACGCGGGGGAGGAGTGAGGAGACGACAGAGAAGATTGACGCAGTTCGATGCTCCGTTTCGGCGGTGTAGAGAGACCGTGGTGCTGCGTGTATGGAGGAGAGTCGTGGAGGCGGAGTTTGTGTGTTGCACTGCTTGGTGACACTGGACATCTCAGGACAGCGGGGGCTATTTTTAATCATGGCTGCATTGCACTTTAATTCACTTGATTGATGTAATGATTCTCTTGGATGTCTTTGTTTGATATGTTTGTTTGTGTGTTGGGGGTCTGCCTCACTGTCTATTGCTGTGTCCAAAATCGCTCACTCATTCACTCCCTCCCTATACACTACTTAGGGAATCTACATAGAGCACTAGATAGGGATTGACTGTTGAAAGGAGGAGACAATTTCGGACACTACCGTTTCAGGTTACCTAGCAACGCTTGTGTGACAGCGCTCACCGGCTTGGTGAGAAAGCATGCAATAAACGGTTTTATTTTGAACAAGGGTTTTGTTGTCTCGTTGTAGATAGATAGGCAAGTTAGGTAACTAGGTGGCTAGCTAACTAATTAAGCTGCATTTTACATTAAACATAGTAATAATTGTTTAATTAAAAATATATAGTTAACACTTTGTAATATATTTAATCTACCGCGTTTATTTATATTTTGGGTATAAAGCCGATTAAACTGATTTAACATACAAGATGAAACTTGCATTTATATTAACATTTGTAGAACAGTGCAGGCGCGCCATCTTGCCATCCTTTGCCATCTTCACAAAAAAAATGTCTCCGGTAATGTAGTGTACATCGTTTGTACCCTACATTTTGTGTTGCATTGTGGGGGATATTGAGTGAACTATTTAGGGTGTCAAATTTGACATTTTGAATTTGGACACTCTACAAAATGGCCGATACCCTGAATAGTGCACTATATAGTGAATAGGGAGCGATTTCGGACACAGCCTTGCTGGGGCTACAACTGAAGTTCCCTAGCGGGAAATAAAAGTTATTCTATTCTATACTAATACACATTCTAATGGATGAAAATCATGATAATTAATTGCTTTTTTTGTTTAATGTCCTGTTCACTGTGCTTGTCCATGTTTGAAATTACTTCCAGCTATCATGGTGTAATCATCATTTGTACCGGCCTTGTAATATTAGTTCTGGTACAAGTTGTATTTGCTATTAATGTCATTTCAACCATTAGTCCACCACTCACACACTCCACTCCACACCACTCCACACCACTCCACACCACTCCACACCACTCCACTCCACACCACTCCACACCACTCCACTCACTCCACTCACTCCACTCACTCCACTCACTCCACTCACTCCACTCACTCCACTCACTCCACTCACTCCACTCACTCCACTCACTCCACTCACTCACTCACTCCACTCACTCACTCACTCCACTCACTCACTCACTCACTCCACTCACTCACTCCACTCACTCACTCCACTCACTCACTCCACTCACTCACTCCACTCACTCACTCCACTCACTCACTCCACTCACTCACTCCACTCACTCTCACACACTTTTACAAACTGTGTGATGCTGTTCCCATTTTTTATTTTAGATACTGTTAATACATAATTCAGAATTGGATAATTTGCAAGTGTGAAGACATCTCCAAATTCACTGGGATGCTCCAATATTGAAGAGTGGGCGACTGGGCGTGATGTATTTAACGCACGCATTCCGAATACCCGCTGTTCGCAAACTGCATTTTAGCACAAATAAACTATTCATCTTTACACTCACAAAAATGTAAGCATTACATAGTCATAAAAAAAAGAAACACGTGCACGTGGATTACAGAGAATTTACAGAGAACATTACAAAGCTAATGACCAAGAACAGCAATAGGGCGGAAGATGCTCAGTTTACACCCAACTACAGGGGTGGTTTTCGATACGTCTAAAGACACAGCATCAGAGAGGGAGCAGTAAGGGGAAGCAGCAATCATCCGCGCTTCTGACGATCCACCTCAACTTAAACAGCTTCGACAATATTACACAGCAAACGCATCAGTCAATGCATTTACACAGTGCATTAAATCGCTTTGTATTCCCGGTCCCTTGGAAACCGGTTCCCCTTGAATGTGCGATGATTTTACGCGATCCTAAACATGCAGTTATGGAAGACGAGGTGTTTTTCCAGGCGTGTTTTTATCAATGCAAAATAATGACTCGTTTATGTTTAACGCTCATGGGAGATAACACTGATAATCCATTTAGTCTCCAGTTTTGGGAGAATCTAATCTTGTCTTTTATGAATAAGGTTCTTGATATGGTGCAACTGAGCGTGATGTTGATAATCCTGTTCGGCTGAACAGTCAGTCAGAGGCTCATATCTAAGGTTCTACTGGATATATAAACCATAATTGCACGGCATTGACTGCCACGGAGATTCCTGTCACTGTAAATTAACTTTACTGCAAAGGCAAATCATTTATCATGTTGACACATGATAAATGACACTTCATGTGCAATGTACAACACAGTACAGAAAGAGAATGTGGCCAGCTTTGAGTTTCATTTTACGTGTACCTACCGAGTGTTTTGTTCCAACAGGCAGAAGGTCATGTCCACCTTCTCACGGCCCTTAATCAACCTCTTGACACCGACACGGTAACAGAATAGGTTACTGCAGAGGCTGGCCCAACACAGTAAAACTAATGAAGCAACTAAATACTCCAGTCAAAACTAACCCTTACACTGTTGCATCTTAGCACAGACGTAATCTATTCCTTGACATTAGAAATGAGTAATTTATTCACACAAAACGACTTAGTATATCCAGGCACTATAAAGGACTGTCCCTCTTCCGCTCACGAGACTCCCTGGCTAGCCACAGCTGGTGGGTTTTCTGTTAATGAGTTGGTTAATTAATCACTTTGAAATGCAGCCGATTCAGTATATGCAGCCAGTATACTTATCCCACAATCTACTTTCCAACAGATGTTGCTGTATCTATTTTTAACTGATGCACTCACGCGGGGTGAAGACTACAGCACACACATAGCGCCCACGCAACAAACATACCTGCAAACCAGGACATAAGGAAGGCAGTAGGGCTGGGTATCGTTTGAAATGTTTCGATACCGTTCCCGGTGCCGATACCTGGTGTTCGATACCGGTGCCAAATCGAAACTTTTTTCTACATATTTCTTTGCAGAGTGTAAACACATTTTTCAACAATATCCAAAAAAAACAAATAATTTCTCACTTAACAAAAAAAGCCAAAACCTCTCAAATGCTTCAGTGTTCAACATTGTCAACTCAAACAGCTGTATAAAATATAGTACAAAATGAAAAAAAGTATGATTTAAATTTAAAAAAATCTTATCCAAGAATAAAAACAAGAAAGAGTCCCCCTGGTGGGACTAAAAAATGTGGTACTTAACGGATAATTTTTGCCAAAAAGTACCAAAAATTGGCACTGAATACTTTTTCGATACTCTTGAGAGTTTTGCGATACTCGGTGCTATGGACATTATTCGGTCGGTGCTCAAAAAGTATCGAGGTTCGATACCCAGCCCTAGAGGGCAGAGTGGTACAGATAAAGAAAATATTTGTGACTTTCTTTACCTTGCAGATGCAAATTATATTTTTTTACATACTCACAGCAAAATTTTTTTTCAGATCAGTAGTCGAGATGTTAGTAAAGTTATATTACCTATATATACAAGTAATAATACTATATCGAGAGAGTTTGTTTTAAAAAAAAAAAAATTGTGTATGGAATACTACTAGCTATCAGATGTGGCACTAATGATTTAGCATCGGTACTGTTCGTTACCTAAACCTGCATGTATGCGCTTATGTGATAAGTGCATACATACTCTGGGTAAGAACGTCCGCTAAATGCTTAATGTAAATGTCAATGTGTAACTTATGTTCTGAAAAGAATTTATCCAGGTTAATGATGAAATCTTATTGTCAGTGTTGCACTGAAAACAAAAAGACCTTACACAGTCTGAACAAACAGAGATTGAAATGTAAATGAGTAAAACTATCTTAAATTTCAAGTAAATGCCCCCAAGGTAAGGCTCCTTGAGAAGACCAACTTCAGTTGTTTCAAATAATTTTGGCACTATTCTTTCTCTGGAGGGAACAATGACGTACTCCCCTGAGAAGGGTCACAAAGAAGTTTATTTTTTGAATAAAGGTATCTTATAACCCTTATCTCTTCTACCAGATGAAGCACTGGGAGCAGCCTTGATGGGTTTGTTTTTCTGCTTTCTGGTGTTTTTCAGCAAACAAGGTAGTAATTTAATCAAGCTGTCATCGACTGCCCACAGGCTGTACTCTCTGCCAGGGGAATGCTGGGAAATAAGTACTATGATGTCACTGCTGTGCAGATAGAAATCACATCCCAAGCTCTGCCTGCCTCCTCTGTGGGATGAAAATAGAAATTAACATTTTTTTTTTTTTTTATGTTTGACGACAATTAGACCTTATCTTCCTTTTTCCTATTGACAGACAGCCTTCGACAGTGATTACATTCTCAGGTATTTTTACAGGTTAATTACCGCTATTTAACAGCAGTATTTGTATGTTCATTTTTCTAATATCATTTGTCTTCACCCGGTACAGTATACTGCGGTAGGGGGAGGACTGATGACCAAGCGGACATCAGTGTGCTATTGACTGGTCTGATTCTACCCACTATTTTCTCCTGGAGAAATCCAGTGCTATTCCATCAGGTCCTGTGGGACACCCTAAAATGAACTTCTGTTGCGGAAGGGTAACAAATACCCACGACTCGGTATAACAGGGCCATATGATGATGTCATAGACGTTCTGGTACCATGCTGTAATGATGTAATAGACGTTCTGGTACCATGCTGTAATGATGTCATAGACGTTCTGGTACCATGCTGTAATGTTCAAACGTTTCTACTCACAGCTTTTGAAATGATACTTCGGAATGATCTGTTCTGGATTGTGTAAGGATGCGTCCTTTTTATTTATAGTTCTAGAATAATTTTACTCATAGGGCAAAAAAAAAATAAACTGTGATAAGATTTTGACATTTAAAAAACACAAGTCACATAAATTAACATCTAGCTCAGGATTCATCGATGTTCAGAAAATATAAAACAGTATTTTATTCAGAGGTAATAGAGAAATAAATTAGATTATGTTCAAATTAAGGTGCATGGTGAAAGAGATTTTCTTACACAATTCTTTACATTTGCCAATTTAACTTAGTTACAATTTGAAAAAATCTTCAAAGTAATAATTTCTTATTACTATAATAGAGAAAGGGGTATGAGATGTGTTCTTATTATTTACATGACAGGAATCTGTCTCAAATATTTATTTTCTTCTATGCTGATTCCAGGAATCCTGACACATATTTACCTCTTTATGCTAGAGGATACTAACGTTCATAACAAATGTTCTGCCGAAATAATTTCCTCAACGTTCTCATTTTAAAATAGGAAGCGAGAAAATCATTTTCTGGAACATTTCAGTCCAAAGTAAATGTCCTCCATCACATAAAAGAGCACTCCCTTGCATGTTATACAGTCACCTTCACTCCGTATCCAACGGCAGCACGTTTTCATAAAGAACGAGAGCAGCAGCCAGCCTTCATAATCCCTTTCACCACGGAGGGACACTGACAACAATAAGTGGATGACCTCTGTCCTCAACCTCAAAATAACAAAATCCCAAAAGATTCATGCATATTTCCCAAAATTCGAGTCCTCCCCACGAGCTCTGCTAAAAGGACATTCACACATTACAAAGGTCACTCAGCCTATATGATTGGGGAATCACAGAATAAGTCCTTGGTGTTTATCTCCAGAATAACAGAGACCAGATAATTCTGCAGCGTAACCAGGCAAGTTTGCGTTCCACTATTTGAGCAACGGGATCACAGCCAATCAGACAGGCAGCCTAGGGAGGGACCCAAAACAAGCTCGCCAGCGTCAGTACTTCCCTCACTACCCACCCAGACCTCCTAAAGGTCAAGATCTAAAATGCGCACAACAAACTAAGAAATGTTTAAAAGGATCCCAGAGTCCCATTCTCCTGAAACGGGCCTAAAGAATGCACTAAGGAAATAAGAAGAACATAAAAATAACAAAAGCAAATAGAGATAAGTTGATTAGTTAATTAAACCTTCTTTCTCCATTCATGCTAGTGAAAAACACCAGCTCAACGGGTATCCTGTGCGTTTCTGCCATGACAGTTACATGGACACAATCTTTTTGAGGTAAGTAAGGAATAACTCTGAAGTGCTGGGGGGTGTACTACAAAGCAGGATTACTGAGTAAAACCCGGAACACCTCTTTTTACGTCAGTCCATGTTCCAGATTTGGGAGGGTTCCGGGTTTTACTCAGTGCAGTTACCCAGCTAACTCAGTAATCCTGCTTCATATATACTATATCCCCCTGAAAAGGCCACTTGAAGATCCGTATGTCCATCTGTCTAACCATGAGGCATTGCCCTAGGTCTCACTGCCCCTCAGGTTAAAGTGGGCGTTTAAAAAAATGGGCATAGCCCCTGTCCGTGCCCACACTGCCCACCGTTCAGCATTGAGGGAGGGCGGAGAGCTCCCCAGCACAAACGGCACTCTGGACATAAGCAGACAGGCTCTCTCTCTGCGCCACCACATCCAAAATCAATTGTCCAGAAATGTCCCCTTTCCCCAGCGGGCGCATCCAGGAGGGCAGGGCGAGGAGGAAATATAGGCCAAAACAAAGCAACCATGAAATAGGCCGTCTACTCCTAAATAATGCACCAGAACCCTAACAGTTCAGCGGTGGTGTGGCTGCTGAAGGATTTTTTTTTTACTGTACATCCATTATCCACCGGCAGAGTGAACCCACTAAGGTAGCATTACAAAGCACTGTGTGAGCATTGTTTATGCTATGCATGCTATCCACATCAGACACCATTTTGCTTCCCCGCACACATCATGATTTCTTTACATGTATTGTACAACATTCGTCAACATGTAGCATACAATAACCACCATCCCCCCACCCCCCCACACCAAACACCCCTGAATGCCCCCAAATAGCCCCGTAAGCTCCACTCACCCTGTTAAATCGCTTGGCCTGGAAAAGGTGCCCGTTCACTCTGTACAGCTTCCTCCATCTTCTGGCTCCACGGCGGTAGATTGATTCTAGAAGAGAGATGAAACGGTTGTAGAGGAGCAGCATGGCGAGGTCGTTAGGAGGGGGTTGGGGTCAGACGTACGGAAGTGGAGAATCGGTGGAGAGGAGGGCAGAGGTGAAAATATCCCCCTCAGAAAACAACTTGAGAGAAGAGGAGGTCCTGTCAACCTCGCCCCTGAAACCGCCTCTCCGAGGATTCAGGGAGAGAGAGAGAGAGAGAGAGAGAGAGAGAGAGAAAGAAAGAGAGACAGAGAAACAGAGAGAAAGGAGGGAGGAAGAGAAGGATGCAAGATTCCAGCGAGACACTCTGCCTCTCCCATTCCTCCCTCCCTCTTTCTCTCTCCTTCCCTCGCTCACTCACTCCCCCTCCCATTCTCTCACGTGACCGTAATCTCATTACTGTACAACAGTACTTCATGGTTTCTCTGTGTGCTGCACGTCTCAGGTCTGACAGGAAAGGTGTAGAGTATTTATAGTCCAGGCTGCATAGTGGGAGCAAACGAAGGATCCGTAACAACACTGGCACCGAGCCAAAGGTTCGTTTCCGTCCTCCAGCAAAGCCGGGGGAGACGGAACACCATCGGGGTCCAGTCTGCGAATGTTCAAACCGGGGCACAGGGGTCTTTGTGACGATGCAGACACGACATTATCTGCAGTGTAACCTTTCACCGGCTGCCTACCGTGCTGCCGCTCGCCTGCACGTCACCACGGCAAACATTTCACACTGATAAAGCCGCTGTGTGTCATTTAAACCCGTCGAAGGAATCCATTTCCGCCCAGCATGAAAACAATAGGTAATAATGGGAGCAGGGATATAAATCTCCTAATCTTATCCTCCTGAGAGCGACTGATACAGTCGATGCTTTCTGCCTCTCAAGACTTAAATGCATCAGTTCAGCTGTACTGCACTGAATATTGAACTGAACTGGGCCCGTTTGCCAAAAGGATCTTAAGAGTAAAGATCATCTTAGGCTATTTTGTTTTTATATAACTTGCATTGTTTCTTTGTTTTTAGTCTTTCTCCCTCTATTTTTACTATCTTTTCTATGTCATGTAAATGCAAACTGTAATCATTTTAATCATAAAATGAATAAGGCACAAACACAAAACACTCCAAGATGACCATAACTCGAACAGTGCCCTGGAGTCTCTCAGTACAGATGACTTACACGGCCACACGGGGCTAACATTGCTATTGAGAGTGTATAGAAACTCCCCGAAACTGCAGCTGAGAATGGCAGAATGTACTTTAGCTGCATCCAGCACAAGGGATCCAGATGTGGCGGGCGGACGTGATTATGTGGATGTGATTTAGCATTCAGGGGACGTGATTATGTGGGTGTATTTCAGCATTCAGGGGACGTGATTATGTGGGTGTGATTCAGCATTCAGGGGACGTGATTATGTGGGTGTGATTCAGCATTCAGGGGACGTGATTATGTGGGCGTGATTCAGCATTCAGGGGACGTGATTATGTGGGTGTGATTTAGCATTCAGGGGACGTGATTATGTGGATGTGATTCAGCATTCAGGGGACGTGATTATGTGGGTGTGATTCAGCATTCAGGGGACGTGATTATGTGGGTGTGATTCAGCATTCAGGGGACGTGATTATGTGGGTGTGATTCAGCATTCGGGGGACGTGATTATGTGGGTGTGATTCAGCATTCAGGGGACGTGATTATGTGGGTGTGATTCAGCATTCAGGGGACGTGATTATGTGGGTGTGATTCAGCATTCAGGGGACGTGATTATGTGGGTGTGATTCAGCATTCGGGGGACGTGATTATGTGGGTGTGATTCAGGGGACATGATTATGTGGGTGTGATTCAGCATTCAGGGGACGTGATTATGTGGGTGTGATTCAGCATTCAGGGGGCGTGATTATGTGGGTGTGATAAAGCATTCAGAGGGCGTGGGGACACTGTACAGGGCGCTGCTTCTTACTGTGTGGCGTCACACGTTCTTATCGGTCCTGGGGAACAGCCACGGGCCGGGCCAAAGCCAGGTCCTCCCCCCTGTAATACCTGCCTGGTTAATACAAGCATAAAGGCTCGCCCCGCTGGGTCAAAGCATTGGGGCTCGCCCCGCTGGGTCAATGCATTGGGGCTCACCCTGCAGGGTCAAAAGCCTTTGTAACTCAAAGGTTGCAGGTTCGAGTCCCAGGTGGGACATTCCGCTGTACCCTTGAGCGAGGTATTTAACCTGACCTGCTTCAGTAAAACATCCAGCAGTATAAATGAATACTGTGTAAAAAGTTGTGTACATCGCTATGGATAAGAGCGTCTGCTAAATGGCTGTAATATATAATGTATAAAAAGCCACCACGGTTTCAGTCATTGCCAGACCATTGCGGCCCCTCAAATGACTACTGCATTGCGCACAAGAATAAGTAGCCATAAAGAATCTACGTGTTGTATGCTCGCATCTGGCCCGTTCTCTCTGAGGAACACTACTGCAGCTCTGCAGCCCTGTGGATGGCAGCACATGGCACCTGTCCTGATGTACGCACAGCACTCTGGAAGAACAGGGGGTCACAAAGTCACCCCTGAGAGCCTGGATCTTAAAAAAAAAACACTGGAAAGATAATGTCCTCTCTCCACCATAGCATCAATACGGCTGCTTGTGCTCCTGCAGTTTAACTGCTACTGTTCAGTATATCAGCTGTACTGCAGGGTTTTAGCAAGATATAAAATAAGCTAGACAGTCCTGTTAATTTCTGCTAATTTCTCTCCCTGTGCACTATGCACCCAGTTAACAAACTATCCGTGTGCTTGTGTGGTATACTCTATGTAGACATTTTTCACTATACAGTTGTTAGGGTTTCAACAGACGTGTTGATTCAACATATACATACACACATTTTTACAAGTTAAACTATAAGAGTGATACTATGCAGTGTTGAAAACCAATTGTTTTATGGAAACACAGTATACAAAGTGGATCCATAGTACTTCATGGGAACTAGCTAGCACAGTGAGAGAAGTACAGGTGCACAGTTGATAATAATTTGAACAAAATGGGTGCTCCTAAACCCAGACCACCTCCCTAACATGGTCTGCTGTGATGATGGTCAGTCTAGCTTAATACCTAGGCTACACTACAGCAGAAACTGCACTCTGAGAGGTGTAAAACCGCATCCATAGGCTTACTAATTAAGCTTTCTTTTGTTTATTTTATGGGGGAAAAAAATCCCTTTTCCCATGATGCATGCAAAATGAGACTAAAATCACACTGCATAGCTGAGCGTGGCAGAGGGAGTCTCTCCCAACTCATTTCCCTAAGCCTCCTCTAACTGACTCTTCTGCTCTTGAACTTTTGAAATTATACTGAATGAATTATCTCTCTGCCTGTGATTGTTTGGGGCTCACCCAAGGGCTACCTTGGGAATAAGCTCAATGGCAACACAATAGAAAGCAAATTCCGAAAAAACGGTTTAATAAAAACACACAACACAGAACAACTAGGCCTACATCTGAGAACCCTACCTAATGTGCCCTCCACTATTATTGGCACCCCTGGTAAAGATGAGTAAAAAGAGTTATAAAAAATTAACCGTTTGGTGAATTAGCTTAATGTCACACTGAAAAAATTAGAAAAATACAACTTTTAATTGAAGTAAATTTATTATGAGAAAAAAATTGGCACCCCTGCATTTATATATAGAATAAAGTAATAATTTAAATATTTGGTCGCATATCCTTTGCATGCCATGACTTCCTGATGTCTGTGACCCAACGACATCAAAAGACTCTTGATATCTTATTTTCAGGTACTCTTACAAGCCATACTATAACATCTCTGCATTACAATGGATATCTATGGGAATTGGGGGGGTGAACCTAGATTTAGCTGTAAATTATGCTGGAACAGTATGGAATACATGGTTGGTAAAAAGTCTTCAAGGGTCTGAGGTATCAAACGAGCCTCAAACCATCAGTCTGCTGCCAGATATGCAGTAGATATGGATGGATCACTTTAAGGGTTGTTTCTCCTGACAAATTTTCCTATTGAACTCTATGGAAAAATAAATCCTTCAAGTTATCCATCCATATCTACTGTATTTCTGGCAGCAGAATGATGGTTTAAAGCTTGTTTGATACATCAGACCCTTGATGACTTAGAGCCATTTAGCCAACCATGTGTTCCATACTGTTCCAGTGTAATTTACAGCTAAATCTAGTCCCACCCCCCAATTCCCATAGAGATCCATTCAAATGCAGAGACGTTATAGTATGTAAGACTAACAGAAAATAAGATATAAAGAGTCTTTTGATGTTGTTGGGTCAGTGTGAGATTAAGCTAATTCACCAAACGGTGAATTTTTTATAACCCTTTTTACTCATCTTTACCAGGGGTGCCAATAATAGTGGAGGGCACTGTATGTCTGAGACCAAATTTGATACAATTCATATACACAACTAATTATACTAATGTGATCATTCAAATAAAACTTAAGGACAATGGCAGTGTTTCCTAGCTTACTGATGATACCGTGACAACACAGGTTAATCAGTAAGTAGATCCCGTTATTCTTTGAAACTTTCTCAATAAGATTTGTTAATCATAATTTTTTCTTTAAAAAAGATTTTCTGCATTAATGAATAAGATAAATTAAAATGATCACACGCTTCATGAACACGTAGTGATGCTGTGGTCCAGTTACATAAAGCAAGACCGTGTAGAATAAATAGTGAAATGTGGGGTGGTTCTTGTGTGGGCTCATAATGAGAACCTCAGGACACACACATGCGCACAAACACACACACACACACACACAGACATGGGGAGTATCTGAGCAATCTGCTTCTTATTCTACACACACATGCATGCGCACACACACAAGCTCACACACACACGCACACACAGATGCACATACACACACACACACAGATGCACACACACACACACACAGATGCACATGCACACACACACACAAACTCAAACACACACGCACACACACACAAGCTCGCACGCACATGCACACACACACACATGCAAACAAACATGCAAACACACAAGCGTGTGCACACACACACACGCACGCACGCACGCACGCACGCACGCACGCCCATCAGTAAATGCTTCAGCCTGCAGTGCTTGCATTACCCATCAGCTCGGTGGACACCGTGCCTTCCTCTCCCAGGTATTTAGACAGTATTTTAGACCCATTTCTCTTGGTAACCTGCTCACACGTTTCAGGCACAGAGTTGGCAGAGTGACACAAATAATTAGCCCTGCTGCTAGCCCACACTGCTAAAATAGCATCATTTTGCCTAATGACTGGCGTTTCCCACTCGGGAGCTGAGATAGAGAAATTTATAGCGGCTGGAGACAGAGCTATCTGAGCATATCAGGCCACCCGCTGACGTCTAGCTGACATGACCCTGGCTCTGTTCATGATGGAAGAGAGGTGGAGAAAATGTCTAAATGCAGAGCAGTCAACTTATAAAGTTCTTGCTTCCTAGGCTGTTTCCCTGTGTGGATAGCTTGTTAAGTTGATAGAAAACGGAGCCAAAATGACAGAGAATAACGGGGCCCGTGTGGAACGGCAGGAACAGACTGAGAAATGGTCAGGGCAGCGGCAGGCCAAACTGTGTTTATGTAAAATACTGTGTGGGATTAATCTCACGGTGCAGGTGAGCAACACCGCACAGCTGCTGGTGAAACTGCTCACTCCCATAGGCGCTCAAGTGTAATTCTGGCACTGCATTTAATTGGCTTTGCTCATTCATCGCTGTGAGAGCAACACATGGCAACCGCTCTCTCTCTCTCTCGCTCTGTCTCTCTCTCTCTCTCTCTCTCTCTCTCTCTCTATCGCCCTCCATCTTTCTCTCCTCCCGTTATAATCGAATAACCCAGCCGCGCATCGCTCCATCCAGTCTCGTCGAGTCTGAAGGGCGCGGCAGGCGCGGGCGCAGGCTCCGCTGTTACCATGGTAACCGGGGGCCCCACTGGAGACACTGGCAGCGATAATGAAGGAATTCTTGCATGTAGGCACATACTTCTCCGAAAGAAGAATAAATAAATAAAGTGGATAAAATGCGTAAACATCCACACCATTACAAGGACGGCTAATGGAGGACAGACTAGCAGATTAGCCTGACACGGAGGAGCCTCTCTGCAGACATGCAGAGTTACTGTCTGGTGTATTCCTGGGTTTCTGCCCAATGGGGAGCACAGCATGAGCAGCGGAACCGTCCAATCACACAGCCCCAACGAGGCCACGTACATCACTGAATGATCTTTAGCCCTAAGGTAATAAGCAGCTGTACTGTTTTAGCAAGAAATTAAATCACTGCTCTCCGTCTCTACGCAAGAGCATTTATTTTGTGCTGGTAGTTATCGCTCCACTGCTAAAAACCCTGGAGATGCATTTAAATAAAAAAAGACAAAAAAACGTGTAAATATAAAAACCTAGATCACAGGCAGGAAAAAGGCTCCATTTGTGAGAGATGCATACGAATTCATGTCAGAGTAAGTTATTGTGTCACTCATAAAAGCCAGAATACCAGTAATTGAGCTGTGCTCAAACAGCCTATTGTAACACCAACAATTATCTATGTGGACTATATTTTCTGCATTGTTGTCTTTACAGTGGCATAGCTCTCATTTCAAAAGTTGAATAAATGGTGGCAGGGTTTTGGGGACAATATTACTTGGTTACTTGGTAATTGGGAAAGAGTTAAAATTCAATGGCTTTGATTCTCAATACATGTGAGAAATTAATGGTGTTCCCTTTAAAATATAGGGGTGATTCGCCCAAATGCAACCGCCACCCATAGAATGTATGGACATTTTTTTAAAGGTGTGACTCTGCTATAGTGTGTTTTATAGTGCTATAGTGTGTCTCTCTCCACACAGGATAATTTATCTGAACGGACAGGTCCATCAATTCATTGCCAGTATTAATTAGAAGTGTTTGTCTTCATTTCCACTTTGAGTGATGGGATGCTTTGCTCTCAAGATATTTACCTCGGCTAAACACAAGCGAAACCAGAGGCACTCTTCCTCCGAGTGCAAAGACAGACTAATTAAAGAGGAAAAGGCCTCGCCCTAGGCTGCAGTCATGTTCTCAATCGCGGTCTAATCCTGTTAACTTGTGGCCCCACTGCAAATAGCGGGCGCAAATCAAGGAGCTCAGTTTCCATGGCTACCCCAAATTTCCACACAATTTTTTTTTCTCCTCCACGGCATAGTTGGGTGTGATCACATGCACCAGGCACATGTTTTTCGAGCCATCCTGCAGCGACTTCGGCACGGGCGAGAACATCGATGCGCCAATCGCAGCGTCACGTTACAGGTGGGCAGGAAGGGGCGTGTCCGATTTGGTCAGATTTATTCTACTCAGAGTGGTACGCTTCACACCTGAGCAACCGACAAATCGAGTCCCTTCATGATGAATCATGTTCACTTGTTTTTAGTTTCACGGTTCCACTATTCAAAAGCGTGGGATTATTAATTTAGGCTAGGCAGATACAATTCAGTGTGGTGAAATCAACCATTATGTTTCTTTATCAAACACACATCATTTAAAAAACATTTTTTCACCCCAGTTTAAAATTCCCAGTCATGCTCACGCTGCAACGCTCATCGCTACCTTCGTTGTCCATTTGCTCTCCTCCAAAGCAGGTGATATCAGCCGCCATTATTTATCACACCACAGTTTGCAATTGGGGCTCTCAAAGACATGAGTCAGAGGAAGACAGTTCATCCACAGGTGCCAGATTGACCTGCAGGGGTCACTGTTGCAGGATGAGACACTGAACCATGACCCTCCCATCCCTATGGGGGCACAGTGACACAAACAAAACACCCAAACACTTCCTTTTCAACAAACACTGAAGAATAGCTCCTTCCTGTGGCTATGACTACCAGGGAAGAACCCCAACCTCCATCAACACCAACCAACCCCAGCCTCCATCAACACCAATAAACCCCAGCCTCCATCAAGACCACCGAACCCCAGCCTCCACCAACACCACCGAACCCCAGCCTCCATCAACACCAATAAACCCCAGCCTCCATCAACACCACCGAACCCTAGCCTCCATCAACACCACAAACCACAGCCTCCATCAACACCACCGATCCCCAGCCTCCATCAACACCACCGAACCACAGCCTCCATCAACACCACTGAACCACAGCCTCCATCAACACCACCGAACCACAGCCTCCATCAACACCACCGAACCACAGCCTCCATCAACACCACTGAACCCCAGCCTCCATCAACACCAACGAACCCCAGCCTCCTTCAACACCACCGAATCCCAGCCTCCATCAACACCACCGAACCACAGCCTCCATCAACACCACCGAACCACAGCCTCCATCAAAACTAACCAATCCCAGCCTCCATCAACACCACCGAACCACAGCCTCCATCAACACCACCGAACCCCAGCCTCCATCAACACCACAAACCACAGCCTCCATCAACACCACCGAACCCCAGCCTCCATCAACACCAACCAAGCCCAGCCTCCATCAAAACCAACCAAGCCCAGCCTCCATCAAAACTAACCAACACCAGCCTCCATCAAAACTAACCAAACCACAGCCTCCATCAACACCACCGAACCCCAGCCTCCATCAACACCACCGAACCCCAGCCTCCATCAACACCACCGAACCCCAGCCTCCATCAACACCAATGTCCAATGAGGTGAAGGATTCCGTTAATGGAGGGTGTCAGCGTACCTGAACTGATTCCCCAATGTACACGACCACTTCCCATTCAATGCATATGCCGAAAAAAATGCCAGAGAGCGAGACATACTGTGTATTTGTGCGCTAAATAACCCACAAAGAGAGAAATTTAAATTACAACCCTGAGGCTGGAAAAACAGCTTACGGTTTATTTCCTTCCCCTCTAACATGAAATGCTACGATCCACGCTGAAACTTTTCTTTGCTTACTAACCAAAATGCCACTGAAATCAGAGAGGAAACGATGCTTGATTTGCGGCTGAGTTTTTACGAGAAATGTACCAGCAGACCTAATGTATCGAGTTCGGTAATGTGCAGGGCCAAAGAGGAACAGCCCAAAGGGCTTCAGCTCAACACTGAGGTGAGTGGGGAGAGGCCATACGAGCTTTTATAGGCACCAGACTGCCCCGGGACTGCACTCTGACGCCTTATGCATGCATGAAGGGTGAGTCTACTGAATCTGTGGAAGCGAAAGAGCTCCATCTTCTGTAGACCTGCAGATGTGAGGTACTGGGGCCTCAGCTTTATAACCCAATAACTTAGCAACTGCTCCAATCATTTAGGCGGAAATAAATAGGATAAACTGACAGGAAGGTTCCTGGTTTGCAAGAGTAAAAAAAAAATTAATTTTTAAAATTTGTTGATTAAAATTTTTTATGTACACTGGCCCTTCCTGCTTGTAAGCTCAAATACATGGTCTTGCAGAACTATGTTGTGTTTAGTTGTATCCTACAGTAACTAATAGCAACGGCACAGTGTAAAAACAGACATCCACATCTTATTTGTTGGTTAGATGGTCTACATTAATTCAGGAGAATAAGTTGAAACTACACACACACACACACACACACACACACACACTCTCTGTTAAAAACAATGACAAGGTGTGGGGTCTGCCGACCTATGCTTCGAATTCCCCGCTCCTCTGGAATACCGAACAAAAAAAGTTCTAACCACTGAAAACAATCTCCTGACTGAAATAAGACCTGCCCCCCCCCCCACCCCACCCCACCCCACCCCCACCGCTTTCTTCAGCTAAGACCCAACAGAAGAAAAGAATCGGGGTACGGGGGAAACGGACACATGCAAAATTACATGCTTTCTCAAGAGAGAAGAAAATATCACACCTGGGGAGCCGTGGAGCAGCGTGAAAAATCCAGCCATTTCTATCCCACAGAGGCTGTGGTGGCAGAGCTGTGATAGGGTCCTGTGTGATCTGAGAGGCTGTGGTGGCAGAGCTGTGATAGGGTCCTGTGTGATCTGAGAGGCTGTGGTGGCAGAGCTGTGATAGGGTCCTGTGTGATCTGAGAGGCTGTGGTGGCAGAGCTGTGATAGGGTCCTGTGTGATCTGAGAGGCTGTGGTGGCAGAGCTGTGATAGGGTCCTGTGTGATCTGAGAGGACTTGCTGGACAAAGCTGATTATTTTCAACAAGGCAGAGGTTTTTTGCGTTTTTTTTTTTTTTTAAAGGCAGGGCACTTGCTCGGTACTGACTCACTTCCATACATTGTTGCGCTGACTAGCAGGAAGACGATAAACAAAACAGTCCTCCCCACGTCGGGCGAGCACCCCGTTGAGACCACGTACATAGTGTGGGAGAGAATCTGCACCAAGGGATTGTGGGATATGGCCTTCATTACCAGCGCTACAGTGCAACAAGTGCAACTCTATGGGATTTAAGCGAAAAGTTGAAGTGCTTTGAGTCAGATGAAAAAAAACAAAAGGGATCGAAAGCCTATGGCATCTAAAAAAGAAAAACAAAGAAAACCGATCTTTCAAAATGTATGAATATAGGTTAATATATAGGGAAAGACGCAGAGACTGATATTTCATATATTTCTGACACAAATGATTTAAAAACTTTAATTAACTTTTAATTTGAAAAAAGTTTTAACTTCAATTCTCCAAATAGGCTGGTTCATTTGCACTGTTGAAAGTGTGTAGCGAACACTTAGAAATGATGAGTCAACCTCAATTTAAGGGAATGTAATTTTACCAGATAAATTATAAAGTATAATTAATTGAGATGTCAAATGGTAAAAAATGCCATATTAAAGAGAGAGAAAGAGAAGGAGAGAGAGTACTGAACTTGGAGGCCTTGAAAGACTTCACAAATATGCTAACAACCCCTTCACATCCCTCCCTGCCTGCCTACCTACGGAACAGCTGGCAAAGGTTGCTGTGATGTAACAAGCTTAGGTGTGGGTGAGAGAATTGCATTATGATCCACACGCTGTGTGTGGGTTCCACTGGACCGCGGTCAACATCTCCGTGAGCTGGTGAGTCAACCAATCAGAGAGGAGGTGATATGACACAGGGTTCCAACAACTCTGAACATCAGAGCCAATGGCCAATGGCAAGGGACCAACACCACGGATCCTGGGTGCATCCTCAATACTTTAAAAATGCATCCCCCTTTACTCCACTACCACCTCCTCTCCTCCGTGCCCCGAAAACCGATCGCTATGTCCTAATCTAATGTTGCTGATTACACATTGATTACATATTAATTAATGTCTCGACACAAACCGCAATGTCAGGAACATTGTATACTGTACATGCAACTATTTGTACTTGAAACGTATCGGCAGTTTTCCATACTTCCAGGTAGGAGACGAGTGGAGGAGACGAGTGGAGGAGATGACTGGAGAAAAGATAGTGAGGAGTGAAGAATATTGGGACGCAGCCCCTGAGTCGGCTCACTGTTGTCACAAAGCAAGTCGGAATGCAAGACTGCAGGTCTAGAATCAGAAAGAGCTGGAGCTACCCTCCATTCCGCAGAGCACTTATGGCTTGTGTATGACACCCATGGATCCTGACCACCTGGTAAAGGGTGGACGAGGTCCAGCACTGCGGAGACCAAGGGCCCAGTCAGGCCATTGCTGTCCCAGACTCATCAGTGCTCCAGATATCCTGTAAAGCAGGATAAACATGATTCATGAGCTAACATCAAAATACCAACGAGCCAGCGGCTGTCAGCCCCCTGATTTTGGGTTCCTGCTGGAGATGGAAACAGAGGAACTATAAACCCCAAGGGTCTGTTTCCGTGAGCTTGGACACGAAGAACACAGGAAGTAGGCTAGGTCAATGTGATTAGAATTCTCACCCAAACCTCAATAAGTCCCTCATGACTGCAAATTAAAGGAAATAATGCTAATGAATAAAGATTTGATTTCATGCAGGTGCATTACAAACGGTTCTGACCTTTCAATTATTGCTACTGACATTATGCTATACAGAATTATATATACATGTACATATATACCGTATATATACTGTACCTTGCAGGATTTGAGATTTGAAACGGGCAACATCTAGGTGCAAAAGCAGTTTAATGAGCCACTTCGGTTCTGAACTGAAGATGACAGTCCGTGCCTAATCAAATTCCTATGTTCCATCTTACAACTCTCTTCTTCTCTTTGATGAAGGAAATCTTAAAGGCACTGCCCTGGGTGTAAACGCATCGCTCCATCTCAAAAACTTCTCAAAATAACTTTTATGGGTCATCTTCCCACAGCGCAGAACACGCATGCACCGCCATGTGAGCAGAGCAGAACACGCATGCACCGCCACGTGAGCAGAGCAGAACACGCATGCACCGCCACGTGAGCAGAGCAGAACACGCATGCACCGCCACGTGAGCAGAGCAGAACACGCATGCACCGCCATGTGAGCAGAGCAGAACACGCATGCACCGCCATGTGAGCAGAGCAGAACACGCACGCACCTCCACGTGAGCAGAGCAGAACACGCATGCACCGCCATGTGAGAAGAGCAGAACACGCATGCACCGCCATGTGAGCAGAGCAGAACACGCACGCACCGCCACGTGAGCAGAGCAGAACATGCATGCACCGCCACGTGAGCAGAGCAGAACACGCACGCACCACCATGTGAGCAGAGCAGAACACGCATGCACCGCCATGTCAGCAGAGCAGAACACGCATGCACCGCCACGTGAGCAGAGCAGAACACGCATGCACCTCCACGTGAGCGGAGCAGAACACGCATGCACCGCCATGTGAGCAGAGCAGAACACGCATGCACCGTCATGTGAGCAGAGCAGAACGCAATTAGAACTGCGGTGTCTTATGTAATCGCTGTCCCTAATTCATCTGGTACGATTGGAGAGATCAATGAGAGGGCGTCTATTCTCTAACTCATCTTCTTTAATGAACACTCTGTACTGCAGGAGGTACTGGATCTGACGGACAGCAAGGCCCCGCCCCCTCCCTCTCTGGCCTCCAGCTGTAAGATGATTGGGAGCCATGTTCTCATCCATCCACAAGAGGCCTCCCTCTGTGACAGACACCCTGAACACTGACGACCGGGCCGGTCAGTTAGGTTACAGCGAGACCACTTTGGTTGGAAGATCAGGTCTTTTGATTAAGAAAGCTGGCGGGGGTTGAGCACTAAAGAAAGAAAAAAAGCCTTAATATGTTGGTTTGGATCTTGAAAGCCATTCTCTTAGTCTTGCGCAAGAGAAATCTAAATCAGCTAGCCAAAAATAGCCCTCCTTCAACCCCAATCCCTCACATTCATTCCCCAAAAACGATGGCACTTACGCAAGACGTGTTTATAATAGCATGTTTACGATAGCACTGTAGTGTACAATGCCACTTTGTTTGAACTAGTGTATCTAGGGGGTTATGTATCTTCGCTGTATGCACTGCTCTGGGCGAGAGCATCTGCTATATGAAGAAACTGTAATGTAAAATAAATATGCAGCAGCTTCCAGTGTGGGAAGGCGCTTTCCCCGTGAGCTTGGACACGCGTGTGAAGGTAAAGCTCTCTCGGGCTTACATAAGCAGTGGGAGTGAGGGTCTCAGGTCGGCATTTCCTTTGTGTTCTCTGCGAAAGCTCCAGTGTGGCGCTTTTGGGGGAACTAGCATCAAGATAACAGCGCGACTAGACAGGACTGAGCAAAGACAAAAAAAAACTAACGGAAAAAAAAAACCGCCTTTCTGACAATTTTTCGCTGTGACAAACACTTTTAACCTGCAGGGGGTTTCTGAGATTACTCCATTATGCTCGTTACGAGGGTCATTTTCTCGGCCCTCATTTAGACGTCCACACACGTCTCGTTTAACCGGAAAAAGAGAAATTCATTAGCTGCATCAGGGTAATGAAGAAAACAAATAACTTGGGCTTTGTTGTCTGTCTGCCGTTTTGTCCACCCGCCTCTTTAAATCAATTTAACAGTGGCCATCAACCTTGCTGTGCGCAGCCCGACAAGATAATCCCATCGGCCCTCCTTTCGATTGTTGCCCCATCAAAGCCCAAGGGGATGTCAGACATGGGAGCATGACACGTGAGCGCAAAGTACACACACACACACACACACACACACACACACACACACACACAGCCGGAAGCCGCTCGCCGAGACAGACTGGCAAGAGAACCTCAAGACGTTACGCCAAGCTGCTCGACTTGATACGAGTCCATGTGTCTGGGAAAAATAACATGGCTACTGTTTTTTTAAGTAACAAAGCTGCCTTATGACACAATATAGAGACAAATACTTTTCATAGTTGTGAAAAGGTGAGATTCGGGCGATCTGCTGCTCAAAAGTGTAGATGTGTTCATGATACAAGTCGTGGCTAATATTCACTGAGATCAGACATGCAGAAGCAGTCCCAGGACTTCAAAAGTATATTCATGGGGGCATAATGTTGCTTTGCTTAGCCTGGGCCTGAAACAGAGGCACAGCAGAAGGACATAAAGGATTTTTGGAGACATCGGCCTCATTCTGAGCTGAGCCTCCTTCACAGAAGGTGTCCAATGTCTGTTCAGAGGTGACCCCTGAGAAAAACAAGGAGGGAAAAACCGCTTTCCTATATCCTCTGAGAGAACTATGAGGACAAGACATTTTTTTAAGGAGAGTAGTGTGCCCTTCTTTCATTTAAAAAAAAAATTCAGACAGGTAGAGAGTAGAGATGGTAACAAATAGGGAAAGGGACCAGAGTGTGAATCGAACCCGAGCCTGCACAGAGGAATCACATATGGCCGAGAGTGGACTACCCTACGGACTGCGGCACACGTCTCACCAAAGATAAAGCGATAAAGACGACTGTAACTGAGCATAGACATAGTCCTGCTACTGCTGGGTATGCATTTCCTGCTCAGATAGAAGGTATGTTTGATCTGTAACAAACAAGCTCAGCTCAAGAGGGTTGGCCTCACCTGAACACTTAATCAATTGCAAGATCAGATCGGGGTCTGGTGAGGTCCTGTCTGTACCATGACCACTGTAGGAAGAAACATGACCCAGATAATATCCTTATATCTTAGGAATACTTCAAAAGATAACTTAAAACTGACTGATAAACCACGTTTAAAATCATGCATGGAGCATCCCAGAGACAAACAGCAAACAAAAAAGGACAAATCAAAGCCAGTAAGTTACGTTACATTACATTACAAGTTCTGCAGTAGATATAACACAAGAGAAGCAGTTTGCCACCGGACTGGCATGAAGAGCCGGTTCTGTCCACCGCCGCCATAAACGTCAGGAAAAATTGCTATTCCAACATCGCCAAAACAATGAGTCATTCGTTCTCTCAGACACAGGTTTGAATAAAGAAATCCAGCGCTCTCCACGGCACGTCTGTGCGTATGTGCTGAACTCAGACACCTCAGTAATAATCTAACAACTGGCACGTTGGTAAAAATACTAATAATTTGGCGTCCATCTATGTCCTGTCACATAGTGGTGAAAAGGTGAGCTTAGGGCGATCTGTGGTACAACAGTCATCATCAAACCCAGCAAACGCAGTATACTGAGTCTGGAGACGTGCACAGACAAAAGTGCTGCATTATTTCTCACTAAAGGCTGCGGACCGGAAAATATGCTTAGGAAAGTAGGCTACAATAAGAGCAGGCTTAAAACGAAACACCATCGCACAAAAACAATGCAGGAGAGGCAGCGCCTCGTGGACGCTGCGCAGAGCGTGTAGAGAGAGGGGGTGGGGTGGGGTGGGGTGGGGATAAACCCACCTGCCTCCGGAGCCTTCCGCTCCTCGCTCGACATGCAGTGGGGGGGGGGAAGGGGAGCGGGAGAGTACCTTTCAGACGCAGATAGAAGAGGAGGGTGAGAAGCATCACTCGCTCGGGCAGACGGCCGTGCCTGGTCCGGCGTTCGCTCACAGCCCTGCTCTCATCCCAAACGCAGCGCTCCTGCTGCTCCGGGGGGCGTTTTCCACTCTCATCCCAAACGCAGCGGCGCAAAGTCTTTTTACGGCGCTTTCCGCCACACCGCCGCCGCCTCTCTACCCCTTCTTCTGCTCCCTCTCAATGGCTGTCTAACGAGCAGACATTTCTCAGGCTCCGATTGCACTCTGAGCATGCTCAGTACGGTCGATCCCCAGCCCTCCTTGTTGAAGGAGAAGAATAAATATCCCCCCCCTGCCCCACATCTCCTTCTCCCAAACTTTGAGAAAAATGGGGGGGGGGGAATCCAAAAGGGCGGCTCGGTTCTTTTGTTTAATTGATTGATTTAACTGCGGCTTGCACACATCGCTGGGGTTGTTTTATGCGTTTCCATACAACAGCCTGATTCCAAAGCCTGACACTTTCGGGATGAATGTGGCGCAATACCACCCATCTCCCACTAGATGGCACAGCTGGACTTTTATATTACAACAGCCTTTTAGTCAGGAGCCAATGTTAGCATAGAGTATGTCTTTCTAAATTGAGGGTAAAGGAGCTATTTTTAGAGTAGTGAACACATACTGAGACTCATCCAACACAAAGAGGTAGAAGGTGGAGGAGGGACAACAGTTTTTTTTCTTCTAACTCTGATCTTATTTTATCTCTTCTAATTTCCTACCATTCAAACAAACGGTGACTCCAATGTTCTTTTCCCACAATGCTATTCAGGTCACCTCAGTGCCTTTGCCTGCCTGAATGAGATGCATATTAACAGCCTGTGTACTGTAGAAGTTAAACTCCAGCAGCGAGGAAGAAAACGGCACAATTAAAGATAGGCTTTCACAGAAAAAAAGAAGAGAATTCCAAATATGCCTGGCATTCACGGAAGTACAAAACTCTTGACCTGTCCTGGACATATCAAATATGCTCCCCACAAAAAAACCTGCTGCATGGATTTCTGTTCAAAACCGACAATAAAACCCCCTTCTCACTCAACATTTGCATCACTTTGCATTTTAATTTTCACAGAAAACGTATTTATACAGCACTCTTTTTTTTTTTTTTCTTTCTAAAAAGGCTTGTGATTTACAAACACGGTGAGATCCATTAACACTGGCCTGCTAATCTTTCTCCCTCTATGTTGTTCTGTTAACTAATGGCAGGGACTCAGTCAGAACGGTTTGAGAAGCTACGTGAGGAGATGCAGCAGCGCATCTCAACGCAGCGGTTTTTTTCCCCACAGAGAGGATGCTGAGGCTGTGAGGGTGGAACCTGTGAAAATCGCACTTTAAATAGCAGGGAAGTGGAACCAGAGGCCCCAGCGACACCTACGCAGGAAGGTAGAAAAGTATTCTGTGAGACGGAGGAAAGCGAACGCTTCAAGCTCGCTGGTGCAGGTGGGTGTGTCTGGTAGATGACGGACAGGGAAAGGTGTGTGGGGGAGTGACGCCTGTCAGCTTTGGCCAGCGTTCCGTTGCACCTCAGAGGGAGGATGAGAAATGGAGCCAAACAACATTCTCGCAAGAATTAATAAATAACCACATTTTTTACATTAAAAAAAGAACTGCCTTTGCAAAGGGGCTGCAAATATGAGACATTGCTCAATGGCTTTGTACAACACTTACAGATAAGCACACACACACACGCACATACAAATGCACACAGATGTAAATACAGGCGGGGAGAGAGGGGGAGAGAGAGGGGGGGAGAGGGAGAGCGAGAGGGGGGGACTTATCAATGCAGTGGAGGTAAATTGAGAGAGAGAGAGAGAGAGAGAGAGAGAGAGAGAGAGAGAGAAAGAAATACAGAAACACATAGAAATACACACACAAAAATACATGTATACACACAAACACACACACAAACACACACAGATTAAACACACAAAAAAACAAACTATACATAAATGCAGCATAAAAAATTCCACCTTTGGCAGCACACACTCTGCTGAGCCCTCTTCTGCACGGCTATATTCAGAGCGCTAATGTTGCAATGCCAGAGTGATTGTGCAAGCAGTTTCAAAACAGGGCGTCAGGGTAGAGACCTCAGCACAAAGGGTTTTATCACGGGAGGGCTTAGACATACAGTACTTCAATTTATCAACAGTGCTGGCCAAATACCAAAGAAACGTGCGCACGAGTACGCACGCACGCACACACGCACGCACGCACACAGAAAATGAATTAGTTCTTCACATTCTCAGTTATTAGTCATCTAACACTGCTAATTATCTATTAAAGTGCCATGGTTAAAGAACTTGGCTAGTAACATGCCTAAAGGTTGCCAGTTCAATTCCCTAGTAGAGCACTGCCATTCCACCCTTGACTGAATCACTTAACCCATAATGCTTCAGCAACGTTAAGTATCTAGTGTATGAATGAGTAAGACGTAAAGTGCGAAATGTACAGCTCTGTTGAATAAGGGCGTCTACTGAGCAAATAACGTACAGCTATATCCATTACATGCTGTACAGCAATTATTGAATACATTTCCAATGTCCACTTAACTGCTTCATTAAAAACTCAATTACCTAGAATGAATATTTTCTGTCTTTTTAAATACAACAATTTTAATGGGGAAAGGAAAAAATAGAATGATGCATGAAAATATCTGCCTGTGGTGTGTGCTCTACAGTAATGTGGAATACAGAAAATAAAGATTTTGATTAGCTTCCATGCCTGAAAACATATATAAGTTTATACAAAATAAAAAATAAACTATTCAGATCAAACAGCCTTTTTGAGTGAAGTCCATCCGGTATACCGAGGCGCAGGGTGAGGTAATGTAAAATAGGTCTTCATATGGCTGTTGTCCCTGCCTTTTTCCTTTGAATAATTTGTCATTTGTTAAATTCAGACTCTTAGTTCAACACTTCTCTTTTACGTTTAAAAGTAAAAATGTTGGTGCTTTTAACTTTTTAAACTGGCAGAAAGGGTCTGACATAATGGTTGTATTCAACCATTTCTCTGCTGGTCCTGCATGTAAAAAAAAAACTAAAAAACTAAAAAACATTAATGACAGGAAAAGTCATGCCACAAGGAATGATAAATTGAAAATCAAAAAATAAATAAGTAAAGTTCTCACTATCCTAATTAATTCAGTGCACTTTAAGCCAATCGAAACACAGCTGTTCATTCAGCTTCTAAGATAAGCTTCAAATTTCAAAATAAGAGTACTAAATTCCCTTTCCAAGCCCCTACATCTGATATGAATAAACAACATTTTTTTTAAATGAAAAAATTAATTTAAAAAAGGCAGTTATTTTTTTTCGTCTTTGAAATACGCTCAATTAGCCCATAAAGAAAGAAACACAATAGGCAACATGCAAAGCCTGTAGAGCACCATCTACATGCTCACTGCGAGCCGCAATGTCGGCGTTTCCAATACGGCCACGTGAGATGTCTCTCCCTCTCTCTCTCTCCCATTCTTAATGTCTCTCTACACCAAGGGTGTCAAACTCCAGTCCTGGAGGGCCGCAATGTCTGCTGGTTTTTTGTGCGTTTCAGCACAAGTGATTAAATTAAGTCACTGATTGGCTAAGAAGTCCACACACCTTGTTCACAATGCTTTAACTGGGTGCTGATTGAAAGGAAACCACAAATAGCTGTAGATACTGCGGCCCTCCAGGACTGGAGTTTGATACCCCTGCTCTACACTGTGCTGTCCAATAAAAAAAATCTGAAAAGCCATAAAATAATAACAACAACAACAATAATAATAATAATAATAATAAAGTACATTTAAAGAGGACTACTTCCTGTTCCTTTTCACATATACAACTGGCTGAGACCCAAACACCTGTACATCACCTAGACCAGACTGGGTTAATTGCTGGACTCCAAGCTGGGACTATTTCAGTCTCCGGCCTGTTTAAGTCTCCGGCCTGTTTCAGTCTCTGGGCTGTTTCATTCTCAGGCTTCTATTTTCTCTTATCTTCCCATTTGGAATCAGCATCTGATTCATAAACATCTACAGAAAGTGCACTCATCTATTATTTATTTATGTATTTTGCATCCATATTTAACATACTGGCTCTACTGTACTAAAGAAGAACTGCTGCCCATCAAAGAAGAAACCAAACATCAGTCTGCGGTCTTATTGCACCGGGAATCACTTTGACACCTATGTTAACGTGTATTATTATGTGCACATATTAATGATGATTCGTACGTCTCTCTCATTTTTCGGTTGATAATGGTCCCCTGAACAATTCAGCTTATCGCGTCGTATTTTATTCCCGGAGCAGAAATAAAACAGTTGTTTAAGAATTCCACCCGGACGCTGAATGTGAGAAAGGACAGATAATACTTTACATAATTCAATTTTATCAACTCAAGGCCTGCACCCAGCACATTCTTAATTCAACACCATTTGCATGGGCACTGCAACAGGAATACTAAAGCATACTCAAGTCTTCGTGTCATGAAAGTGCGTGTGCGTGTGTGTGTGTGTGTGTGTGTGTGTAAGTGTGAGTGACAGAATGAGAGAGAGCGCATGTGCATGTAAGGTTTAGTATTCTTACAGTTGGCTCAATTAGTGTCAAACAAAGTAAGTGTCAGAAATAAATCTATGACCATAGCTGTAAATCCTTCTGATTATTTAGTCAGATAAAGCTAATTTTACACGGCACCGCTGACAGTTAAACTATCCGAGCTGAGCTCACACAATTTAGCTACACAGAAATTTGTGTGATATCAGCATCATTAGAACATACACAGTCAGGACTAGAGTATACTTGATTCACAGGCAAGATGCCAGGTGAGTACAGCTTGGTAGCACAGTTCTGCTCTCACGTTGGGAGGAGCTTGAATAAGCCCAAACTCAGGGCTGACCTGGTTCCTGTTCTTCAGTGCGAGAGGCCCTTTAACACCCGCCCCTGGAATCTCCCCTCCCTCTCCCTCCGAGCTCAGCCGGTGCCAGGCAGACCGCTGCTCTGTGAGCCTGAAGCCCGGCTCTACAGTGCTTCCACTGTGCGCTGCAGTCATTTGTCGTTGCCATGGTATCTGTGACATAACAACAGGCACCATCTTGTGTGTGAGTAATGAGGGCTGTGTGAGTCATGCCTGTGCCCCGTGCAGCGAGAGGGCCGTGAGATAACGTCAAATCAGACCACAGACGGTCCACAGTAGTACACATCTGTCCAGAAAGTAAAGAGGCCAATGCAAATACACACTAGCACTCTTGCTTTTTTAAAAAGACAGTGAGAAAGGTTAAGCCTGCTTAAATGGCTTGTATGACAGTGGTAAGATGGGGGCCATTACTGAGAAATACGTATTAAATCCATGATGCCAATGGAGACTGAAACGAGGCATTTCATTGCAGTTTTGGGGTTAGATGAAGCCAAAGTCATCGCGTTAAATCTGGTGCCAAACCATCAAACTCTGTATTTTTTATTTGATTTTTTCCCCCATCATCAGCCACTGAAACCTGTCCCTCTTTCAGAGTGACCAGTGGACTCATGGACAGTGGTTTCTCTAATCAATTTAATCCTTGCCGGCCTACTCAATTTTGAGGGACAGGCTTATGTGGAAAGTCGCCACGCTGTATGATACACCTACAAACGTCTTAACCATAGACCTGCCATCCCCCCCCTTTTAAAAGTGAGACGATTTCAAGCTCTGAAGCAACAGAATTTGAAAGCAGTGAAAGCATTCTGCAGGCTCTGGACAAACTGCTATAAATTATGTATAATACATGCCAGTTTACTTTACTTACTTATATATACGTTGTAACCAAATAATTGGACACAATATATACCAAAAAAGATTGTAACCTTGACAACGGCCCTGTATTGGACTCTCTAGTTACCCATTTTCTATGCACATGTGTGCATATACTGGGTTGTTCAGGTTGTTTTTCTTGATACCTGATATGAAGACCTTTCCGGTCAAAACATTGTGTCTGTGTCTCTATTAAACACTGACTGGAAGCGTTCTTCAGCAGCGTGCGTCTCTTTTTCTAATGTTTACATTCCTTTATTTACCCTGCATCTGTCTACAAGTTTTAGATGTGAGCACATTCTATCCTCTTCAGTGCAATTCCCACCACGGAATAAGCATTTTTAAACGTTTCTCCACAATTTCAAGGCGCCAATCACAGCAAACACATGCACACCCACGCACCAGGAGCTTTGCAGTTGAATTCCAGGCATTTCCCTACGATTTTACACCCTAAAGAACACACAGTCTCGGAGGAGTATACATATAAACTCTCGATCACAGAGAAAGTTCCCTGACCCCACAGAGTATCCTGTGATCTATATCTGCAGCAGCCACCGATGAGAAAGGCTCTTAAGCAACCCCTCAATCAATTATTATAGTTCTGCCTCTTCAATTAAGCAGGGGTGAGAGAAAAAATGTTTCATTTAGAAATCCAAAGAAAACGATTAACACGAATGAATATACATTTTCAGAAGCGACAATATAATACATGCTCTCTAGTGTGAATTCTGACTGTCCCACTAAAATTATTTATATGAGCGCAATTAGAGAGGAATGTACTGTTCTGCTTAATTCAACACAGCTAATGAGGCATTGAACAGCGAAGGCACTTTGTCCTTCACATTTAGTAATAGCAAATTTTTTTACAGAGTCTATTTATGGGTCAATGACAGATAAGCTTTTCAAAGGGACATGAATTTAAAGCACAACTAAACTTTGGTAGAACTTTGGGTTGTGTACCTGGCCATGATATGAGTCCAAATAGTGGCAAAATATGTTCCTTAGTTGCTCTGTGCTCCCCTGGGGTGATAATCCAGAATAGGGTATTTGTCGCTCTCCATTCACTTCTATGGGGCAGCTAAAATGGTCTCAAAATGACACTTCTAGCACGTATACAACTGTGAAAAAAGCGGATTCTGTCAATACAAAAACATAACCAGTCCTCGTAAGTTTAAAAAAAAAATGTAATTAAGATTTTTTATAAACTAGCCGATACAATTTTCTTCAATGTTGTTAGCAAGCTACCAGAAAAAACTACCAAAATGTCGGCAGGTCGGACCATAGATATAGCAGTCTTTTCTGAAGTCTCTTTTAAAAAGTATTGTTGAATTTATTTTAGGGTAAATTATTGCTAATTATATGTGGTATTTCCTGCAGAAAGGGGGAATTTGGGTCAAATAGTTGAGCCAGGAGTTGTAGTAGCCAATAGCCTATGCATGCTACACGTTTACCTTTGCAATGTACGTCCCTACAACAGACATTCTCTCTTGGGCCTCGTACACACTGGGGTTTTAGTTTCGAAACGTTTCTGAAACGTTTTAGTTTTGAGGTTTTCGCTACCTTGACCTGTAGTACACATTACTTGCAGGCATTCTGTGGTTTTAGAATTATCCACGAAGCAAATTTCCTTGACAACCAATATAGAGATAAAATAATATAATAATCAGAAAATAAACAAATGTTCAACTGTCAAATTAACTTTGTAAAGACGTTTGAAATGCCCATGGAATTCGCGGGTACCACCAATGGAACTGTAGGCTACGTTATTTAGGATGCAAGCAAAATGATTCTAAAGGTAGGTTTCGACAACCGATCCTGTACACACTGATGGCTAAAATGGTAAAAATGAGTAGCCTACATGGCCTGGGTAATTATTTGGACAGCGTGTGAATTTCTGTTTGCTGGCCGCATCATTATAAGCTCAAACTGGGGCCTGGCAGCAGCTTGAGCTACTGTGTTTTGTGAGTATGAGTGAGAGTTAGCGAGAGAAAGAGAAATAAAGCAGCCGCTGTGAGTGTTGTCCAGAGTAGAAATGAGCTTTTGGCTACTAGTGAAAAGAAATTGCTGGGGCATGGTTTCATACCTAGAGCTCAGCCCCTATATTATTACTTTATCACGTCAAGATTTTGGCATTTTTCGAATTTAGAAAGGGGGTGGGGTCTAGCTAAACCAGCATGTTTTTTACCCTTTAAAGAGTGGGAAAACACATGTAAAACAAGCTACATGTTCACTATGCTGTTACTATCATATACATTTATATTTGTTGGGCTCAGTATGAAAGCACAATAATGCCCCCCCCCCCCCCTCCGTATGAATAATGTAACGTTGTGTCTTTCACAAGGTGACTTCCATATTACATTGAAGGGTTTCCATGATCTCCAAATATGATTTCCTGTTGGGAAATTAAAACAATGCAGAGGAAATGCTCTTGTAGGATGAGATTTCTGTAATTCTGAGTAAAAAAAACAAAACATTATTGTAACAATTATAATTTCATTTAATAATGTCCTCAACTGATATACACTGAATGTGGGGTAATTGCACATTGGACTGGTATTTAGCTGTTAGTCAGATAAAACACACACACACACACACACACACACACACACACACACACACACACAGTGTGTGTACAAAACTTTGCTTCAGAAGTCATTTACACTCAGAAGGGTAAACTTAGAAAACATTCCTATTTGGGGGAAATAATCAATTTAGCGCTCTTGAAATATAAAACCTCAGGCTGCACTTCCCCTTTTTTTAAAACGAGAAACTGAGACAACCCTTTGGGATCTGATTCTTGCAGCAACGAACAAGCCTGGCATGACTTCAAGATAAAGCAAAACACTTAAAGCAAAGAGCAATATGGCAACCCAGGAAATTGAAAGTGAAGCTTCACACCTGGCCCCTCACAAGTGATCTTGTATCTACAATGGTGATAAAAGCCAGGCTTCAGACACACACGAGCCCAGGCTTTAGACACAGATGAGCTCTATAGGTGATCAAAGCCAGGCTTCAGACACAGACGAGCCCTATAGGTGATAAAAGCCAGGCTTCAGACACACACAAGCCCTATAGGTGATAAAAGCCAGGCTTCAGACACAGACAAGCCCTATAGGTGATAAAAGCCAGGCTTCAGACACACACAAGCCCTATAGGTGATAAAAGCCAGGCTTCAGACACAGACAAGCCCTATAGGTGATAAAAGCCAGGCTTCAGACACAGACAAGCTCTATAGGTGATACAAGCCAGGCTTCAGACACACACGAGCCCTATAGGTGATAAAAGCCAAGATTCAGACACAGACGAGCCCTATCGGTGATAAAAGCCAGGCTTCAGACACACACGAGCCCTATAAGTGATAAAAGCCAGACTTCAGACACAGACGAGCCCTATAGGTGATAAAAGTCAGGCTTCAGACACAGACGAGCCCTATAGGTGGTCAGATTCTGGTAACACAGCAGGAGTATTGCGACTGGGAGAACAGGTAAACATACAGGTATCAGCGATGGACGAACAGGGTACCTGCTGGCCCTACTGCATACATAGGCATGGTGACAGCACAGGAGCAGCAACACTTAATGGCCATTCTGCCACTGAACATACGCTCAGTTAAGTGAATGCCCCTTTGTGTAAAAACTACTACAATGCACATGGAAACAGTATCCCAGCATGCAACAGTACGACTCAATCATTTACGCAGCTAGATTCACACCTAGGGCCGGAGAAACAATATTCCAAAATACACCTGAGGGAATGGATAGAATACAAAGTGTCGAGAAATTAGCCAGCGATTTAGCTTCAGCACTAACGTGGAAGACGACCACAGCCATTACACTAATGCCCTTCCTGTGATTTTTATCGACGGTTTGTCCTTTTGCTCAAAGTCAGAGCGCTTTATGAATACCTCCGAGGTGAAAGCAACAGCGCTTAATAATTAGCCTCTCTTTTTTCACCCAAAGAACCTTTCCGACTGTGAATCTATTGACCGTCTCTAACGCCCTTGAACCTGGGGCCTGACAGCAATAATGAGAGCAAGCATCAGACAGGGCTGTCTGAACAGCGACTTCCCCGTGCACAGACAGTTCTGAGTACAAATAGCTGACGTTCGTCTGGCTATCTGGGCTCTGCAGCACTATTGATACACTGTGAGTAGGTTCACATTCGTGAAGAAGGGCTATGCCGAGTTTCAAGGCAATAAAGTCATGTAATATACAGCGCAGAGGGGAGACTGTGGCGTTATAATTGATTGGTTAGAGGGACGGCTAATATGCCATTTGTACCCAATATGCCATTGTAATTTATGTACAGTGTTGGCCTAAGTTTTATGAATATGGTGTATATCATATGTTCAGGTCAGGCACTTCCAATGCAGGTAACATTAGCATACATTGAACCCAGCTTTCTTCCCAACCCCACATTAAACTGATCTGCTCTTGCTGCCAATTCCAATTATAATGTTTTGCTTAGTTGCACCCATATTAGAAAAATATTGCCTTTGGCTATATTTTTGTGGGGGTTTAGGAATGTTTTGTGACTCTTTTTTTGCAAATTGCATTATATAAAATACATTTATACATTTAGATTTAATTACATTTGATTATATACAGCAACACACAATACAAAGCATTGATTTAACTGCCAGAATTTTATATGTCAGGTTTGATGCTGAAACCATGCTGTACCAAGCTGAAATAGGTTTGTTTCTACATCTGTGCGTAGGAAGCTACGAGTGCTGCTCTTTTATTTTTAACTGATGGGCCCGTGCTTGTCGTTACAGTGTCGATGCCTGAATCAGCACAACTTTGGTTTTGTGTAAAATATTCAAGCATAACTAAGAGCTGCAGTGTCACTTTAGGTCCATGTCGCAACGCCTTGCTTGACTGCAACATACCTGACGGCGTTATCCTCTTCAGAGCCTTGCATTTACTGTAGCAATAACACTTCTGTTGGTTTCCCCTGAAGACTCGACCCAACATTTTGTGAATAACCATAGTAGTCATAAACAGCATTCTCGAGAGTGTGGTCATTTTCACGCTTTGAGAAGTCAGGAAAACACAGTGGACGGAGGAGGCAGAAAACAGGTAAGATAACGGAGAGAAAGAAATATACTTGGCTAATAATACTAGTCTCGCCTGACAGCTCGGAATGGAGGGAGGAGACAGAGGAAGAGAGAAGATGACCTTCTCAAAAAATGAGAGGTCTGAAGTGTGTAATTGCGCCAATGTAACTGTGATCATCGGGGTGACATTGTCATAAGCCTTATTATCCCAGCAAACACGGAGAAAAAAGAGGGAGAGAGAGAGATTACGCTGAGTCCCAGGCAAAGGGAGAATGTCAAGCTCATTTTCTTATCTGGCCGGGGCAGTGCGTTGAGTTTTGAGTCATGATTTAATGCCCTTTAAGGTCATCCAGCAAAACCCATTTCTTTTGCTAAGAGCATTGACATGTCAGGGAAAGGCTCACATGCCAGCAATGTTGCAGCGTGCCTATTTACCAGAAAGCCATGTGGAAAAGGTCAAAATCTCTCACTTTCCCAGGACGATAAACAACCACTCGTAATATTTTTGATTTTGACAGGCTTTGAACAACAATGCAATGAACCTTCAATCACATTGTGATCTCTGCACAGGCCTACTCTTTGCCTTGGGTAGGATGCCGGATCTTTCCGGATGTCATCCTCAGGTCATGCGTCAATAACACCAACCAGCAACCAAAGCAAACCGCTGCCAATCATATTCTGCATAACCTTCTCAGAGAATGAATGGACATTTAAAGAAATGAGGGTGGAGAACAAATCACCCACACGACACACAACGAAAAATCAGCAAGCGGACTGCACATTTTGAAAGTCTTCCCACAGTGTGTCTTCTCTGTGGAGATTTTACAGGAGGGTAGCCCTGTAGCCCTTCCCAGAATTCATGGCAGGGGCAAATTAAAGGCTTCCATACACTAAAGTAACCCCTGGGGGGGGGTCTCTTGAATGTTTAAAAGGCTTATCGACTGCTGTCAAGTTGAATGGTTATAGTGCGGGGCACTGAAGTGTAATGCTCCAGAGAGGACTGTAGAGGGAGACAAATCCCCTGTCAGGAACAGAGTGAGGACACTCCCCTTAAGCTCACAAAGGGAGACATGCGGTGCGTCCCAATATTCTTCACTCCCCACCTCCCCACCTCCACTACTCCACTACTCCACTACTCCACTACTCCACTACACCACTCCTCTCTTACCCGGAAGTATGCAAAACTGTGAACATTTCGAGTACAAGTATTTGCATGTACAGTATACAATGTACCTGACATTGCGGTTTGCGTCGAGACTTTAATTAATATGTAACCATTAATACGTAATTAAGATGTAAACAGTGACATTAGATTAAAACACAAAGATCTGTTTCAGGGGCACGGAGTAGAGGAGTAGTAGTGGAGGAGGAAAGGTTGCATTTTTCGACTATTGGGACGCACCCATAGCTTCATCGCCAATCCTGTGAATAATCCAGACTCCTCCCAGAGAGGTAGTAAAAATGCCGTAACCAAAATAAAGCTTTCTGGCTGCTTTTGAGAGCGAGCGAGCAGTCGGTCAGGAGTGTCACCACTACAGATAGAAAGGGGGCAAAGCCTCTGGCATGGCCATTATGTTCCGGAACATCCCTTTGCGGATCTGTTAATAAGAACGAGTTGTTTTTCCTTTCCTTTCAGCTAAATCATCACTCATATGGCATTTGCATCTTTGAAAATCAAGCGACAGAACAGCACCGGGTGAAATATTTTAAACGTGTTTCCTTCACAGAACGAGGCGAGCAAAGTAAGGACTCAACAGCATATGAGAATCAGTAAATAATTTAACACAAAAACGACGCAGGAGATCTTAAAAAAGGGAGCATGCGCTGATTTTCCAGAAAATCTTGGACAAGGACGAAGTAAAACAGACTTTGACACACAGTAAAACAAACCTTGGTTTTAGGTGCACTTTCAAATAAAGGTATAGTGCTCTTAATTTTGATTCAGATCTTTTCCCTTCACTATAATGCTTGTGAATGTTACTGTGTTCACTGTAGCACTTTCATACAAATACACTTTCTTTTGTTTAAACTACATAATTGATTTGTTTATCTAGCCTTTTTATATGCACTATTCTATAAGTTACTCTAGATAAGAGTCATTTGCAGACCTGAACCCCAAAAAGCAAGTGGGGGGAAAAGCTTCCCAGTGGGAAGAGAAACATTCAAACAGGGGTGAGAAAAAACTCCCCAATGGGAAGAAATCTCGGGAGGAACCTGGCTAGAGAGGGGAGCCTGTCCTCCGCTGGCCAGCCTGGTGTAAAGCAAAGGTGGGAAAGATATTCACAGAAATTTAATGAGAGATCTATCACAGCAAATAATCAAATAGGTTAAGCAGGATACAGTCTGTGATATTAAACTAGCTGCTAAGTAATCCCTAAAGCCTGCACCACCTACAGCCCATCAATATCCAGGTGACTCATTAAAAAAATTTAATGGCAATATTTATCAATAAATATAAAGTACATGTGCATGATCTGCTCCTGTGAGCTGCTTGGTGCTGTACCCTTGAGCAGAGGTTATCGAGAAGGCTAATAAATACACTTTCTGGGGTGCGCTTTCTGCTGATTCATGCATGTTATTTTTTTTCATAATGGATTTGGCTTCGGACGCACTAAATAGTATTTAATTAATACCTCATAAATATATAAATATCAGCAGCACTGCATTCAATCAATACGACAGTTATAATGTTTAATACACTTTAACGGCTTTGCCCTCCAGACTCCTCCACACACTGAGGTGGATAATCTCCTGAGGTGGCCTTTCCACCATTATGGATTTCCTCTCCAGAAAACCTATCACGGGCTGAAAACAGGAACCACACCTTCCTTAAAAACCCAGTACTGCTCAGCTCAAGCTTGGCGGTTGGTCAGCATGGCGAACGGCAAGTCAGCCGAGATGCCAAATCGAGGCACACCCTCAAACCATGACTGCTGCATAAAACAATGCGCTTGTTCATTGGGATTTTCTTTGTCCCAACCCCCCACAAACACACACATTTCTTTACTGTATTTACAGTAATTACTCAGTAATAACACAAATTTTCAGACCACCACCACCAAAAAAACATTTACAGATGATTTCAGGAAAGAGACCTTCCTACACTGCTTGACCTCCTTCCATGCGTCCCTTGATCTCTCTAGGAGGCGGAAATCTGTTAATCTGTCCCGATTTCTTCAAGAGCTTCACACAAAAACAGACGTAAAGATGCAGACTTGTGAACCATCTGCACTTAGCCTCCTCATTTGTCAGCTTTTCTAAACTGAAGTACTGCATCTGCAGCCAACATATGCTGCCTCTACTTTGAACCCTTTAAATGGTGACACTCTGTAGTCAAAATACATGCTCACTACAATCACATATCAATAGCACCACACAATTCATCCGTTATAGCTGCAGTTACTAACACATTACTGTACGCATTTATATGGTCAAATAAATGATTTCATTGCCTCAGGATTATGTACACTGAGATGGTTATGTTGAAGGACACGAGCGGCAGTGTAGTATAATGGTTAAGGACTTGTAACCAAAAGGTTGCAGGTTCGATTCCCAGGTAGGACACTGCCGTTGTACTCTTGAGCAAGGTACTTAACCTGAATTGCTTCAGTATATATCCAGCTGTATTAATGGATACATGTAATAAGAAGTTGTGTAAGTCGCTCTGGATAAGAGCGTCTGCTAAATGCCTATAATGTAATGTAATGAAGGGAACTTCGGATGCTTGTCATGGATGCTTTTCTGTGTGTGTGTGTGTGTGTTTTTATGTGTGTATGACTATGGTGTGGTGCGGTGTGTTGTGTGGTGTATGTGTGTGAATGTGTGTGTGAATGCAGGTGCGGCTGTGTGTGTGCGTGTGTGTGTGTGCGCGAATGTGTGTGCGAGTGTGTGTGTGTGTGTGTGTTTCCACCTTACAAGTAATTGTGTAAGACATGTCAGGGTTAGTCTGGTTTTGAATAATTTCACTCAAGGAGCAGTCAGCAGCGCATCAGTCACCCTCTCCTCTGCGGCTCGGAGAGGATCTTAATTAACAACTTAATTTCAACTTGGACTATAATTTAACCCATGCAGTGCTCACTTTTTATTTTGAAATATTTCAATGTGCCCAGCAACGTAATCACCATAGATACAGTTTCTTCATTTCTTATTCATAAAAAAAAAAAAGATATAAGCACAATACTTAAATATGACCAAACATTCTATGGGTATGAATTGTCGCACACAAACAGTATTAATATTGCCCTGGTGGAATGGCCAACAGACGTACCCATTCCGAGGTGTAAATGGATATGATTTTATGTAAGTCATAACATTATCAATGATAATGTCCATACGCAAGTATTATAGCAGAGGGGGAGGGAGGGGATTTGTGGGGGTTTATCTCTCCATTAATTCCCCAAGAAATGTTATGCATCACTGCCACACCAAACTAACCAAGCTTCTCGACAACAAGCCTACACAGGATAGTTTCCTAAAAGGGTTTGTAAGCACGACAGGCATGCATGCGTTGGTTGACACGCCAGCTTCCTGATAAACCGAGGATTAACGGAACTTAAAATGACTAGGAATGTAAAACAGCCTGCGACCCATAATGCAATGCGGCTGAGCAGCTCTGTGATGTGATGTGACGAGTCGGCTCAACACCAGCCCTTTACCCATTAACACATTTAAAAACAAAGAGAGGCAGTGGTACCATTTTTAGCCTTACTGTCTATATGACGCGATGTGGGAAAATGTGGTGTCACAGAGCTAGCACAGAAAACCAAAGCAGTCCCAAAACCCAGGATAACAGCAGCACATCACCAGACATCAGCAGCGCAGTGGCAGAATTAGCGGCTACGCTTGTTCGGCTTCAGCTCGAGTGGTGGAAATGACTAATCACTTTACTGATTCAAATCGTTCAGTTCAGTTCAGTACAAAGATGCGAGTCACTGACTATGTGATTCGTTCACTGGGGTCAGTTGCGCAAGCGCACGAGTTCACTATACCTACTCGTAGTTCAGAAGCCTATATCATTCGTAGGTATTGTGCAAAATGATTCCAGTCAAAAGCACTGCAAGTAAAAAAATATAAACTTTTTCCTCATATGAACTTTTTGTATTTTTTCTAGTTATATAAACTCCTCAAAAAAAGTTTGGAAACGTTATTTCGGTCGATTATTCCTCCCCTTTAGTAATACCAATTGGTATTGTATTTTATATCGTTGGAAAGCCTGATTAGTCACCTTTACAACGAGGTACAACTTGTAAGGATCATGCATTCGTGGAATGAGCAACACAGCTAACCGTGTGGGTAGCGGCCCAAAAAAATGTGCCAAAATCCCCTGCAATATTCTTCTGTTGGTATTCACTCTCGTTTTGAGCTTCAAGTGCTGGCAGGTGTATGCCAGTGGGATGGAATGGGATGCCATCCCACAGCAGTGTGTGACCAGGCTGGTGACCAGCATGAGGAGGAGGTGCCAAGCTGTTGTGGCTGCGTATGGATCTTCCACACGCTACTGAGGTCCCTGACAGTGTAAAATGAATAAAGTGTAAAAATGGCCAATATGTGTTGTTTTTTCCTTATTACTGTGGGAGAGTGCAATCATCCAGTCCACCAAGCAACTCAAAACGAGAGTGAATACCAACAGAAGAATATTGCAGGGGATTTTGGCACATTTTTTTGGGCCGCTACCCACACGGTTAGCTGTGTTGCTCATTCCACGAATGCACGATCCTTACAAGTTGTACCTCGTTGTAAAGGTGACTAATCAGGCTTTCCAACGATATAAAATACAATACCAATTGGTATTATTAAAGGGGAGGAATAATCGACCGAAATAACGTTTCCGAACTTTTTTTGAGGAGTTTATATAAAACTAGTTATATAGTTTTCAGGATTAGGCTACTGGCCGCTCCAGATAAGCGTTTTAAATATGGATTAGAAGCAATTGAAATATGACATGACAATTTGTATTCTCAAGTTCTTCAAGTTTTCCTTTCATTATCTCAAAGTTTCATTCCGACTCTCAGGCCCACCTTCAGCTATAACGTTAGCTGACGCGCACGCAAGCATATGAACGAATCGAATCATTGAGAGTGATGATCCGGTATACTCAGTTCACGTTAAAGATTCGTTCAAAAAGATTTGTTCGTTCACGTACTGCCCGTCACTATTCAGCTCAACAAAGCAGAGACCAAGCCAGCCCAGCCCCACTGCTTCAGCTGAGTGGAAAGCAACATGAGACATGGCTCGATTCTGAAGAGAACAAGGGCTGAACAGACGGCCGCATCGGTCGAGATTACTGTGATAGAGGACTGAATTCCTCCATTACAGATGCTATAAAGGCTAATTCGCTAATGGCCCTGACAGGCTGGCCTGTGCATTCACTAGAATGAGGAAGCAAATCCCCTGATTAGTACAACACAGCAGTGCTCCTATTTATATTTTGACCATTGGCCTACATAGAGAAATTGCTATTGAAAGAGGACAACCGTTATAAGCGGGGAATACAAGATAGGATATTATACGTTACATCTGGACTGCTGTTTACAAATACCCGTTTAGAAACTTGTTAACATTCATCTCTCATTTAACTGTAGTAGATGGCAAGAAAATGAGAGAAACAAATTAATTTAGATAATATTTTTCATATAAATAATATTTCATACCACTGCTACTATATCAATATAGCCTGGCACCAAGACTGTTGACTGTACTGCTAGAAATGACTAAAGGTCTGTAATTGCTCCTTTGAACTGGTGGGTTGTTTCAGCAATAACATGTATCGGGAATTATGTTGATTGAATCACTGCTTTTCATATTGAACAAATCATAGCCTAAGTCTCATTTGTCTTGCAAGACTGCACCATTATATTTCTTGTTAGTGAGGCCTCTATACCCCACAATATCACCAACTGCATCCATGACTAATTTGTGAATATCACCATATTGCCATTTACAGTGGGTTTCAATGCTGATATTAGAGGAAAATATGATACACTGTCTGCAATGATATAACTAACTTAATGTATACAGCTGCTACTGAGTCAACAGCAATTATAAGATGCAATTTGTGATTTAACTCTGATCAAATCTGACCTAATATATTGTAAGACTCAGACCTGGGGTGAACTCAACAGAATTTAAGTGAATTATATTTTTAAGATTACATGTTACATTACATGTTCAGTCATCATTTCACAATGCGATAAACAGGCATTCCATTCTATATCTATCTGGTGGATTACAAACAAAACACATTACTGAACTACTGTTGCATTCAAATGCTTCTGTAACTACAAAACATCCACATCCAACGATTAGAGCCATTTTTAAAAATAGCCGACATGTTGCTCCTATTTGAATTCACCAAAAAACAAACGTCATTACTGCTGACAGAGATCCGTCTTCTGGAATTACACTGAAAACTAAAGCTCTGTGAAATTGTTCCTGCAAAAATGAATATACACAAAAGCTAGCGAAAGAAGGGAAGAGATAAAGGGAAGATATTTGGCTTACAATATTTCAGTCAACCAAGTTGGTGTCAGGCATAATTATGAGTAATAATCAGACCGAGATAACCATACAGCAAAGCCATCCAATGCTTTATAAAACAAACTGCCATCAGGAATTTATGATCAAGGGAGGCCGGCACTGTGAATTATAGCTACCGTGCGGCATTGTCATACGCGCAGCTGTTCATTTCAATCTACATGCTGATGAGTCAGCAGAATTATCAATATACATATTACAAGCAGCATACCAATGTACATAGAGTATGTAGGAATAGAAATGAATAGAAATGAATAGAAATGAATATGCGACACACCGACCGGTTGTTTCAGATTTCCCATAAAAGTTATATTAGGTGATTACATGTCCTTATTATTTTTATTTAGTGTATATGTGCACGTGTGACATCCAATTGGATTTGTCTACAAGACTCACACACACACACAAATAGATTTTGTGCTACAGATTAGCCAAGAGACTGTTAATTTCATGTTAAATAAAAACATTTGTTTTGTTTTTTGTTTTTTAGAAAGGATTGAAATGTTCAGTGGGCCACCTATTGCAAAAAATCCATAAACATCTTCAAAATACTTCCAGCAGTATAAGAGATAATGTAAAAATAAAACATACTAAATTAACTAAAGGTGTCTTAAGCAAATAAACTGTGCAACTTAATCTTGATTTTTAACCAATAGTTGAGAAAAGTATGAGGTACAGAAGAGATTTAATAGGGCTGCTGTGTGGTCGACCCAGTTAAGGCATTGTCATAGTGCAGGGGTGGAGAACTTCTTCTGAGAAGGGTCCAGGTGTTTGATTTAGCCCAGCACTACGGCACCTGATTCTACTTGTCAAGGTGTTGATTGAAGACCATGGTTAGTTAATTAGTTGAATCAGGTGTGTTAGTGCTGGGCTAAATCAAAAACCTGCACCGGCCCTTTTCGGATGAGGTTCCCCACCCCTGTTCTAGTGCCTGGATGGGCACCACTACCTGCTATTGTATCCGGACCATGCCAGGTCCGGCAACCCCACGGGGCTATGCATAATGCACACTAGCGTTAACCACAGACGGGAGGGCCTCAGGAGGCCGGGATAACAATTTCACCGAGTTACCTGTTGAGCTCCTCATGTCTGTGTGAGCGTGACTATGGTGTGATAAGAAGCGGTGCTTACAGCATCACATGCTTTGGAAGAAAGCACTTGCCCGGCAATCAAGAGCAGAGGTTGTGCGCAATGAGTGCCGATTATGAATATGATTGGGCATTCAAAATTGGGAGAAAAAAGGAGAAAATCATTACTACAAAAAAAAGAACATAGTGTGATAATAGCATCAAATAACTGAGCTCTAAAGCTGGAGCCATTCAAAAGGCTCATTCATTTCTAACATGAACATGTCAGAACAAGCTGGACTTATCCTACACAGTGACTACTATCAGTGCAGGGGGCACAATCTATCACTAATGACAATGTCAGAGGTGGCAGAATTAATGACCTCACGCGCTGCACTGCACGTGGCTGTGTGTTTGTGTCACTTATTGGGCCCCTGAAACCTCAGCACTATTAAAACAGAGAAATATGATTCACTGCTATTTCAACTGGTCTTGTAAACTGACCCAGCATTTGATACAATATAAACAACAGCGCTTATTCAATATTGCAATCCCCGCAAGACATTTTTATACTATATGGATGTGTCAAAACAATCATAGGCGTCAACATTTATGAGGCCGTCCGGATCAGATAGACATCAGGTTTGTTCAGAGCTTTCTTTGAACAGTCAACAGCACACTAACATACTGCAGCACACTTTGGCTGTGTCCAAATCAGAGCCCTAGCTACTGCGTCATGCTTACTGTGTACTACATACTGTATACTGCATACATAATACTGTTTAGTGACATGCAGGATGCAAAAGATATCCTGCATATTAACAGTGACAACTTAACGTTCAGATTTGTCGCACACTTAACAGCTTTTTACAAAACATACTCAACTGGCACACTCAATACTAGCCTAAAGGTCGACAGCGCACTAACAGTCTACAGCACACCAACAGTCTGCAGCACACCAACAGTCTACAGCACACCAACAGTCTACAGCACACCAACAGTCTACAGCACACCAACAGTCTACAGCACACCAACAGTCTACAGCACACCAACAGTCTACAGCACACCAACAGTCTGCAGCACACCAACAGTCTACAGCACACCAACAGTCTACAGCACACCAACAGTCTACAGCACACCAACAGTCTACAGCACACCAACAGTCTACAGCACACCAACAGTCTACAGCACACCAACAGTCTACAGCACACCAACAGTCTACAGCACACCAACAGTCTACAGCACACCAACAGTCTACAGCACACCAACAGTCTACAGCACACCAACAGTCTACAGCACACCAACAGTCTACAGCACACCAACAGTCTGCAGCACACCAACAGTCTGCAGCACACCAACAGTCTGCAGCACACCAACAGTCTGCAGCACACCAACAGTCTGCAGCACACCAACAGTCTGCAGCACACCAACAGTCTGCAGCACACCAACAGTCTGCAGCACACCAACAGTCTGCAGCACACCAACAGTCTACAGCACACCAACAGTATACAGCACACCAACAGTCTACAGCACACCAACAGTCTACAGCACACCAACAGTCTACAGCACACCAACAGTCTACAGCACACCAACAGTCTACAGCACACCAACAGTCTACAGCACACCAACAGTCTACAGCACACCAACAGTCTACAGCACACCAACAGTCTACAGCACACCAACAGTCTGCAGCACACCAACAGTCTGCAGCACACCAACAGTCTGCAGCACACCAACAGTCTACAGCACACCAACAGTCTACAGCACACCAACAGTCTACAGCACACCAACAGTCTACAGCACACCAACAGTTTACAGCACACCAACAGTCTACAGCACACCAACAGTCTACAGCACACCAACAGTCTACAGCACACCAACAGTCTACAGCACACTACAGTCTACAGCACACCAACAGTTTACAGCACACCAACAGTCTACAGCACACCAACAGTCTACAGCACACCAACAGTCTACAGCACACTACAGTCTACAGCACACTACAGTCCCGGGCCACGCAGGTGTTTAAGGATCAGCCTGGCACCACCTTCCTTTTAAATCAGCTTTTACTTAAGAATTTATTCAGAGGCGTAATGGGCTCAGCACACAAATAATTCAAGGCAATTAAATCTTCCTCGCAGTCATTCAATAATTGCATTTTTTAATGTGTGTTCAGGAATGGATAAACATGACTAATTTTGTTTTTAATACCGAATCGAGTTGAGACGTTTTCCATCACGTTTGTTTAGTACAGCCTGGCCATGCATTTCAAGCACACACAGTCTCTGCCTGAGCAAGGGATTTGTATGGACGCTGTTCTGAAAGAAAGTTGGGGAATTACGTGTTGACAGGAAATACTATTTTGACAGGGAATAACCTGGTCTAAAACACCTATCACAGTGGCTAATTGTTTAAACTCAGAGAAAAAGACTACATTGTGCATGCAATCAGCTGCAGTGATTACATTCTGCATTGCTGGTTTTCGTCTTTGCATGGACGGAGGGTGGTGCATCGCAATAAAACATATATTGCCCATCGTTGTGTTTGTAGAGGCTGGCAGAACCGTGTTGGTTTTCATAGGTATGCAAGCTTTATTTTTTATTGGGAACAACATTGCCGGCACCAAAAAACTGATTGATGGCATATTCCTGAGACGGGAGGCCGTTAGCTGTACCGATAAAAAGCTCTGCCCTGACAGTGGTTGTGATGACAACGGCTGTACCCAGAATCCCCGTTGGGGGCCTCTCCTGAGAGAGAAGACTCGGAAGAGTCTGAGATAAAGAAACAGGGGGGCATTAGACACAGCCTGAAACCCTCCACTTCTGCCCAATCTCTGTCACCACAGCACCCTCTCAGTGGAGCCTGCCCCCTTTAATCTTTATGTTCTGGTCTCACTTTGACGATCCTAAAGAATATTTAGTGCTATGGTAACAAATAATGCAGGTCTCCTCCTGACAGAGAGAGAAGAGGGTAACCAAAGAAACGCTGTCATTAAACAACTGCTGTCCGAGTGCTGGGTCTGCCAGACCCGGTGGATAATATCTGCACTGATAACTCAAGCAGCGAGAAGCTTGAACCTAGACTCCGCTAAATGCACACAGCTACATAATTTATTTTACAAATTTGGCCTCTCCAATCCTCACCCAAATTCGGAATGTCCAATTCGCAACCTATGTGAAGACAACTCGCGGAGGAGACTCGCTCAGGAGAGTGAAGACAACTCGCGGAGGAGACTCGCTCAGGAGAGTGAAGACAACTCGCGGAGGAGACTCGCTCAGGAGAGTGAAGACAACTCACAGAGAAGACTCGCTCAGGAGAGTGAAGACAACTCACGGAGGAGACTCGCTCAGGAGAGTGAAGACAACTCACGGAGGAGACTCGCTCAGGAGAGTGAAGACAACTCACGGAGAAGACTCGCTCAGGAGAGTGAAGACAACTCACGGAGGAAACTCGCTCAGGAGAGTGAAGACAACTCACGGAGAAGACTCGCTCAGGAGAGTGAAGACAACTCACGGAGGAGACTCGCTCAGGAGAGTGAAGACAACTCACGGAGGAGACTCGCTCAGGAGAGTGAAGACAACTCACGGAGGAGACTCGCTCAGGAGAGTGAAGACAACTCGCGGAGAAGACTCGCTCAGGAGAGTGAAGACAACTCGCGGTTCTCCTCTAAAACAGGGTGGGACTATGCACAAAAGGTTCTATAATTTCAAAACGGTTCATCCGATATGGATGAAAACACCCTCAAAATAAAGTCTGCACTTCAACCTCATTGTCATGGTCTCCTTTCAAACTCAGAGTACAGAACCAAAATAACAAAAAATGTGTCACTGTCCAATGAATTATGGTGCTCACCGTAACTCGTAAAATAGGTATGAAAAGTGGTGACATTAGAAATAATTGTCTGGACTTTTTAGATTTTGCACACACTGAGGTACAGCTCTACCTGTACTGTCCACAGCAGGGATCCTTCATGGCTGGGTCCTGGCACTGCCTCATCGATGACTTGGCCTAACAGCAGAGTCTGCTCTGCCACTTAAAACATAATCATAATAATAAATAATAAGTAAGAATAATACCTTTCGCGGCCTAATAAAAATGTACAACTTAAATAAGTAGGCTAATGCTGTGCAAATGAAGCATATTGTCCTAACATTAAGTATTTAATGTCTGTGAAAGTAATACAGCCATATTTTTCAGGTGTCCTCAATATGAAATTGTTATTGAATCACAGTGACCACTGGAATTTGGGAGAGGCCATTCTCATCCCCCTATCAGCATCCACGTTTTTGGTGTGGGCCGTGGTTGCTTTTTGTGCGTGTGAGTGAGGCTGAGAGAGAGGGGGCCGAGTGAAAACTCATGTGGTCCGCACTATTATTGTGTTTCCTGATCCTCGCAACCAGCCCAAAAACCAGCAGCCCACCGGGATTCTTCCCGATTCTCCCAATTAGACACTCCGGCATTGAGCACATCGCACAATGCCACTGCAAACGTTCCAGTAGGCTACTAACGATTTCATCTCAACTGAAAATTATGAATAATTAAGATAAATATATGAAAATTCCAACCATTTGATATATCCTATCAGTAGCATTTACATCAAGGGGCAACTATCTTTTTATAAATGATGTATCAATTATTTAAATACATTCCCACTCCTATTAAATTAATTTAATCTACCATTTTATAAATTTATCTCATACTGCAGCAGTTGAGCAGCTTTTTATGTTTAAAAGAAAAAAATTAGATAAAAAAGTCAGATAAATCATAGGTCTCTAAATGTTGCCATGGTAGTCCCAGAGTTACTTAATGCCCTTGAAGACAATTACATCACATGAGATCAAATTACATAAAATTATGAAACAATTACCAAATTATGCACATTGCTTGAGGAAGATTCACAATGCTGACACACTGAGACGTTCTTGCACAGAAAATAAGTAACGTCACAAAATGATTTAAGTGTCGCCTTTCTACCGATTTCAGGGTGGAAAATTGTTGATGCTAAGATGACTGACGCGAATGGCCAGGCGCAAAATCGCCAAGTCGTATCCTTTTTAACCGCACAGAAATCGGCTGCACTGATCACGGCAATAATTCTGAAGGCGCTATATCAACCGCTGCCGTGGAGACAGGCATACACAAGCAGCCTAGAAACGCACGTGATCTCTTTGCCTCGTGGTTTGAATTCCAAAATACATAAGGAAAATCGCTTTGATAATAAAAAAACAAAACAACGGAGTAACTATTTCTATATATTTACGACTACTGGAGACACATAAAGAAAATCCATGGTCAATTTATAGCTCACGCGCATGCAGTTTGTTACCACTGACTGTAGACATACGCACATCATTCACACATCTCTGTGATTCATATTGACCCTGCAATACCATGATAGATGGGTTTCGGGGGATTTTGAAAGTAGCCTACCCCCCTTACATTTGGACAAATGTGAGCAGATCAGCCCCTAATAGCAATAACTTCCTGTTTTGTGTTTATACAGATTTGGTCCATGCTGATGTCATATGGGTTACTTTTCTCTTGCACTTTTCTAATACAATTCACAGTGGACTGCAGGCCTCGATTATAAAGGCCTCAACTCACTAGAATGACTTCAATGAGTCATTGTGGCGAATACAATGCAATAGACAAGTATTGATTATTTGGGGTTAAATATAAATTATACATGACCAAAACTCATTACCTATTTTATTGGTACTAATGAAATGGCTATTTTATTCAAGCCTTTAGTGAAGCAGCAGTCTTTCTAAAATATTGCGCCATAATAAAGTTTTATCATGTAATCATTAGTACTTCAAGCCCCTGGTTTACTGGCGACCCACTGAAGAGCAAACAAGGAAGGGAAGATTCCATTACAGGTCTGATAAATGTGCACACCTCCCATTTTTGCCCCTATTAATACAATAACAATACAAACAAAATCCTGGATTCGATCAAAATCCGGTCAAAGTTAAGGACAAATGTTGATTGAATGCAGACCATAATCATCCTCCAGTCTCTGCAGGTGCATTTAATGCCCTCACTATTGATTATGTGGTTATGATGCATGCAGTATATGTCTAAAAGTTATTCTTTATTCATTTTCTTGGCAGCTCCCATGTACTTATGCTTCAGAAATGTATGGTTAAATAGCTTTCAGAACCACATCCAGACCAGCAGAGGTGTCTAACCAAGGCCTCAACCCAGCAGCCTTCTGGTGTCCGATCATTACATTGGCAATCCCAGCCTGCCACAACATTTCCAGAGACAAACAGGTAAGCTCTGTGCATCAGGAGAACCAAAGAACCAATCAGAAGACAAATAACAGGATTGACGTATTTTCTTGATCTTCTTGTTCGTGAAGTAAAAAAATGAATCAAATTGCTAGCGTCCACCCACTCCCCCTTCCCCCTCTACCCAGTCTCTGGTGTGTAGTGAGCGGAGGCACACTGGTACATGATTAGTCATACTTTCAGTCTTGTACTGTTCTGACTGTCCTCTCTGCAATGCCATCTCAGTCTCCCTCTCTGTCTGTCTGTCTCTCTTTCTCTCTCTTTCTCCCTCTCTCTCTCTTTCTCTATCTTTCTCTCTCTGTCGTCGGTCTGCCTGTCTCTCTCAAATTCAAATTGCTTTATTGGCATGAGATACATTTGTAAACATTGCCAAATCTCTGTCTCTGTCTCTTCTGCCCGGTCTGTAAAACTAACGCTTTGCATTTACAGCTCCTTGAAGACCCTACAGCCACAACAAATTAGAACTGGAATTTGTCAATTTACGCCGCTTGATTTGCTACCGTGGAAAAGCGAAAATAATTTAAAATGTAAAACCTCTAAAACACGTCGTAAACAACGCTGCTCTATTGCGAAATCGGTGGCACATTGGGCCCTTATTATTCGAGTCAAGATCTGTGAGAGAGTGAGATTCTTTATATGTTTTTTTTGCTCCTACAACTGGGTTTCTCTCATCCAGTATCACTTTGGATATTAACATTTGGTTTAAGATTACAAAATAAGGTAAACAGCTTTTGTCTACCAAACAATCCCTGTGGAGTTCCTGTACACATTATGTGACAGAAAAAGGCCTTTAACTGCTCATTTACAAATGCATTTCTTACTGGGAGCCTTAACAACCACATTCTTAATACAAAAACTTAAAAATATAATTTTTCTCGGCAGACAGAAATTGCTTTGCATAAAAACACTGCAAATAAAAATGTTTCATCTTTAGGGAATGTCAGCGTTTTATCCATTAACTCTATAATTTGTGTGTGTGTGCGTGCGTGTTTGGGTATGTGCGTGCATGTTCTCCGTTTGGTGAATTAGCTTAATCTCACACTGAAAATTTTTTTTTTAATCCAACCTTCAATTGAAGCAAATTTATTATGAGAAAACAAAATCCCTCATCAAGAAATAATTATTTTTAACAAAACCACGTGCCACAATTATTGGCACCCCTGCATTTATATATAGAATAATGTAATAATTTTTAATATTTGGTCGCATATCCTTTGCATGCCATGACGTCCTGATGTCTGTGACCCAACAACATCAAAAGACTCTTGACATCTTATTTTCAGGTACTCTTACAAGCGATACTATAACGCAGGGGTGGCCAATTCCAGGCCTCGCGGGCCGGTGTGTATGCAGGTTTTTACTGCCACCAGTTACCACGGTTCAATCAGCTAATTAGTCATACACACAATCACCGATTCACTTGTAAATTACAGAACGATAAAATGCTACAATACACGCATTGACGCATACCGGCACAAGAACATTCATCAGCTGCTTTTCATATCGCGGATATGTAGATTAAAATATCAGATCGTGTAAACTATTGGGCTAATTAAATAATTGTTAACTGGCGGCAGCAAAAACCTGCATACAAACCGGCCCGCGAGGCCTGGAATTGGCCACCCCTGCTATAACGTCTCTGCATTTCAATGGATCTCTATGGGAATTGGGAGGTGGGACTAGATTCAAAATTATTACTTTATTCTATATATAAATGCAGGGGTGCCAATAATTGTGGCACACGTGGTTTTGTTAAAAATCATTATTTCTAGATGAGGAATTTTTTTTTCCTCATAATAAATTTATTCCAATTAGAGGTTGGATTTTTCTAATTTTTTCAGTGTGACATTAAGCTAATTCACCAAACGGTGAATTTTCAATGACCCTTTTTACTCATCTTTACCAGGGGTGCCAATAATAGTGGAGGGCACTGTATATACAGTATATGTGCGTGTGTGTGTGTGTGTGCGCGCACGCATGCGTGTGTCCATATGTGGGTGTGTGTGGCTGATGTCTTGTTTTCTTGTCCCTCCTCCCATCCTCAGGAGAGGATCTGCCCGTCTTTTCTTCTCCACAGCAGTTCCTCCAATGTGCTCGGAGGGGAAATTATATTTGAAGAAAGAAAAAGATGGGCAAAGAGCTCCTTATTTTGTCATGCTTAATTTCATCACACATTATCTTTTCTTTTATGTCGCACTCAACAAATGAGACGGTAGAAGAGTGCCGTGGTCTAATTGCTGGCAATTTCGGCACCTGTCTCTTTCATTAATGATTATCAGATGGACCCACAATCTGCTATAATTGGGAGTGTGGAAGATGCATGCAAATCACATTGATATGGAGGAGTCACAGGGGGTCATCATTTATGACAAGGACAGCAAAGGCATCCATCAGTAGTACACAAATCCTAATTAGTGGATCAGTCAAAAAAATAAATAATAAAAATAAAAATTCCTTCTTAGCCATTTCTCCAGCCAGTTCTATTTGAAGGGAGGTCAAAAGTCAAATATACTTTATTGTGGCTTACGGTAGTTCATAATCACACCTCTGATAAGGAAAGGAATGACACCGTACTCACGGTATGTGTCAGCTGAATACCAGCATAGAAAATGTTTTCTTTAAGTCTGCCAGAACCATTTTACCAATTTTATCAGCCGTGTGCATGGAAACAAAGGCCTCTGAATTTATACTGTGATCCCAAACATTGTGTCTAACAAAGTATCCTTGCATGGCGTTACAATGTGTAGGCAAATAGAAACAGCCAGGCACAGCACCAATCACAACGGCAGCATTTCAGTTTGTCATGCGTCGGTTGAGTTTTTATATTATAAAATGTGAGCTCAAACAACAACAGCGAGGCCTGTGTGTAGTTCCTCCTAGCTGGACATACTAAGCAGAGTGAGAACACTAGGGGCTTATACGCATTACAGTATCAAACAATACCCCAGCCTCTGGTAGCAGTGACCTTAACGCAGGCCGCTCCCGATAAGAGTCAACCTCCCTGCGCTGAGCCACATGCCAGTCCCAGCACTGTCACAGCAGACAGGGGGACGGGTCACGCAGTAAAGCAATAAAAAAAAGAAACTGTCACAGCCCATCTAAAATGTCCCCATCAGGAGAGAATGGCTCCTACCACAACAATGCCTCATTCTAGTCAGAACTGAGAAGGCCCACTGTGTACAGCCTGGACAACAAAACTTTATTGTGCTATTTCTTGTTCCGGGGATGACAGCACAGAGCTAGGGTCAACACTTAAGTCACATTTTCAGATGCAGTGGAGGGGGAAGAGGGGGGTCTAACTAACCCTTTAATGCTACAACCCCTAGCCTGGAATGACAGCTGCAGGACATGGGCTCGCAACCCAACCAATGCACAATATGTCCTCGCCCCAAAGCAGCCAGTGTTCATACAGAAGCAGGCAAAAAAGATCTGCCACACAAACCCGTCCTGCTCCCAGCCTTTCCACCAAACGGACAAACACAAGGCAAGTGCTCTCCTCTTTAAATCACAACCGTACAAGAGAGAAAGTGCTTTCCTCTGGCCAGTTTTGCCAAGACAGTATTCATACAACAATGCAATGCGAGGTCACATGACCACCGTTTAAAGAGGCCCGTTCACAGTGCTGCTACCCTGAAGGGAGACTTGCTAGTCACATGTGAAAGTTCAGGACACATGCTGGACGGTACACCGTGACATTATTTATTCGCTGTAACAGTAGCCTTTATTCAGGGAGGCTCGAGTAGCTTGGGTTTGGAAACATTAGCGATTTACACAGCTGGATATTCTCCAGAGCAATTTGGGTTAAGTGCTTAGCTCGAGGGTGCAGGAGTACCAAATCTGACACCCTCTGGTTACAAGCAGAGTTCCCTAACAATTACACCACAACACGGCCCTACGCTTTGTGCCTGCAAACAATCAATTAATAGCAAATCACTGTAGAGATTTGGAGGCAAGAAGCCCTTTAGCCACAGTTTACTCGCTGCGGTCTGAAGAAAACAAAAACTCCCTTTTCATTCTCCAAACTCAGTGTTATTGATGTGGCTCTTAACAGCAACAGTCAGGCCGCAGTGCAGTCTTCTCCAAGCTAAGCCACACGGACGCAGCGCGGCGCCAATTTACCTCACACACAATCGTTTTACCCTCCTCACGCCACAGTAGCGATGTTAGCGGGACTCTCCGGCGGGCCGACGCCGCGGTGAAGGTGACCCGAGTGTAGGCCGTCACGCCTCCGGCGCTTTGGCTGCGGCGAGAACGCTGCAGACAAATTACCTGGAGCCGAGCACAACGGCTGTGTGCTGCAGGGCGAGCCCGCGGTTTCATCGCCACGTCCGTATATGCAATGCTATCATTACAGTTTTATTGTTGCTTTTCCCCGTCACTTTTCTCAGAGAGGCAAAAAAAAGAGTGAGAAGAATGATCCAACGCTCTTTGGACGGCGCCGCGCAGATTACCATTATGTAAACTGTGATTCAACGGTGATTCTCTGGACCTGGCACTCACTGCTCACGTGGAGGGAAAGAAAAATTGAGAAAACCAGCAAAAAAATTAATTACGCCGCTGCTTAGAGGATGGTAAAGCACATGTAACATGATCATAAGGAGCGCTGCTTCATTGTACCGGGACTTTGTAAAGCTGTGGCGTAAACGTAACATCCTGGACGGAGCGGCGGTGTTGTGCGGGGCGAGGGGGTATTTAGCGGTAAAGGAGGGACTGAGGACACCATCTCTTCCATGTCACAGTCACTGAGACTATAGAAAACTCAGATAGGTTGAGCTCACCCTGCCGAATAAGACTGGAGACAGGTCTAACGCCATCACAGATGAGGGAACACTGGTAATACCGCAGTAAAGGTCAAAGGGCAAGCTATTAAAGTCAGTCTAGAAAAACTACAAATCCCAGTGGCCTTAAACAGCCCACAAAGTTCCGATCCACAGGACAAATCCTTCAGGGTACATCCGATGTGCATGTCAGCAAGTCCGAAGCACAAGGCCAGAGAATATTGAGAGAAAACCATGAGATCAACACAAAACATGAGATTAAAACAAGACAGATACCAGCACAAATTCAGCTTTCGGCATTCCAGCGGAGCCAACGACTCTGCAGATTAACTCTCTGCGGACCACGAATGTGGGGCGCGGCTCACGAAAGCACAAAGCAGCGCTGCCCCTAACCATCCTGCCCCAATATCAAATAGAGGCACACCGCACATCCACACACACAAAAAAAAAAAACAAGAGACTCGTGCTGGTCTGCATTGAGTTTTTGTAATAAATACGTATTCATCCGGAGCACTCTCATACCCAGGACATACTGTCCCAAATGTGCAATTCACACTTTTTTGTGTCAAATGTTGGGTCGAAAAGTCATGCAGTTCCAGCAGGCGCGAACGCTCCAAATTTAGACAAAGTCGGAGTCTTCTGTGAGACAGAAGACTCACATCATGGTCATGGCATATGCTTTAATCACATTTCAGTCATTCATACTTTTCTGATCATTTCCTCTACATCATCATAGCCAAGACAAGCCCCCTTTTCTACAAACTGTATGCCTTGCATCCAGATTTTCACATCGGCACAGCCTTTCTCTCTCTGAGAAATAAAAACACGAGGGAATTAATGTTGAAGTGTGGAAATTTGCGGTAATGAAAATAAGGCCGTTTCTCAATGATTTTGAAAATTAGAAATTTTCGTGATTCTGTGGCAAAAGGGGAATTGGTACGCAAGATTAAAAGAGAAATTTATTGGTAGGTGTCAGGGCTACGTATCTGATTACACGGACACTTTAACAGGAAATTGCTAGGGTGAGAAATTCATTACCACACACACACACACACACACACAGACACACACAGACATTTCTGAGTTGCTCCCCAGCCCCAACACAAACAGACAGTGTTTTCCTCCAGACATAAAGACATCAATTTAACAATGTGAATCTTTTATTGTTAGCATTACTGTGTGAAAAAAGAACAGAAATAACCCCACACAGACATGACTACAACACAGTCAAATGGCATTCAAGATAACCTTGTCCATAACTGACTACATAGCACATATCAGTTACCTATCTATAGTTGCGCTTCTCTTGCTACAATACAAATAGTTATTTGTCAGGTTAACATTACAGGTATTGATTATAGATGGGCCTTCTGCACCTTGGTGATACCACACTGTTGTATTTCTGAAAGTAACACTGATGTTCTCCACTACTGTATGTCACTCTGGATAAGAGCCTCTGATACGTGACTGTAATGTAGTGAGCCAGGTGCAAAATCTAATGGGTAGGGTTTCTATTGTTTTTCCTGTCAAAGAGACTAGAGGGAAGGAAAGAGGGGAGAAAAGAGGAGAGGGTCCCAAGATGCTCCTTGAGGTTAAAGGTAAAACAGGAAGGAGCCGGAGCAGGAGTGGGTGATAGCGTTGACCCAGAGTGAGTGATGAACCAATGGCTATGCAGCACAACAAGCAGGAAATATGCTGCTGATCTAAAGATCTAAGGGATGCAAAGGCCACAGCGAACAGCATGCTATTTACTCATTTAGCTTCCAGTGCTGCCAGAGAATGCAGATGCACTCTTTTCATCCTGGCCAATGCCTTCCTGGTCCAATCAGCTTTCGCTGTCCTGCGCATCTCATTAGAGAGCAGGGCACAGAGCTTTCATCGCATTCATGCCCCCGTAAATGCTAAAAACGACGCGCTGCCTGCTCCGTGCGCTGGGCCTGCTAGCAGCCACACACACACACACAAACACACACACAAACACACACACACACACACACACACACACACACACACACACACACACAGGGCTGACTCGTCGTTACTCTCCGTCTGCCTCCACGGAGACGACCTCGCGCAAATAAGCCGTCAAATTTCAGCGGCTTCACAAGGCTGACAGCTGAGCCTTTCACGCATGATTGACATGTGACACGTGCTCTCTGTGGGCTTCGGGACAGCCAATGGGAGCCCCTTACTCTCCTCCATCCCTCCCCCCTGTCACACCCTGATTAATCAGAGTGCCTTCCTACTGTCCCTGAAGCCCAGGGGGCATCTCAGAGAAGGGGGGGGGGGGGGGGGAAGGGAGAAAGATACTACATCAAAATAGTATTACATTGCAATGTCCCCCACTCTGTGGATGCGTTTACATGCTCAGTAATACTCCGACCTGGCTCATTACCCCAATTATGGCAATACTCTGATTATTGAAATGGCCATGTAAACGCCTTTATCTGATTATCTTTAACGATGTATTCATCTGGATAAGGCATCTGGGTTTTTGCCCAATCTTTCTATTTTTTGGTGCGTGTTGATGTCATGACTTCTGAAACGGCAAGAACCGAAATACTAGCACTCCCAATAATCAGGGTATTGGTGTGCATGTAAACGTAGCCTGCAGTTTATGTGGTCACACTCATGATGTCACAATCTGCAAAAGCCACTCTGATCATGTGACAGGTGGAAAGCCCTACTTCTGGTCCATGATTGGCTGACGCTGGACAGCCACAGCCTGCGACACCACAGGCCTCCTGTGATTGGATCATCAGCTCATCTGTCTTTCTCTGATCTCACGGGTTACCCCCCTCGCTACCTACCAAAGTCATGACCCTCGGTCAGTATCTCAGAGTGCTGAACAACAAGAGGGAAAACTGCAGCATGTGATGTAGAAACACTCTACAGTGAAGCCACTGTCCCACAGCAAGCGCCTACTCTTTGTATTGTGACTAAAGAAATATATAATTAGCCCAAAGAAAACATATATTTATAATTTATTTAGGAATTTTTTCAGCTTTATTGGACAGCACATTGTAGAGAGACAGGAACGGAGTGAGAGAGAGGGAGAGACATGCGACAAAGGTCGCACGGCCGGATTCAAACAGCCGACGTCGCGTCTCGCAATGAGAATGCGGACGGCGCTCTAAAGGCTACCGAGACACCCCAAACATGCGTTTCCTCTTATTCTTTCATTTATTCTTCAAAATGGTAAATGTCTGATTTAAAGACTCTACCCTGAATTTTAATTCAGCTGTAAATCACGTTCCATGGCTGTGCAGCAGGAGAGCTGACAGATGGAGCATGCTGGAGTGGGTGAAGGTCTGGGGCGAGATTGTTCAGGTCTCAACTGGGTCCGGCAGCAGGGAGAATGATGCATCGATCGTGCCGTTTCAAAGCCTCCCGTGGTTATCTCCGAAGCTCACCTCTGGGATGAAGCCCAGATACTACGTGGAGTAACGGCTCCAAATGCAGCCGCCATTTGAGTTATGCATTTATAAGAGACTCAACGTTAAATCAGCCTGATTTATTTATTTTTTCTGCATGTAAAATGCCTTGGTGAAAACGCTTCAGGTGATCACGCTTTTGGGATCCGAGTCAATATCTTGGGAGGCTTCAACTCCTTCCCACTGCAAAGTATGACAAAGCGATTATTGTTTTGCTAGAGGAGTTTTGTTTTTTCATAAATCACTACCACCCTCCCTCACCTCGCCAAACATAAGAAAAAAAGGAAATATTGATCTTGCTGAAACAATTAAAGTAATGAAAGGAACAAATCCGGTCAACACAATTATTTGCAAGGGAAAAAATCGGCTTCATTCCAACAAAATCGCATTTGAAAGGTGAGCATCTCACTCGCTGGGATTACACGGCAAGGCAACGCACTGCTTAAATCATCGTTCAGATCACATTCTTTATGCCGCAAAACCCAGATTCCATTAAACGGGGCGTTATGAGAGGCTGTTATCTTTCCGAATGCATAAAGGGAGGGGAGAGGGGCTTCACCCATATGGGCTAACACACGGTGGTGCTCGGCCCAGGACAGACACCTGCTCCCGCAGTACGAACCACCCCCCATGGAGAGGGGGGTTTTTAACTGTGGTGAATGATGAATTAATTAGTGAATTGAGGGGGAGAAGCGGGTGGGGGGTGGGGCACTGGCAGAGAGTGACAAACTGGGACGAACTGGGATAAATAATCAATCCACTCAGACTAAAGACTTCATCAGGGCAGTAGCTCTTCAGGGTCTTCATGAGAACCGAGCGTGACGCAAGACCGTTTATTCTGAAAGGTACAGACGGGTGATACCCTATAAGGACCAAGAGGACGGCTCTCTAACAGACGCCAGAGATGCCACCGTGTAAAGGGACTGTGTACGTTCCACCCGACTCTCGCTGTGTGAACAGAACACAAAGCGCCCTGCGCATACAGTAGTGTTACTGATCCCGCTTCAGACTGACTGAGGCTGAGGGTCACAGATCGCTGGCGATGGATTGGCTAGCACCGATCCTTTTTTTTGTTTTTTTTTTCAGAGGAAGTCATTGGCCGATGACCAGGGGAACGGCTCACCGAAAAAGTCAATAAAGTGAAGCAGGACTTCCCGGGCTCACGGAACAAATGAAGTCCTGTCAAGTAAATTCAGAGCACGATTTCTCACTCGAATGAGTCGCGGAAGCCTTCTTTAAAAATGTCTGCGAAACAAGAACATGGAGACATTTTCAGGCAGAGCAATCACACCCAGCGATGCCGCACACAATTACAGGGCTTCCGTGACTCACAGGCGGAGCAAGAAAGAGAGGCGGAGCTACGGCACCGGGGCTATGGTTGTCACAGGATAGTGAATCTGCACAGCTTATTACGGGAAGAGATTTTCATTTCACCCGCTGCAGACATTTATATTGCAAAAATAAAAAATGGCAGCCGCAGAATTACATTTGACTCAGGTCGGCTCTGCACGTGTTTCCATTCAGGGCCACGGAAACAGACACCAGCTAATATTTATACACGCAGAACATTAGCGTGACAGAAGCATTCCTCAAATCTATGTGGTGTAGCAGATAGAGCGGCGGACTACGAACATGTAATGTAGTGTAATGTAATGAACAGGGAGTTCACGGGTAACAATACCACACAAGAGAATCCTTCCATAACTAGGGAGGGGAGAGCAAGTTATCTAAACTGGTCCTGTAAAAAAAAACTAGGGATGCAAAAAATGAAAAAACTCTTTTCTCTCATAGTAGAATCTACTGTTGCTATGGAAGCGCAGAAGACTGACTCTCACTTTCACTCTGTCTGTCTCCCCAGGTTTCACATGTTTTATTGATATGACATTAGAGAGAGTAGCCATAGATTTACAAAAAAGACATACAACAAATAATTAGTCAGCTAAGCTCTAGGAAAGCGAAAACAAGAGATAATAGTTCAGAAAAAATAACCCTAATAACAATTATAACATGCAGCGACCCGTGCGGTTACGGCGTATCGTTCTGTTGAGACGCCATAATGCCGCTAAAACTGTAGCATCTAGTGGGATGGTGTGTCCTTCACCCAGTAAATTCCTTAAATTTTTCCTCTGTTAGAAAGGGATACAACTTTGAACCATTTTTTCTTCAAATAAGGCCTGGGAGGTGTGTTTATACTCCTCGTAGTCCAAGAGGCAGTGCGTCTCAACCTCACCTGTCTCACAGTCATCACATGACCTCTATAGGGGTGCCAGGTTTGCATGTGGCATTGTGTGTCATTTTCATCCTTTAGTCTTTGTTTGTAAAAGATCTGACTGTCTCTCTGTCTCTCTGTCTCTCTGTCTCTCTGTCTCTCTGTCTCTCTGTCTCTCTGTCTCTCTGTCTCTCTGTCTCTCTGTCTCTCTGTCTCTCACACACTCTCTAGCTCTCTTTCACACCATCTCACACTCTCTTTCACACTCTCACACACTCTTTCTCTCCTTCCTTCACCCTCTCCGTGAGCTAATCCGGAGCGTCCCTTTGTTGTGTGGAGCTGTGTGAGAGTGGTGCTGTTGAAGAAGCTGATCCCTGGCTTTGAAGAAGCAGAAGAAGAAGCAGGCCAGTGGATTTGGCACCATAGTGCGCCAGGAGCAGCTGCTGCAGGTATGTGTTGACATGGCCCTGGCTTGCCTTAAAGCTATCCCAAATTAACTACAGTGGCACCTAAGGAGTAATCCACCGCCGCCGGCTGTCTAACAGTGGGCAAGGGAACGGGAATAGACAGCTTTCTAATTTTTTCAGTTCCAAATCAGTGCGTCTTAAAAAGCCATTTCAGCTCTCAGGTCTGCAAAAGCAGACATGCAGCCTATCTGCCAAAATGGAAACTAGATCTGTGCGTTCTTCTTTTTAACACTGGATCACGACAAAAAAGATCCTCTTTCTTTGAGAAAGAAAAAAAATGTCATTCATAAAGAACCGTGATGAGTATATGATTTATATATGATTTAATTGGACCGTGGAGGGATTGCACAGCACTCCCAGAGTTCCATTACAGCACTCCCAGAGTTCCATCACAGCACTCCCAGAGTTCCATTACAGCACTCCCAGAGTTCCATCACAGCACTCCCAGAGTTCCATTACAGCACTCCCAGAGTTCCATTACAGCATTGGACATTTCCGCGCTGTCAGGCACTCACATGCACTTCACCTTCAAACAGTACTGCCCAGCCTTCTTTAAGTATCTCACTGACCCACCATCTGATTCTTGATCAAGAAGAAATATGCAAGAGATGAATACAGTTTCTTAACAAGTCCCTCTCCTCTCCTTTTGTTTCTTCAGAGGTAATCCAACCATAAAATTAATGTTTTACAGAGTGATGTTAGACGAATCCCATCAGAACAGTCCCTGCTGAGCAACATGTCACAGCCATTACTGTGGTTGAACAAGCTGCATTTCATTATAAAACGTAAAACAAAACAACAAAAAAAACACTCAGCTATATTCTTACCATGCCCTCTAAAATTCAAGAATCCATTAATATGCAGTATGACCTTTCGGGATAATTTATTGCTGAATTATTTATTGGCACTTCACAAACCGCAATACTGCCAATCTGCCAGTAATTCCTGGGCTTTGAATCTTTAACTTTATTTACTCAATCTGATTAATTACAAGCAGAAAAAAAACTGAACGAATAACCTCAGATCCTCTTTTGCAATGTTGAAGAGGCTTTTGCAGATTCTGAAGCGAACAGGGAGGGAAACGATGCCATTAACACGCGAGGTCAGGAGGTGCCACGGTGTAAAAATATCACATGCTGTGATTCAGCATAGGGCCCATATAGTGTGTGCAGGATAAGAAAAAAAGGTTGGAAGAGCAAACAAGTTTTATTATAGAAAGCAATTTTCTGCGCATGTTAAATACCACGGATGTCTCTGCCTTGCCTTAGTCTGAATACCGGACAATGGTACAATGGTGACGCCTATCTCTAAGCTGTGTGGAGAAGGCAAGGAGCAGCCTCCATGTCCGCATGTCTATTTTAAGACGGGCATTCACGCATGCCCACTCCCGCTTTAGACCATCCATTCCTCCCATAAGACTCCCACACAGCATGGAGATCGGAAAAAAAAAAAAAGGTAAGCCGGCCGTTTATTCCACATGACCGAGTCGTGATTGTTTTGAGATGAGTTCCAAGCAGAGCGACAAAACTCCCGGACACACCTCTCTCTCACACCTCAGAGAGAGAGAGAGAGAGAGAGAGAGAGAGAGAGAGAGAGAGAGAGAGAGAGAGAGAGAGAGAGAGAGAGAGAGAGAGAGAGAGAGAGAGAGAGAGAGAGAGAGAGAGAGAGAGAGAGAGAGAGAGAGAGAGAGAGAGAGAGAGAGAGAGAGAGAGAGAGAGAGGCGACACCATTAAGATATCACCATTGATTTGTGCAGAGAAATATCCTTCATGATGATCATGACGGGGGGAAGTTTGACTGATAATAAATACATTTCATGAAGCTACCCTGACAGAACACTAAATAACAAACGCTAGAATGTTGAATGCAGTATCTATATCACTGGAGGCAGTTAGAGACAGGTCCTGCTGACACTGGAACATTCTGACTAACACACTGAATTTAGTGACATGATTAAAATATAAGGTAACCGACTGCCCATGGACTTCTTAACTTTAAATTTATTATTATTATTTTAAAAATAATTTTTAAACATGGTCGCTGATGTCACTAATACTACCACACCATTAAGCTCCTAAGACACGGCCATTAGTCTCTGGTCTTCACCTTAAGAAACATACATTCTACAACGCTGAAACCTACACTAAAAGGGACATTCAATAAATGATGAATAAATAAGGTCTGAGGAGGTTATCCTTTGACATGAAATCATTCACAGAGTACTCTCATGCTGTACTGAAACAGAAAACACATGGCCCTGTTCTTAAACGCTCATTTTACACCATTTTCATAGCAACAGAGTGGGGGTGTAGTAAATGCTAAAGGCCAAATCACGATACAAAGAGAGGAGATGTTTTCTGGATTTGTACCTGCTCCGTTTCACTGTCTGTCGGGTGTACTTTACATATGAATAGACAATAAACACCAAGAGCCAGAATGGAGCCAGAATGGCACCTGACTCCCAACAGGACAACCTTATTTCTCTCTACTCTGTACTTAAGCACTAATGGCAGTCTGCTTAAACAGACAGTAGGGTAAAAACACACTGACAGCCATCGCTACTGATCCACGGCGAGACAATTACGTCCGTATGCTGCCTCGTGAGTGCGGCCCTTAAAATCTTTTGCATGCTAACGAGTTCCCTTCAGCTCACCTGAGGCTTGATTAGAAATTGCAGACACCTGTGTTGAACTTTTACAAGAGATATACATTGGTGGTGTTCTCTCGCTTCAGGTTGGTTTTTGATTTTCCCTTTGTTGGTTTGGTTTGCCCTTTGTTCTCATTTGGTTAAGATAATTCTTTTTTAAACGGCTAATTTCAAGTTGTTGCATATGCAGCGCTTAATATATTTTGTAGTTTGTCGTGGCTGCTGTGCTGCAGGAGTTTTAATTTGCTGGTTGAACTTCTACGCGATTCCCCGTTTAAAAGGACGGTTTTAACTTCGCTTCTGCAGTTTTGCTAGTATATTCGTGGTTTGCGTTGCGGCCCCTTCGAGCTGGGGGGTCGTAACAGAGACAGAATACACCTCCAGCCTTCTCGTTGTTCTCAAAGTTTAATACTATCAATCGAGACCGATCTGGCAAAGTCGAGCATGAAGCCAGAGTGTACTCCGCAACGGAACGGCTCAAATCAGAGGAAGTTTGACTTCAAATTTCAAAGCGATGCCCCCTCCCGAGTCCCAGCGAAGACGGCAGGTATTACCGCTGGAAGCTCTTCCTCTGAGGTCCGTGTGAGATGTTTAACTCAAAGACCCTGGATTTGCTTCCATTGTTCTTCCACTTCCCCTGTCACTTTTGAGAAACATAAACGAGCTTCAGCTTTGAACTATCCAGCAGAGTCTATAAAGCAGCACAGTCAATCACACAGACTAAAATTACACCTCATCTCAAAATGGAGCTGTGTGCAGAAATTACAATACATTTATCTTAATCCTTAAGTTCCTTGGTTGGACTTATTGCACAAGCGATTCCAATGTGAACAGAGAGCCAAACGTATCACAGCAAAAATGCCCATAAGGTGTGAAATGTACACCGCCATTTTTGCTGTGCTTGGATGGTGGTGGCAGCTCCAGCATCATCTGACAGCAAGTACGTTTTTCAACTGTCAAGAATACAGAAGTGGGAGGAACCGGGTGAAGCTGAAGATGGGCATAACCTGCCGCTCTAGGCATTACCTGTCACTCTACTTCAGCCAATTAAAAATCACGGTACATTTACTGATGAGGAAACGTGATTTGTCCATTCATTTATTGAACGCATGCTATTTTAGCCTATACTTCTTTAACAAATGCTATTATCCTTGCATAGCCCACATTTTAAATGCTAGACCTTTATACAGCTTGCTAGTTACTGAAGCAATTCTAGCAAAGTACCTTGCACAATGGTACAATGGACCCTTCCCAAGATTCAAGTAAAAGCATAAATATATTTCACGTCATTAACTCAGAAGTGATACAGTACCTCATCTCTTTTCTGTAAGAAAGAGCTTTATCACTGTCTGGATGTCATAAAAGCTTTTTTATAAGAGCGTTAAATAACAAGACAGTTTGTACAAAGCAGTTACTACAGTGTGCAGGTCCTGGGAGCTGTAAAGTCTGCCATCTCCATGCTGGGAGCCATTTGTTGATATAATTGAGATATAATTTACAGATTAAATGTACCAATCATAAAAATAAAATAAAAACCTGATGTTATTTTGATACATACACAAACTGTCAATCTATACATTTCTTACACCAGGAAATACAGCGCTCTTGACAGTAGAATCTACACTTTAAGAATGCATTTTCCTTTCTTTACAGAGTGGGAAAGTGCAATAAAACATTCTCAGTCTACATTCAAATAAAAACTGAATTATATTTTATAATGATACAATTAATGCTGTGATTGTTCAACAAAAACAGGCCACAGCTATAGCCTCGCTGCATTTGCTCCAGAAAACCCATCACTACAGAAAGCCAAATTCATAACAGACGTTTGACTCGATAGATTCCAGGTCAATACCACCATTGAACTGTCCTGGACTGCGACTGCACACCGATACTGTTACTAAGAACAAAACCAGCATTATGGTCGATAATAGCCTACTGGTCAGTTTGAAATATGTGCCTCAACACAGGATTTCCAGCACTGCCCACTGCAGCCCCAGAATACCATCGGACCAAACGTGCTTCATCAAGCCCCTGTCGCCAGTGAGAGTCCATCAGCCGCTATACTAATCAATGGCCCAGGCCGGAGCTGTTCATACCCCCGCCCTGTGCGAAAAGACCAGTGTGTTAACCACGGGAGCATCACCAGAGCAGGGCCACCACCTGCCGACCACCCCCACCCGCTACACATACTCACACACTCACAGGGGAACAAGTGACTCCCAGTGACATTGAAGGCAGGAGAGTGTAAAGGAGGAGAGAAGGGAACAGCTACATTAGGAGAGAAGAACAATTGTCCTTTGTGGCACTGACTGCTTTCCTGAAAAATAACGACGATAATCAGTGAAAGGAGAGCCTTGTGTCTCCAACATCTGCTAATGACACAACGCGCTCGCCTGCTGGAAAATAAACATTTTCCCCAACGCGTGCCACACGCACCAACCACATTCATGAGTGACCGTGTAGAAACACGTCTGGTTATTACCCGGGCCTCATTAATTATGTCCGTTTGCCGGTGAATTATGCATGCAGCGTCTATTTTAGCCACCTCCGCTGAGATGCGGAACAATACGGAGTGTAATGACATATATAGGCTATCACTGTACGCTGTGCACCGGCAGCAGTCAAAAGGAGACTCCTTTCCGTGTATTGCCATCGCGAAAAAAAATACACGGGCGAAAGCTAAGAAAAAAAAACACTCGACTCAAACAAGGCTCAAAAACCTCGCTTGAAACGCGAGGCGACACGAGCTCGCATCGCCAGTACCTGTTCGGACGTATTCACAAACCAGGGCAGCGTCCGCGGTTTAAGATAAAAGATAAATGTCACACATACCCTCGTTCTTTTTGGGATGCATATCGTCCTCCTTTGAAGGAGCCAGCGAGCGTTATATCTATACGTGAACCACGCTTAGGCTACTATTGCGTCTTTGGCTTTAGGAGAAGGACAGAGAAACGGCAGCTTCGCTCTCTCCTCTCCAGCACCACTGACTAACGCAGCCAGGTAGGCAGGGCAGTTACTTTGCAGATTCTCCTGGCAGACACATACAGATTGCAGCACGCACTCACAGGTTCAGAGCCTTTTTGGATAACGAGAGCGTGACAGGCAGGCAGCGCTGGGAGAGAGATGCAGCAGGAAACCAAAACGAGAGGAAAGGGGGGGGTCAGAAAGAAACGTCAGGAGGACCAGCTTAAAAGCCATGCATCTTCCTGACCGTGACAACAACACACACGCAAAAGCACGGACATGCAACACACACAGCAGTGACACAGAACTGCCCCCACATAGGCAAGTTACATGTCACCTAAATCCTGCAGATGACACGGCCATAAAATCTATTAGCTGCAGGGAGACGTATTCCTCACCGGTGTCCTTCCCCTCGTTTTTTTTTTTTCTTTCCTTCCTCCCCTTCCTGCCTCCTTCAGCACATTATCCTGGCGCTGGCTTTTACGTGGCGCCGGCTACGAGACGTACATCCCCTCCTGTCCGTCGCTTCTCTTCTCCTCCCGTTAATTAATTATTTTATTTCCTGCCAGCCTCTCCTCCCCTCAGCCCCGGCTGCCACAGTACGGCGGCTCCTCGTTTCTCCTCCTGTGGGTTTTTAGGCTTTTAATTCGCTCCTCTCGCGCTCCCTTCCCCTGCTCTCTGAATACTGATGGGATAGCTGGGACAAAAGGAGGCAGTGACTTCAACATTAAGAGCAGATATTTTATGGTAGAGTGGTCCCCCCTCCCCTCCTCCTCCTCTCTCTCTCTCTCTCTCTTATTCTCTCTCTTTCTATGTCATCCCTGCCTCGTGTAGCCAGGCACGGGTGTTGCGGTCTCCCTCGAGAGCCAGAGGATAAGGCTGAGGCGCACTGGAAAACGTGGCACAGATGAAGAAGCGGACTGCAGCCTCTGCCTCTATCTATCCCTCTTCTCCCTCCCTCCCTCTCGCTCGCTCTCTCCACTCAGGCAGCCTGCATGGATCAGCCTCACTCCACACTCACAGGCTTTGACCACACAGGCCGACTGCAGGGGGGGTGGCTATGGGATGCACGCTGGAGGGGCGGTGTGTGGGGGGGTGGGGGTGTGGAGCGGTAGGTATCCTTTAACACTCAGGTGCAGGATGCTCTCTCCAAGCTTCAATCAGACCCGTTTGTGCGAGTTTCCACCAACTCAAGCTAACAGCTGCCGCAGAATAATATAAATTAAATCCCTGCAGAAATAATTTAGCATTATCCCAGCACAGGAAAGGGGGGGGTGGTGAGGGTGCTTTCAGATGCATGAAGTGACAAAAACGTATCTCTGAATGCAAACACAAACCCCCCAGTATGGGAATTGAAGTTGCACATTGGCAGGTTCATTAGAAGATGAGGCTTTGATGACTGCGCACTCGCACACAATCCTGTCACTGTGCTTGCCTGGATGGGTTGAGGAAAAGTGCATCTTCAGGGTAAAATCATCTGCGGGTGCTTAGCAGTGCAGCACATTTCCGCCGCTTGTAAACAGGAAGCTTCTCTCACTTACTGTACCCCAGTCAGATCTGATTTTTTTTTTCCAATTTCTTTAAAAAAAAAAAATTTTCATTACATTATTTTTGCTGGTGCGATATCTACAGTCTAAGAACAGAGATTCCCAAATGTGGTACTGCAGTCTGCAGGACGCAATGTATGCTGGTTTTTGGTCCAGCCAGTCTCTGGCACTGGCACTGAAGCATAATGGTTGGGGGACTTGCAAAACCAAGGTTGCAGGTTCGATTCCTAGGTCGGGCATTGCTGTCGTGTCCTTGAGCAAGGTACTTACCCTGAACTGCTTCAGTAAATTTCCAGCTGCATAAATTGATTTTAAAAAAATTTAATCTGTGTAAATTGCTCGGGATAAGAGCATCTGCTAGATGCATAAACGTAATGTTATTGCAAATGTGTTTAAGCGGTGACATAATTTCATCCCTAAATAGATTTTAACACAATTATTTTACGCACATAATTTACTCATTGCCATTAGCTTTGTCTTTGAACTCTTCGCTTTTCTACAAATGGTTTAGTTTCAGTAAAAACCACATGTTCATAATTTCAGCAATTAAGACCCTGCCAATTTCACCTGTCAGTCTGTCAGTCAGTCAGTTTGTTGATTAAAATATAAGCCTCTTTCCAGAGGAATACAAATAGTGCAGCACAGAAAATGAAGGCCTTAGGTGTGAACGGTTTTAAATATTTCAAAAATCTTTAAAAATGGTTTTCTAATGCGCATGCTACACAGAAGTCGACTGTCAACACTTTTCAGAAAGAGCTAAGAGTGAGAAGCAGACTTCAGTTCACACAGCACCATTCCCATTCTATAAATAAGGCTTGCGAGAAATAAAAAACAAACTCAAGTGAGAAATGTCTCATTTTTCCCCGCAATGATATCTCACACCACCCTCCCAGTATATGTGTAATATATCAAAACACAGGATAAGAAGGGTGAGAAAATAGGACAAGATGACAAATTCAGGACCGTGTGCACCCCCGTGAACCCATTAAGGACTCCTCAGGGTTTCTGCCGTCTCAGAAAGAGTTTGAAAACAGCACTTTGTCACAAAGCCAAGCTGGGGCTGACATCTGCTGCTACAGGTATCATGCATGTGTCCACTATTCTCACAGTGAGCCGCTTCTCATTGACAGCCATGTTTATTCTAACGACAGAGACCCAGCAGAGCTTCAGAAGAAGGGTCACCTGCCTGAAACGTGAAATTACTCTCGTGTCAAAACTGCATCGAAATGAAATATTTAAGGAAATGAAGTAAAGAGGTGAGCAGACATGTTCAGTCATAAGCAACATTTTTAAAATGGTCGGCCATTGAGCAGTAGTACAGATGTAAATCCCAGCGGTTTACATAATGAGCAGCTCTGGTATTTCCGAACAAACTCCACAGTGGGGGAAAACGCCAGGAAATGTGTTGTGACACACCCAAACAAGAGGTTTAATTTAAAGCAGTTTCTGACTAAACGTCCTCATCCTTACTTGTGGCCCGGACACAGCATCACAGAGTAATGAATCTCTGATCCTCTGTAACCAAATCAGTCACTTACAGTACAGATTCATGTGTGATAAAATCTTTTTCCTATCCATATTCTGACACACATTTTTCACATACATCACCTTATGTGAAACAGAATACATTTATACACTGCGTCATTGTCATATCGCACACCATGTTCACCATTTCTCTATTCAAATGAAGCTACAATGACAGGGAAACCAAACCTTTAAACACAGGCGGCCAAAGTGCATTGAATTAGGCAACTACAGTAAATGTGTTAAATCCTGGGAAAAACTGACGACAGCACATTCTGTTCAAACTAAGCACCGTGCCTATTCTTAATACCACATTTAAACAATTGCTACATTTTCTCATTCATTAAGTACATTTCATTGCTTTCTGACTGCAGTTTAAATGCTTGTTTAAAAAACCTTTTTGCAAATCCACTGCACTTTCATTGAATTGGACCCCAATTTTTACATCAAAAGCTAGAAAATAAAAAAGTAGGCCTATTATTCTTTTCATTTCATAATTTACCTGAGGAAAATAGAAACTACACACTCCACAATAGGTCGACACACGGCAGGATTTGCTAAGATTTGCGGGGAGTAAAATACACGCATGTCCAAATGTTTTAAACCTGGCGCACTAATACTTTAAGAATATGAAAATGCATTTAAGGTGGCACCACTGAATGAAGACTCACGGCATACAGTGAGCACCATAATTCCTTGGACAGTGACACATTTTTTGGTTTGATAACTTGAAGGGTTTCTTCTCCTGACTTATTTTGTCCATAGAGTTCAAAAGGAAAATTAGTCAGGAGAAACAACCCTTAAAGTGATCCATCCATATCTACTGCATATTTGGCAGCAGAGTGATGGTTTAAGGTTTGTTTGATACGTCAGACCCTTTATGACTTAGAGCCATTTAGCCAACCATGTGTTCCATACTGTTCCAGTGTAATTTACAGCTAAATCTAGTCCCACCCCCCAATTCCCATAGAGATCCATTCAAATACAGAGAGGTTATAGTATCGCTTGTAGGAGTACCAGAAAATAAGATATCAAGAGTCAAGATTTTTTATATTGTTGGGTCACAGACATCAGGAAGTCATGGCATGCAAAGGATATGCGACCAAATATTAAAAATGATTACTTTATTCTACATTATGTTAAACTGTCCAATATTTTTTGATGCCTGAAAATGGGGGGACTATGTACAAAAGGTCCTATCATTTCTAAATGGTTCATCCAATATGGATGAAAATACCCTCAAATTAAAGCTGTCAGTCAGCACTTCAACCTCATTGTCATTGTATCCTTTCAAACTGAAAAAAGCATGCAGGTACATACATGCGAACTGGCGTGTGCACTATCGAGGCTGGACATAATTGCGGAACACGTAATAGTGCGCATGTTTTAACGGCTCTTGTGAAAGCGTGTCTTAAAATTGTTATCAGGCACGAGAACATCGACATGGCTTCTGTCACTGCCGCCATAAGGCGATATATTTTACATCAGCGATCACAAATTCAAATTAGCGCCGTACTTCTTACACCAACATCCCTCTTAAAACACCCCGGGGGGACGTTATTATGACCAACGGCCTGCCTCTTTATGCAAGGCTGTCGGTATTGGATAAGATGTGATAACCTGGAATCGCACCAGCTGGCCAGTCCAAATTCACAGCAATGTCTGCAGACGACATGCACGGTTTCTGGCTCATTATAGCCAGCAGTGGAGCTGCCATCTTGCATCCTGAATGTTCCAATGCTTGTTCTGAAATTAATGCAAGTTTTCACTACATGCACAACACGTTTTGTTTTTTTTGTTTTTTTAAAGTGTTGGCAATATGTAAATGCTAAATTGAATTACATGAATACTTTCAGTTAATACCAAGCCATAAGAAAGCCAACAATTGTTTTCCACTTTCTAGTATTAGAAAATACCCTCCTTTGTTTCAAACAAACCAACTGATTATGAATATTACATCTATGGATTATGTGTGGTTTCCCCTCGTTCTGTATTGTTTTGCTTTTAGAATGTTCCAGAACAATATCTGAACACATCGTCCTGAGCCATAAAAAGCCATTTTCCTAATTCTGCTGGACTCGGGAGCAAGAGCAAGAGCTTCATGAAACACCCACAGATGCATTGTGGGAATATTTAGTGTAAATCTCTGAAGTGAGCTCTCAGAAACAGTACCCTCTCCAGAGCTCCCCAGGGCCATATTCCACAAAGCAAAGCGCAGGCTAAAATGGCAGAGAATTACAGTGACTATCGACAGTTTGTCTGAAGGACAAAGCACCTGTACCTAACCTCACAAACACACTGCATGTTGCAGCAGCGGTAGCCACTTGCTTCATGGACTTATATAAAGAGGAGACCTGAGTCACCGCGCACAGGACTGCGCCAGACAAGTGTGCCGCTTCCCAAAAGCTGCTACTCCATCTCCTGCTTTACACTGTATACTGTACACACAACGAGCACACACAGTGACCAAGGCCCCATCACAGTGTGAACACTGAGTCATCGTGAGGTGTCAGACAAACTGAACAAAGCACTGAATACCATCGCAACTCACGTAAAACTACTCACATCAACGTAAAGATATAAAAGCTTAGGTCAGAATATAAAATATACAAAGCCACAACTTTTTTCCCCCCCAAACGAAGCCAAACCTCACAACACACGTACAGCACATCCCACAATCTTCCATCAGCTTGACTGCATGACTCAGAAAGCAGCTAGTAAATAAACAGAAATAATAACGTTGCAGTAAAGACAGAGATTTCATAAGAAACAATCACAGCCACCTCCCTGGCCGAAGCTTCCCCTTCCACTGACATTGCACAGGAGCGCTTGTCCGCAGCGCTTCTCCCCCTGGCGCTGCAGCGTGAGAACACAGCCGTGGAAACGCGACGGTATCCGCGCGGTCCGGGGCGGACGGTCCACGCTATCACATACCTACGGAATGACAGTCAGAGGCGCCCAACTTTGCCTTTCTCATATAGCAGAGTGCTTCCCTCTCAGTGCACAGCACCGACATTGCTCACATCGCACAGCCGGGGTGGCGGGGTCCCACAGCACAGCCGCCTAAACTTAGCCGCTGCGGCACGCGAGCGCAGAGAGAGAGAGAGAGAGAGAGAGAGAGAGAGAGAGAGAGGGAGAGAGAGGGAGAGGGAGAGACAGAGTGAAGGAGACAGAGAGAGAGCGAGGGAGAGAAAGGTATCCTGCGCTCTACAGCAAGGCGCGGTTCAAGAGAGCAGATCGCCCCCCTAACCGCACGTCCGAGCGCTCCCGAAAACAGCCTCGGGACTGCCGCCATGGGGAAGCTGGGAAAGCGCAGCCTCGCCAAACCTTGATTACCATTTGCGGGCAGGTCCGGCCGCCATCAGAGACAGCGCTGAGCCGTTTCATGACACCTCAGGAGGGTGCCGCTGCCAGGGGCGCTTCCAAAGCACAGCCCTGCAGCCCGGCCTATTAAAGGATTAGAGCGCAATTTAGAGACGCGCTTTAGCCTCCACTGTACACAACATCACACAACATCACACAGCACCTGGGGAGACGGGGGGGAAGAGGGGTGCCACTAAAAATAAGCTTGTGTTTGTTTTGTTTTTTACTCACACTGCTCAGAGAGACGGGTTACTGCACCGAGAGGAAATTACAGGGAGAAAATTATTAGGAGAGAAAGAGAGACAGAGAATGAAAGAGAGAGACAGAGAATGAAAGCATGAGAGAGAGAGAATGAAATAAATATAAATGAAAGATGGGAGAGAGAGAGAGATAGAGAGATTTGAAGACTTCTTGTACAAGCCTGATCAGTGCAGTTGAGGTAAATACCACAGTCTGCCCTGCTTTGTACACAAACGGAGGCCAAGGACACATTAATAGTCCTTCGCTTCCATGCAAAACTCATCCAACACATCTTAATTGTCAACCTGGCCCTTGCCAAAGGCAGTCACCTCCGCTACTACACAGGGAAGGCTCCAAGCAGCACTATGATGGTGCACTATAATGTCCCACTGATCTGTATTTCACAGGAAACATCAGCCCAACAGGGACTCCAGTGAGGAGCCCTTCCGTAGGCCACTGTGCTAGTTTAGACAAAAGCCCGAAGCTTTCGTAAAAAAAGAGTCTGCAGATGTCTGTTCCCCAGAGAATTATATATTTATTTTATTTAAATGAAATGTATACACAGTTCACACCTCTATCCTGATTCGACTGAACATTTTAAAAGCTTTTGCAAGAACCCCGTTTCCTTTTTGAAATAGGCCCAGTCATAGTATGTATAAAAAAATAATAATAATAAATAATAATAAAAAATGTTATTAATTTTTAAAGCCTTTTCAAAACAAGCAAGTTATGTTTTACTGAATGACTGATGCTGAAGGTTCATCTGGGGATGTTCCTACAAAGCGGGATTAACCTAATAATACAAGGATAAATCATCTATATCCAGGGGGTGTGGGGATAAATCATCAGCTCTACACAAACAAACATTTTTTTTTTTAAATTATTTTGCATTTATTAAAAAACAACACTGGTTCCCTCTCTGCGCAGCCATTTCATCAATAGCCTTTTGACACACAATGAGAACAGTCCTTTATTACCTGCTGAACTCAATAAATTAATTACCTGTTCAATTACCCCGAGGTGATACAAAATCTTCACAAAACCATAGGAAATTCAGCGTGTTGGCGATTAAACTGCACTGACCAGGGGGGGGGGTGTTCCACAAAGCAGGATTACTGCTGGATAACTGCACTGAGTAAAACCCAGAACCCTCCCAGATCTGGTACATGGACTGAAGTAAAAAGAGCTGTAATGGGGTTTTACTCAGTGCACTTATCCAGCTAACTTAGTAGTCCTGGGGACACATGAATAAACAGTGCTGAGCAGAAAAATGCCCTCAGAAAGCTCTGTAAGCGAGTTTCCACACAGAAATTCAGGTGTATAAAATAAGAGAATCTGCGTACCTCTGCACACGCGGGACACCATGCATATGCAGTAATATGGCCACACCCTGATCAAAAAGCAGAGGGAGAAAACGCTAAACTTTGCGTAAGCATATTTTCAACTTTCTCCCTGAGAATTCTTTTACACATTCTTCTACTCAGAGTTTTATACATGTGGCCCCTGCTTTGTGGAATACCACCCAGGAAATAGATTTCTGAATTGCATTTGCTCATTCTAATTTGCAGTACGATATTGTGGAAGATAAATGGAAAGATTCTCCCATTGCTCTCCTTGGTTCCTTTGTGGTGCTTGTCATCCATTTATCGAGCAGTAATTCTGTTGGGCCGCTGGATGAAAAGGCACTTTTTAACGGAGCGCATGAAATGGCCAGAGAGCCAATAATATGACTCTAAAACCAAGCCAACATGAAGCTTTGGTCTGCATCTTTATGCTCCATTTATAATGTACACTGAGATCTAAGAAGATAACATTGTGCGAGCCAGACAGTGCCGGCTCTGGAGCGTCTGCAGTGCGCGGCCATTTTTCAGTCTACCCTCGGCAACAAAGTAAGGTGTTTGTTCCCTATGAACTCCTTCAATTTACCTGGATTTTGTTGAACACAAAAGGTGAAATACTGGCTGGCTGAAATGTAGTACAAAGTGTACAGAGTAGCATATGTTTGTACCGAGATACTCAACGAGCGGTCAACTCATTCCAAGCGGCCAGGATGCCAGGATGCTAGGATGCTGTGAAAGTAGGATGTGGGAGTTGTGCTCTCAGAGAGCGTGTAACGGTCCTCAGGGGAGACACGGCTGACTTATCACTCCGCACAGGAGCAGCTGGGGCAGGAAGGAAATGGAGCACTGAGTCTGCATCACCAGGAGCTCGGAGGTGAGTGTGAGTGTGAGAGAGAGTGTGAGTGTGAGTGAGAGAGTGAGAGAGAGAGTGTGAGTGTGAGAGAGAGTGTGAGAGAGAGTGTGAGAGAGAGTGTGAGAGAGAGTGTGAGAGAGAGTGTGAGTGTGAGAGTGAGTGAGAGTGTGAGAGAGAGTGTGAGTGAGAGTGAGAGTGAGAGTGTGAGAGAGAGTGTGAGAGAGAGTGTGAGTGAGAGTGTGAGTGAGAGTGTGAGTGAGAGTGTGAGAGAGTGTGAGAGAGAGTGTGAGAGAGTGTGAGTGTGAGTGTGAGTGTGAGTGAGTGTGAGTGTGAGTGAGTGTGAGAGTGTGAGAGAGTGTGAGAGACAGTGTGAGATTGAGTGTGTGAGAGAGAGTGTGAGAGAGAGTGTGAGAGAGAGTGTGAGTGTGAGAGAGAGTGTGAGAGAGAGTATGAGAGAGAGTATGAGAGAGAGTATGAGAGAGAGTATGAGAGAGAGTATGAGAGAGTGTGAGAGTGAGAGCGAGAGTGTGAGTGTGAGTGTGAGTGAGTGTGAGTGTGAGTGAGTGTGAGTGTGAGTGAGTGTGAGAGTGTGAGAGAGTGTGAGAGAGAGTGTGAGTGTGAGAGAGAGTGTGAGAGAGAGTGTGAGTGAGAGTGTGAGAGAGAGTGTGAGAGAGAGTGTGAGTGTGAGAGTGAGTGAGAGTGTGAGAGAGAGTGTGAGTGAGAGTGAGAGTGAGAGTGTGAGAGAGAGTGTGAGAGAGAGTGTGAGTGAGAGTGTGAGAGAGTGTGAGAGAGAGTGTGAGAGAGAGTGTGAGAGTGAGAGCGAGAGTGTGAGTGTGAGTGTGAGTGAGTGTGAGTGTGAGTGTGAGTGAGTGTGAGAGTGTGAGAGAGAGTGTGAGAGAGTGTGAGAGACAGTGTGAGATTGAGTGTGTGAGAGAGTGTGAGAGAGAGTGTGAGTGTGAGAGAGAGTGTGAGAGAGAGTGTGAGTGTGAGAGAGAGTGTGAGAGAGTATGAGAGAGAGTATGAGAGAGAGTATGAGAGAGAGTATGAGAGAGAGAGTGTGAGTGTGAGTGTGAGTGTGAGTGTGAGTGTGAGTGAGTGAGTGTGAGTGAGTGAGTGTGAGAGAGTGTGAGAGAGAGTGTGAGAGAGAGTGTGAGAGAGAGTATGAGAGAGAGTATGAGAGAGAGTATGAGAGAGAGTATGAGAGAGAGTGTGAGAGAGAGTATGAGAGAGAGTGTGAGAGAGAGTGTGAGAGAGAGTGTGAGAGAGAGTGTGAGAGAGAGTATGAGAGAGAGTGTGAGAGAGAGTGTGAGAGAGAATGTGAGAGTGTGTGAGAGTGTGTGAGTGTGAGAGAGAGTGTGAGAGAGTGTGAGAGACAGTGTGAGATTGAGTGTGTGAGAGTGTGAGAGAGAGAGAGAGTATGAGAGAGAGTATGAGAGAGAGTATGAGAGAGAGTGTGAGAGAGAGTGTGAGAGAGAGTGTGAGAGAGAGTGTGAGAGAGAGTGTGAGAGAGAGTATGAGAGAGAGTATGAGAGAGAGTGTGAGAGAGAGTGTGAGTGTGAGAGAGAGAGTGAGAGTGTGTGAGTGTGAGAGAGAGTGTGAGAGTGTGTGAGTGTGAGAGAGAGTGTGTGTGAGAGAGTGTGAGTGTGAGTGAGAGTGAGTGTGAGAGAGTGTGAGAGAGTGTGAGTGTGAGAGAGAGTGTGAGTGTGAGTGTGAGAGAGTGTGAGTGTGAGTGAGAGTGTGAGAGAGAGTGAGTGTGAGAGTGTGAGTGTGAGAGAGTGTGAGTGTGAGAGAGTGTGAGTGAGAGTGAGAGTGTGAGAGAGAGTGAGTGAGTGTGAGTGTGTGTGAGTGAGAGTGTGAGAGAGAGTGTGAGTGTGAGAGAGTGTGAGTGAGAGAGAGTGTGTGTGTGTGAGAGTGTGAGTGTGAGAGTGTGCGAGAGAGTGTGAGAGAGTGTGAGAGAGAGTGTGAGAGAGAGTGTGAGAGAGAGTGTGAGAGTGTGAGAGAGAGTGTGAGAGAGAGTGTGAGCGAGAGTGTGAGTGTGAGAGAGAGTGTGAGAGAGTGTGAGTGTGAGAGAGTGTGAGTGAACTGAGAGTGTGAGAGAGAGTGTGAGAGAGAGTGTGAGAGACACTGCGGCGCGCGTGGCAGTGCAGCATGTACAGTCACCCACACAGCAAGCAAAGGTACCGAGTTTTGAATCCGGCGAGGGGCCTTTCTGTGTGGAGTTTTGTGTCTCCTGGTACTCCGTTTCCCCCCCACAGAGACAGGCTGCGCGCAGGTGGTGGTGCTAGCACTGTCGCCACACCACAAAGCAGAGAAGGTGAATCCGTTTGATCCCGGGGCCGGCCTTTCTGTGGAGTTTGTGTTTTCTGGGTACTCCGGTTTCCCCCCACAGTGTGAGAGAGAGAGTGTGAGTGTGAGAGAGAGTGTGCGTGAGAGTGTGAGAGAGAGTGTGAGTGTGAGAGTGAGTGAGAGTGTGAGAGAGAGTGTGAGTGTGAGAGAGAGTGTGAGAGTGTGAGAGAGAGTGTGAGAGAGAGTGTGAGAGAGAGTGTGAGAGAGTGTGAGAGAGAGTGTGAGAGTGTGTGCGTGTGAGAGTGTGTGAGTGTGAGAGAGAGTGTGAGAGAGAGTGTGAGTGTGTGAGTGTGAGAGAGTGTGTGAGAGAGTGTGAGTGTGAGAGAGAGTGTGAGAGAGAGTGTGAGAGAGTGTGAGAGAGAGTGTGAGAGAGAGTGTGAGAGTGAGTGAGAGAGAGTGTGAGTGTGAGAGTGTGAGTGTGAGAGAGTGTGAGTGTGAGAGAGTGTGAGTGTGAGAGAGTGTGAGTGTGAGAGAGTGTGTGAGAGAGAGTGTGAGAGAGTGTGAGAGAGAGTGTGAGAGAGAGTGTGAGAGTGAGTGAGAGAGAGTGTGAGTGTGAGAGTGTGAGTGTGAGTGTGAGAGTGAGTGTGAGAGAGTGTGAGTGTGAGAGAGTGTGAGTGTGAGAGAGTGTGAGTGTGAGAGAGAGTGTGAGAGAGTGTGAGAGTGAGAGAGAGTGTGAGAGAGAGTGTGAGTGTGAGAGAGAGTGTGAGTGTGAGAGAGAGTGTGTGTGAGAGAGAGTGTGTGTGAGAGAGAGTGTGAGTGTGAGAGAGAGTGTGAGTGTGAGAGAGAGTGTGAGTGTGAGAGAGTGTGAGTGTGAGAGAGTGTGAGTGTGAGTGTGAGTGTGTGAGAGAGTGTGAGTGTGAGAGAGAGTGTGAGTGTGAGAGAGAGTGTGAGTGTGAGAGAGAGTGTGAGAGTGTGAGTGTGAGAGAGAGTGTGAGTGTGAGAGAGAGTGTGAGTGTGAGAGAGAGTGTGAGTGTGAGAGAGAGTGTGAGTGTGAGAGAGTGTGAGTGTGAGAGAGTGTGAGTGTGAGAGAGAGTGTGAGTGTGAGAGAGAGTGTGAGTGTGAGAGAGTGTGAGTGTGAGAGAGTGTGAGTGTGAGAGAGTGTGAGTGTGAGTGTGAGAGAGTGTGAGTGTGAGAGAGAGTGTGAGAGAGTGTGAGTGTGAGAGAGTGTGAGAGTGAGTGTGAGAGAGTGTGAGTGTGAGAGAGAGTGTGAGTGTGAGAGAAAGAGAGAGAAAGAGAGAGAGACAGAGACAGAGAGAGAAAATAAAATTTTAAATATTTTAGAAGGGGCGGCGCAGTGGTGCAGTGGCTAGCACTGTCGCCACACAGCAAGAAGGTACCGAGTTTGAATCCCGGCCGAGGGCCTTTCTGTGTGGAGTTTGTGTTCTCTGGGTACTCCGGTTTCCCCCCACAGTCCAAATACATGCTGGTTAGATGAATTGCCCATAGGTGTGAGTAAATGGTGTGTGTGCCTTGTGATGGATTGGCGACCTGCCCAGTGTGTACCCCTGCCTCTCGCCCAATGCATGCTGGGATAGGCTCCAGCCCCCCCCCCCTTGACCAATAAGTGGTTTTAGATAATGGATAGATTTTTTAAAAAGGAAATAATAATAAGCAATTATAATAAAAAAATGCATGCAGGTTTGTGTGTGAAGGATAGAAAGCATTACTTTTTTTTTTTAAAGAAATAAAAGATAAGCAATTATAATAAAAAAAAACATCAAGTTTGTGTCTGAAAGATGTGAAGCATTAGTGTTCTGTTACCTGTACAGTAGGCTACAGGAATTCACATTCTTTGTGGCGAACATGAAAGGAAAGCGTCGGCTGAGAGCCTCGACTCCTTATTTATGAGAATCCAAAATGGGAAGAAAGGCGTGTTCTCAAATCCTCGTGGGGTTTTTTTTTTTTGAAGCTGCGATGGCTTGCCTCTGCCTGTGATGCCACTCTCATCACTGTGAAAGGTAATGAGCCTTAAACAAGATAATAAAGAGCTGGATCTTTAAAACACAGAGAAAGAAAAGCAAGCATTTCAAAGCATTTCTGTAAGAAGCCATTTGTAGAACAGCAGAATACAGGGAAGGCAACATGACGGAATGATTTGAATTGGAGGCAGTTGCCAGCGTGTGAAATAACTAATATGTATATTCTCAATTAAAAGGCCGTCCATAGCAACTACTGTTTTCGTTCGTAAAGAGACTAACGTAGGCGAGTATTGACGGAATTCAAAAAGGCAAGGCGATTTCCTCGCACATAAGCGCATAACGTATGTAGAAACTCTGGTGGCTGTGAAACTCAGGCCTGGGACACGCAGCGTGTGCCAATTTGTGTTACAGCCAATATCAATATACAGGTTTGATTCACTTTCTCATCGCCATTGAAAGTTGAATCTCTTTCTAAAGAAGTAATTTGCCCTGTGGCATAAAACAGAAAATGAAAGCATTAGGATGACCTGACTGATTAAAAGTCCCCGGGATGTAAACGTGGAGCCTTTACTCTTCATAGTGTGCACTGCCATTTCTGACGTAATGTGAGGGTAAATTATACTTCAAAAGACATTAAGTGTCTAAATAGGAACAATTAACAGCTTTTTACAATTCAGAGGTTGCAATTACGGTCGGAATGAAAACCAGCATACACGGTGTGCGCCCAGGATCGAGTTAGAAAACGCCTGGTTTCTGTCTATCACTAAACTCTCATTTAGACTTCTCCTTTACACAGAAACTGCATGATATCCATCAGGAGTAATTCAACCTCTGACAACAGCGCATTTACAAACTCAAATCATCAACTGACTGTAGAACCTGGGTTATCATAAAAAGGGACACGCAGACCGACAAGCTAACAGCCCACAACCAAAGTGTATAATTAAAAAGCATATATAAAGCGTGTCTGTAATTAGATTAGGCCTGACAAGCCACAAATGAAGTCTGTTGAATGACACTCATTTCCAAATGCTGCTGCCCAAGAGTGAGAGTGAGACAGGGAGAGCAAGAGAGAGAGAGAGAGAGAGAGAGAGAGAGAGAGAGAGAGAGAGAAAGAGGGGTAATAAAACAACACTTTCAATTTCATCCAAGAGGAGAAGTAGCTGGGCTGTGTTTGTCAGGCCTTTTGAGTCACTGGGAGAAGGCGTTGGGCCAAAAGTGCCCAGAGTCTGAACTTACTGCCTGATACCAGCTCCAATAAGGGCCTAACATTTCTGTACTGTAGAGACACAACAGCCTTGGCATTATGCAAAGCTGGTAAGAACACAGACGTATCGCAGTGACTGCAGCCAGAGGTTGTTTCCTCATGCACTGAATTAAGGGTCTGAGGACTTGACCCATCTGTGTATTCCAGTTCATAGTGTTGTTATAAACCTTTTGCCACTTCGGAACGTCATACGAGATAGTGTAAACACACGACTTACGTATTATTTTATTTCAAGCACAAAAAATATATTTTATTTCATCATTTTGGTAAATCACCCATGGGAGACATACGTATACTAGTTTATAGCGTGCAAATATTGTTTTTCACATACTACAGAAGTGCTGAGTATATTCACCTGTGTGTGTGTGTGTGCGTGTGCACGTGTGTGTGTGTGTGTGTGTGTTATCTGTGGCAACAAAGAACATGCCACCTGCTGAAGAAGAGCCTCGTCAGAGATCACTGCATCACTCCCCTCCTCCCTCCTCCCTCCTCCCTCCTCTCCACCATTTCGTTCTTTTTTTCTATTACTTACTCTGACCTCACCTATCAAGCACTAGGTTGCTCTGATTATTTATTTTATTTTTGCGACTGTGTTTTTATTAGGACTTTTTGACAAAACAACAGGGAGGCAAAGATATGGGGGTTGTTGGGTTAACATTAGAATTTTGCACATGTGTAGCCCCTACTGGATAATGAACTAACAAGCCATCTCCACAGTTGACTCTTTTTAGTTTATTTAACACCAGGACTCCTGTCATCTGGCCATCTGTCTACATGGGAGGGTGATCAAGAGAGAGACTGTGGATCATCCAGTACACTGAAAAACCCCTCAATACTCCAAGCAGAAATGGACACAGTAAATACAGTGCCCTCCACTATTATTGGCACCCCTGGTAAAGATGAGTAAAAGGGTTTTTAAAAATTCAGTTTGGTGAATTAGCTTAAGCTCACACTGAAAAAATGAGAAAACTTAATTGAAGTAAATTTATTATGGAAAAAAAATCCCTCCAAGAAATCATAATTCTTTTACAAAACCATGTGTGCCACAATTATTGGCACCCCTGCATTTATATATAGAATAAAGTCATCTTTTTTTTTTTTTTTTTGGTCGCATATTCTTTGCATGCCATGACTTCCTGATGTCTGTGACCCAACAACATCAAAAAACTCTTGATATCTTATTTTCTGGTACTCTTACAACGATACTATAACGTCTCTGCATTTGAATGGATCTCTATGGGAATTGGGGGGTGAGACTAGATTTAGCTGTAAATTACACTGGAACAGTATGGAACACATGGTTGGCTAAATGGCTCCAAGTTATCAAGGGTCTGACGTATCAAATAAGCCTTAAACCATCACAGTAGATATGGATGGATAACTTGAAGGGTTTCTTCTCCTGACTTATTTTTCCATAGAGGTCAATAGGAAAATTTGTCAGGAGAAACAACCCTTAAAGTGATCCATCCATATCTACTGCATATCTGGCAGCAGAGTGATGGTTTGAGGCTCGTTTGATACCTCAGACCCTTGATGACTTACAGCCATTTTACCAACCATGTGTTTCATACTGTCCCAGCATAATTTACAGAGAAATCTAGTCCCACCCCCCAATTCCCATAGAGGTCCATTCAAATGTGTCAGATACCCTCAGTACTCCAAGCAGAAATGGACACAGTACATACTACATGTGTCAGATACCCTCAGTACTCCAAGCAGAAATGGACATAGTACATACTACATGTGTCAGATACCCTCAGTACTCCAAGCAGAAATTGACACAGTACATACTACAAATGTGTCAGATACCCTCAGTACTCCAAGCAGAAATGGACACAGTACATACTACAAATGTGTCAGATACCCTCAGTACATTTGGACATGCATTGTCCATGGCACAGTATGTATGGCACAGTATGGCTCAGAATATAATGCCGAATGTCCTGCTTTAGGACAGTTTTACACTCTCCTGCGGAAGTCATTAATTTCACAAAAGACACCAAAAGCAATTTAGTTCCTATAAACACGCAGTCAATATCTCTTTAATGCACTGTAGACCCAATATTAATAAGGCTCCCTGCCATAATCAAACATTTTTAAAATATCTTATGGGTTGTTACCTCAATTCTTTGGCCCGGTTCCAAACACGATTAAGCTGTATTAAACTCAGAAGCGCAACACAGAATAACCACTCCTCTTTTAAATGTAATCAAAATGCAGGCACAAACTGGGCTACACATCCCGATTTGTCACCATGGATTCCGTTTATCCTTTCTATTTCTGCAGAAAAGCATGATGACTGAGCACGGCTCTGTAACAGAATCCCCTGGTGGTCGGTGACCTGCGGGGTTCATGAATGGGTTCCGGTGAGCGATAGCGTGTCATCCAACACCAAATACTCACTGTCTTCTCCTGGGCACGGCATGCCAGGCCTCTCCGGAATGCCGGGAAAAACTGCGGGAGAAGAGCGGGAATATCGTGCATTAACACAACTTAGCAGCACATCCATTAAAAAGATCAGCAGCAGGACTGGCCATGTGCATAGCAGCATCGGAACGGATTTTTACTACGTGCATTCAGAGACGCACTGTACACACATGGCGTTTTAAATGGATCCGATGATCTCCTGTTGTGGTATTGATTTCCCTTGGCTCACCCTCCCCCTCCCTTTCCTTGATGGGACCAGCTCTGGAGAATGTCAATTCGCTGGTGCAATGGCTGTGCTTTCACAGGGTCCCAAATCGTTATGCTGCCGTCGTTCTGCATCCTAATGTCTGTTTTGATGACTCATGATAGATAGATGTGCAATGGGACCTGTTATTCCATCACCGCTGCAGATTAAAATATTTAGTCACTTCCACAACTGTGTATATTAAATTAATTTATTAATTTATCAAAGAGAAGCCAAACCTGCCTTGGTTGAGTGTTGCCAAGTACAAAGTGCATTCTGCTTTCCTCATTTCTCGAGGAATAGAAAATACTTTTTCCTCTTGTATTTTTATTTGAGTGTAAATGTTGATCTTGGGTGGGATACAGTGGAACAGGGCAGACTGTCTGTCTAGGGAGGTTCATGCTCATCCACCTCTGCATAGTTTAGAGGTAATTCAGATCAAAACAGGACTGCTCCAATGTGTTCAGGTTCACGCACATCCTGATTTTACAAAGACACGGCTTTCCCACCAAGAGTGACAGTGAAAGAATGAGAGTAGATACCGTGAAGGAGGAGTCCAGAGTTCCTGTTGCGGCTGTAGAGACGAAACGCTTCCTCCAGCTCCATCTGCGAAGAGATGGTGCACGGATCGCCTAGGATGACAATGCACAAACAAATAAATACAATAATGAATAAATAGACAAGATTAGCAAGAGCTTTTCCTCATACTCCAGTAAATTCTAGTAAAAATAAACAGGTGTACAAATTAAATGGCACAAAAAATGTAAAAGCCACAGACTGAAAAATTAACGGAAGCTGTCAGAGGAGCCATCATAAAAAATGTTTGCCAGAAAAGCTTAGCAAGGTTTTTCATCAAAACTCATCACAGCGACGCGGGGCCCGCTCATGCAAAAGAAGTGGAAATTTGGGGCTCTGATTTAACTTTTGGGGCTTGGATTAAAAATGTAAAGCTTTTAAATCTAAGGACTCAGGACCCTGACGATCTGGTGCAGATGCAATAGCGTTTCGTAATCAACGACATAGGTAGATGGTCTTGATGTATCAAGCCTTAGAGTCACAGACATGACTCTCCTCTGAATCTGGGTCATCCCCTTATAAAATTTCACGGCTGGACTGAATGGGCCTTTTCAACCTCCTTGGGACACTACAACACTTATACTCCTACTAAGTGAAAAAGATCTGCATTTTCTACCCACATATCCAGCGTAATCTTATAGTTATTTCTGAAAAGAGTCTAGACTTACTCTGGAATGTGACTTAGGCTGAAACAGGAGAGATAAGAAGCTAAACAGAAGAAAGGGTTCGACACACTCGAGATGATGCTGATGATGTGAGCAATATGTCTGACACGCGTGCTGAGATTGCGGGAGGTAGGAGTGGACCCTGACAGTGGAAACCTGAATACAAAGCTTAAAATCGGCTTTGATACGTCACAAAATCAACAGCTGTGCTGTTTTATGAGGAGCTGTTCCTCGGCCGCTTTGACAGAGGGAAACAAGATTGTTTTGTTGTTGAGAGAGAAGGTGTTTCCTTTGTGGCCTTTTTAAATCTATTTTTGATTTGTTTGTTCTTTGTAATGCCCTAAAACCATGTTGTAGCATGGCTTCACGCTTACGTGTTAACGAGAGATTAGACCTCACCCCAACCCGCAGAGAAGGATTTGAACACGTAATAGTCCACAGCCTAATCTGGTTTTAAGACCCTGACATAATTGGCAGCACCCCCCATAAACGCAGAGGTGACCAGGAAAAGAGCACACACCTTCATCATCGATCCACTTGAGAGTGAGAGGAAGCTCCTGGGACAGGCTGCACATCAGTCTGACCTCATCACACAGGTCCAGGTAGGTCATAGAGGAATCCAGGTCAGAGATCAGCATGTCCCTACAGAAACACATCCAGGTCAGAGGTCAGCATGTCCCTACAGAAACACATCCAGGTCAGAGGTCAGCATGTCCCTACAGAAACACATCCAGGTCAGAGGTCAGCATGTCCCTACAGAAACACATCCAGGTCAGAGGTCAGCATGTCCCTACAGAAACACATCCAGGTCAGAGATCAGCATGTCCCTACAGAAACACATCCAGCTCAGAGATCAGCATGTCCCTACAGAAACACATCCAGGTCAGAGATCAGCATGTCCCTACAGAAACACATCCAGCTCAGAGATCAGCATGTCCCTACAGAAACACATCCAGGTCAGAGGTGGGCAGGTCCCTACAGAAACACATCCAGGTACATTGAGAGTATTCAAAACCAACACTAAATATTTCACATTGTAGAATGTTTGCTCATAAACCCGTAAATAATAAATGTTTTATAGAACCCCATTTATCTCTATTAGGTACATTTCATACATCTATATGGTGACTGGTCACATACATAAATAATAGTGTCCTTAATGCTACCCTATTCAGATGTTCCACCCTGTTATCTCCCAAAATAGCAAACTTAATTTCACGGGATGAATAGCATATTTGGAAGCGTGAAACAAAAAGCTTCCCGTAAGGCCCCGTTCAGGAGTTTACCTGTGGGACTCTCTTGTTTGCATTTAAAAGGTAAAAAAAAAAATGTTCCCCCCCCCAGTATTGCCTTTTAAGCCATTAGCTGCTATAAACAGGAGCAGGCTGAGGATTACACCTACGTTCCTCTCAAGTTCAGCTGCTCCACCTTAATGAATGGATGAGAGCTGGTGCACTAAGTAGCTCATAAAAATCAGATCACTGCTTGAAACAGAACATTTATTCCTTTATTCTTTAACTTTACAGTCCGTCACATTTCACGAGGATTCTTTCTTTTTCACTATAAGACTCCTGGGAAACAGTGGCGCTCAGAATTTAATCTGTTGGAAAATTAGTTATTCAGGCACAAACACTCGCACACCATCAGTCTCTATAATGAGCAGTTAGAATACACGATTTAAAAAAAGGCTTTTCCCTTGGAAAATGGCTGACAAATTATGACATATTTAGTGTCAGTTAAATAAAAGACATATACATGCCAGTATAAACGTACAGAGCAATGCTATGAATTGTCAAACCATCCCAAGCAACTCCTTACTTTTTTTCCCCGCCAAAACTTCAAAGAGAGAGTACACTGCTGCAAGGATGTAGCTAGTGGTTATAACACCATCTGATGTGTTCTATAATTTCTGCGCTCAATAGGCGAGCACCATTGCGAAGAAGCCAAAGTGAACAGGACGTGAACACAACTCATCTCCGACCATTCCCATAAGCCCTTTGCGAACAGAAAAGGCTGCTTTGTTCATTAGGATCTGGCCTGTCTATTTCACTTCCTGTTCCGTAGTTTCTCCTCGTCTCTCCCACATCTCTACAGCTGGTGGGCAGCGTACAGCCGCTTACAGACCATCTCTGGAACACACCATCTCTGGAACACACCTCACCACCCCCGCACGACGCAAAGTGGAGAGTGGTAAAACCTTTTAATGCACACCTCGGAGTGGATAATTGCGCTTATACCATGGTCATTTGCCATAGATTAAAGTCGCGCCCTGGTTTAGTGGGCTGGACCGAGGAATGTAACCCTCATCAGGCCTCAAGTACAATATCCGCAGAGTCTCCAAATCAGAGTTATTTTGTCTTTAGCGTTTTAACTGCTAATTGTGTTGAATTGGTATTAATCTCATCCTTCTGTTCTAGCTTTTTAAGTTATTCAGTTGTAAATTCCTTGTGCCGTTTTTTTATTTGGTTTCACATCTCTTATCTTCTCCATTTATTCTTCCTCTGCTGTGTCCCATTCATCATGATTATTCTATTCAGCAAATTAATCGAAAGAAATTAGAAAATCATCCATTGTTTGTGTGTTTTTCTCCTGTCGATCATTAGTTTGCTACAAAATTGTATACTTGGCTTGCTACTGTTTCAACATGTTGCTATGGTTACATAGGTTGCTTGGATGGCCAGGTGGTAGCATATTATTTTGAAACGGTGATAAAAACTTGACCTGAACTACTTGTGCGTTAAACGGTTTTAACACACACCTTCCAGCCAATCAGAATCGAGTATTCACCATGGTATAAATGATTAACAAATACGTTTAAAATTAAAATAATATTAATTTCCAAGAGTTGATTCCAATGATCCTTTGCAGCTCATTAAGGCCCACACATCCACCCCCCACTACTAGCCTAAGACTGTGAGCCACGTCTCGAGTGCACCAAGCCTCCCTGCACCACAGTGCCACACACAGTCATCATTCACGTCCGTAAGCAGTCTAAAGGTCAGCACCGACCGGGTTAACGGCGATCAGCAGCTTTAAAGAGCTTTACATTTTTATTTCATTTTATTAATCATTTATTTTACCAGGAAAGTCCCATTGAGATTAATATCTCTTTTACAAGGGTGTCCTGGCCAAGCGGAAGCAAGCAATACAATAAGTAACAATACAAGATAACATTCAAACTATACAGTAATTGAGAAAATAAATAAATAACTACATGAAGATAATGGCACTTAGAATTAAACACATGCACACTCCTCAGTTACAGTGTTATGAATCAAGTCTTTGAAGTCAGCCAAAGTAACAGGGCCCAAATTAACAGGGCCCAAAGTAACAGGGCCCAAAGTAACAGGGCCCAAAGTAACAGGGCTATCCATCATTAGTTGTATTGGTAGCATATTCCATGACCAAGGTGCATTCCAAGTAAATTACATTGGCATTGGCCCACTGCATGCTTTTTCATATCTCACCAGCTTCCTCATCAAGAGCACAGATAACAATAGTAATAATAATAATAATCATCATAATATTAATAATAATAATTAATTCAGAAGGTAAATGACCAATACAAAAATTCTTCAAGTTAAATGCATTTCTTCCCATGCTGAAATAAATAAGAACATTACGCCAGTCTGTTATGAGAAAGAAATGCTTTATCACAGAAAATCTCCCACAAGACAGTGAGACTTCCTCCATACGTAAGCCTGTTGTCCATAAACGGGCATTTTAAACATTTAGTCTTATCTCAGTAGTGAGGACACTGTAATGATAAGCATCCATTTAGGGGAAAACAAACATACAGGAAATAATAATAGTAGGGGCCTTATTAGATTTCTACTGACAGTGTCTGTTTACAATTAAATTTATTGTGTTTCCCCCAAACCGTGCTCCCTTTGACTGGAACTGTCCAGATCCTGCCATCCATATTTCCTGATGGAGATGACAAGGCCAGCAGAAAGAGTGGCTACCTCAGCATCAGAAGTGTCCTACTTGCTCAGGGCTGTGGGGGAGGTACAGAGTGCACAGTGGAGACACCTAGTGTATCTGTGGGGGAAGTGCAACTTCGAGTGCATTTCACCTTTGATGAGATGCGGCTTGAAAATAATTCCTTTTCATTCCAGGAACAGCAGGCACAACCTTAACTAAAATTCTAAGACAGCAACAAAGCCAGTGAAAAGACAAACATCGTATCACCCGCTGTCTAACTCTCCCTGTGTTGTTTTTGCAATTAAGCATTTTTTCCAGTTGCTTGCTATCTGGGTGTTAAATGCATTTCCATTTCTGCTCTGGCATCTACTGCTCTTCCCTGGCCAAGGCCCTGAAAAAAGCAGATCGCAGTGGATCTCCACTGTGGCAACAGGCAAAGCGGGGTAGCCATGGCAACCTAAATAGGGGGGCCTTATTTACTTATTAAAAGGATCGTTTCTGCTTTGTGCACAGAAGGAGTTTGGGTCATATGGAACGACATGCTTCAGATCAACCAAGTCTGATAATCTGATCACAGGCTCAGTGTTATTCTCCCACTGACCTAAAGCTGCCTTTTTGGATAAACTGTCTCTTCAGCACTATAAGCTTACTGTACTTTTATATGCTTCAAACATCATTCAGAGTAATGCAAATAATAATATGAGAAATATGTCAACACATACTTTTTAACTTGGAAAAGAAAATCCTAAATGCAGGCTTTAATTCACATGCAGTGTAGACCAATTAGTATGTACTTGCACAGCTAATCAGCTTTGCAGAGTGTACAAAAACAATATAAAAATCTCTTGGTCTAATGGTCTTAAACAACTTCTCATAGAGCCCCTATTCAGTACGCCTGTATAGGTAACGATCCATTATCTAACCCACTTCTTCCTGGTCAGGGTCGCAGGGGGCTGGAGCCGATCCCAGCATGCATTGGGAAAGAGGGAAGAACACCCCCTGGACAGAGGTTACCAATCCAGCGCAGGGCACACACACCATTCACTCACACACTCGTGCCTATGGGTATGAAATTTACCGGAAATCTAGATTCTCCAGTTAACCTGACCTGCATGTCTTTGGACAGTTGGTGGAAACTGGAGTAAGAGGAGAGTAAGAGGTGTAAGATTCAAACACACAACGAATGGCTAAATCTGAAATTAATTATACCTAACTGACCAAAAGGGAGACAAAAACACACATTCTTAAAACAGGATCCCCAGCACAATTAACATTTCCTGAGAGCATGTATCCCCAATGTTGTTCCCCAACTCAAAGCAAGGCTTTCTCTTGCATCTCAGTGACCGTGACAGAAGCTACATCCAACATCATGACTCCCTTAAATCAAACTTTATCGAACATGCAGGCCTAAACCCGATTCGATTTTAATGCTGTGCATAAAACCACAAATTACATAAAGTAATCAAGTGTGACTATATCTAATATTAATATTTATTCTGATCTGATTTAATATGCAGTGCAGTCCTTAACACTATAGTCTGTATTTTCTGATAAAAAATCATCCAGTATCCAGGTCTGTGCGTAGCAACACTGACACTGTTGCTACGACCAGAAAAGCGTATTCCATCCCAAAAAAGCAATAGCAGAATATAGCAGTCCAGAACAAATTGATGATAAAAGACAACCATCAGATATGTGGTGTATATTACAAACCCAAGACCCCTTTCAAAAATATTTTTAAAAACAGCTCAGACATTTAAAATGTTCCAAGCTTAATCTAAATCTATAACAAAACAACAAAACATAGTAACTGTGATGGCACAGACAGGATAGCATTCCTGTGAGAGAGGGGAGAGGAACATCTTGTCCCACAGCATGCCGGATCCTGGACCACACAGCCCCAGCCAAGACAGGCAGGAATCCGTTGACAATTCCCCCGGCAACAGGCCCCGCCCACACACACACACAATGCCACATGCTCCAGCAGGGAAATACAGACGCAGCTTCATGACGACGCTGCTTCGGTCACATCGTCCCTCGTTACAATACTGCAACACAAAGAGCCTCTAACAGCAAGACAATGTGCAAATGCCTTTAACAAAACCAAACACTGCATCTGGGTGAGCGAATCAATGTGGTTCTGAAAGCCAAATGGACCATTCAGTGTGGATGTATGCCCTCATTGAGACGAGCACCCCCTCGGGACCCAGGTGTGGCAAAATACAGCACAATGCCTCAGCTACTGTATACTATAGCGACCCTGTACAGTGCTGCTCTTAATCACAGCATGCTACTCCAAAACAGAGATGGGTGTGGGCAGTCACAAGATAATGGACAATTGAAATGTACCCTACAGTTCAGAAAATGTCAGAAAAGGTGACACAGGAGACACACACACACACACACACACACACACACACACACACACACACACACACACACACACACACACACACAGGTTTATTACCACCCTAGTACAACATATTTAGTTTCAGATTAGACTGCATATGGAAGCATTAAAGCTACTGCAGACTAAATGATTTAATGGGCCATAAATTTGTCCTGTCAGTGTTCTTCATGACTTTGCCTTCCCCCCGGAGAATAAAATGCTGTCAGTTATGCTGTCAAAGTGTGGCATGAACTTCACCAGTACGTTTGAGACTCACAACCAAATCCCTGTTGTACATGCATTTTTTGAAACAAAATTAAAACCGAGAGAGGTAATCGAGTTTGATGCAGGTATGAATCACTGATAACGATGACACCGCCTGCACCCGAAGCACTTCTTCTCCGGCACCTCCCACATAGAGGAGTATAACCTTAACCTGCCCCCATAACCTTTGTACTGTTTGCAGAGCACAGATTTATTCATGACTCAAGGGCACCTGCAAGGTGTGTCCATTTACAGGAGAGCTGGAATGGTTTCCCGGAGAACTCTCAAGAGGGTGCGAAGTGGGAACACTGTGGTTGTGTCTGAATCAGAGCCCTATCTACTGCGCCCTGTCTCCTGCGTACAGTGCACTGTGTCCGAGTCAGAGCCCTATCTACTGCGCCCTGTCTCCTGCATACAGTGCACTGTGTCTGAATCAGAGCCCTATCTACTGCACCCGGTCTCCTGAGTACAGTGCACTGTGTCCGAATCAGAGCCCTATCTACTGCACCCTGTCTCCTGCATACAGTGCACTGTGTCCGAATCAGAGCCCTATCTACTGCGCCCTGTCTCCTGTGTACAGTGCACTGTGTCAGAATCAGAGCCATATCTACTGCGCAGTGTCTCCTGCGTACAGTGCACTGTGTACAAATCAGAGCCCTATCTACTGCGCAGTGTCTCCTGCATACAGTGCACTGTGTCCGAATCAGAAGCTCTATCTACTGCGCCCTGTCTCCTGCGTACAGTGCACTGGCAGAAGTGTGCTTTTTAATGTGCACTGTTTAGCAGTCCGTGAAAAATATCCGCCATACTATTTTCCAACCGCACTGTGGAAATGTCGTAAGCAGGTCAGAAAACGTCCCACGACCCCACTCTTGCGTTGACATGTCATGTGTTGTTTTGTTGTATTTGAAGGAAAAAGTCAGCGAAGCTGACTATGACTAATATGACGTCATATTAATGTGACCAAAATGTTCGTGTACTTCTTGAAAAGTGTGCTCCCGAATGTACTCAGCGAAACCCCGGAAGTAAGTGTGTCATCCGGGTGTTTGAAGTATACTGCAATTTAAAACAAATTTGCGTACTCTACGACTTTCTCACCCTATCTACTCACCAAGGCTACTCAACAGTGTGGAAGAGTGCTGATTCGGACACGGCCTGCATGTTTGAGCACCATTGTGACATCACCAATCGTCATGTCAATCACAGTGTGATTGGAACCCCCCACCCCCATTCATTATTTGAGAATGACATGAACTGGTAATGCGAAGTAAACCCTTGACAGGCAGCTAATGCATTTTCCACTACTATGTTTAGCAGGCAGCTGTGTGGCTTTGATAAGCACAGACTTTACAGGGATGGCATAATTTCTTAATGAGATGGAGGAATTTCATTTCCTATCAACATTAAACAGTTGTTTGCAGGGTGTGAAATTAACACCCACCACCAGCCAAATTATCTGGGTTAAAATTTTGATTGTGGCTGGTAAACTTTTTTCTCTAGCAGCCACTTTGGCCGGTAACCAACCAAGTGTTGAAAATGGCTGGTGATTTTTAGAATCCACAAGCCACTCTGGCCAGTGGGTGAAAAATGTATTTCATACCCTGGTTCTTTGTATCAAGTTCTGTTTTCAAACAAACCAAACAGAAAGCATGCTTCTTCGGTTGTGTTTTTCTCCCTGCAGAAAGGCAGTCGTCGCAGTCAGACACATTTTGCATTGCAAATGTAATGATAAGACAGAAGACGGCAAACAAGACATGTCATTCCGACCTGCTTTTTCGGAACGGGTGACTGATTAACAGAATCTCCGTCTCCCTCTCTTCTGGACAGTGTGTTAATCATACACTCGCCTTCCTGCAGGCGAGGAGACCTTTGCCTGAGACAGCAACTTGGGAAATTGTGTATTTACTCAACTTGGGAAATTGTGTCTTATTCAGATGATTCATGCTCTGCAGAGCAAGAACATCTCCTTGTTCCAGCCAGCTACATAAACAGTGATAAGCTGTAGCGGTTTCAGCAATGAGCTTTGACATACACGACTGGGCATTTGGCAGACGGAGGGGGGGGGGTAAAAACGAGGCACCTTGCTGTGTTCAGGTAAATGCACAGTCTGACCCGCTCAGTGACCCAACAGTGCCAAACCACATTCAACAGTCCAAAGACGCACTCAACACAAGGTAGCGGGGGAAAAACCGATGCAACGAAACGTGTAATTCTAGAGCAAATGAGAAGGGTCTCTACGTGACCAGTGAAACGAAAAAGGGGGCGGGGGCTAAGAAACGTTCTATAAATCTGAGGCCACGCCTATACACCGCAGTTCAGCGAGCTGAGAAGATGGAAAGACGGGCGGAGGGTTTGCAGTCAACCGCCCTGCACTCAATAACGCAACAAGTGGTCCCTTGTGTCCCAAGTGAAATATCCACCCGACTGCACTTCACGTAGAACTTAAAAGAACGTATTTTTCATGGTGGGAAAAATTCTGAGATCCAAGTACAAGTGCACTTATTTGATGTGGATAAGATACCAAGTCAGTTATGCTCTTCATACACAGATCATTGGCATTCAACTCAACCAAGACTTCTAAACACTCCCAAATTCCCAGTGAATATTACTTACATCAAGTCTGTGAGGACAGAGAACAGTAAAAAGGTATGTGAGGACAGAGAACAGTAAAAAGGTATGTGAGGACAGAGAACAGTAAAAAGGTATGTGAGGACAGAGAACAGTAAAAAGGTATGTGAGGACAGAGAACAGTAAAAAGGTCTGTGAGGACAGAGAACAGTAAAAAGGTATGTGAGGACAGAGAACAGTAAAAAGGTATGTGAGGACAGAGAACAGTAAAAAGGTATGTGAGGACAGAGAACAGTAAAAAGGTATGTGAGGACAGAGAACAGTAAAAAGGTATGTGAGGACAGAGAACAGTAAAAAGGTATGTGAGGACAGAGAACAGTAAAAAGGTATGTGAGGACAGAGAACATTAAAAAGGTATGTGAGGACAGTACTGCTCAAACCGTGAGGAGAGCCAAGTCAAACAGGGCTTTTATCAGAGGTTCAAAAAATTTCACGATATCAGAAGAAAATACAAACTCATACTGTAGCAATGCAAGCTAATCCAAGATCTTACAGTACAGGAAAAAAAGAGCTATCTTATTATTCATTATAACAGCAGCAGCAGTGGAGCGAGCACATTCAGACAGGTATGGATTTATACACCTTTCACAACTGGACAATTAAATTTAACCAGTGCACCATAAATACATGTAGGTGTGGCTTTAACATATTTTGGCAGAGTAATGAACAATAATACCACCTTGTAAAGCATAACCTCAGCATTATAGCTCATTACGGCGTTGAGATTATCCCCACACTTAATTCCATCCATACAAAAGCCTCTGCTTTACAACAAAAAACTGCAATAAAAATTTTAATGCGCCCGATTCCCAAAGCCAAATTAGTCATGATATATGAAGATGGCAGATGCAACTGTGGGGTCAAAGTTCCAGGCAAAGTCAAGTTCCACGGTGGGGTCAAAACCTTTTGGTCTCTGGTCAAAAAGTGATGAAGAGAATTTGCACACACTTCTTTTCATACCATGGTTTTCTGCGGAACTGTGACACAGTCATCATATCATGATTAGGTAGCCAAAGCACAAAATCATGCTGAAATTTTAGGAAGCCAAGTTTAAGAGCATGAGGAAAAGTAATAGTTTGTAGAGAGCAGAACTATAAAAACAAATGGTTTTTGGAAGAAAACAATTGTGGTCCAAGCATAGTAGTGCTCTAAAATAACCAGAGGTTTTCTACTGTCGGTGACGGGAGCAAGTGATACACAAAGCAGTGAATGAATATCGTGGTGCAATCTTTTGATGAGAGGAAACACCTCTTGGTGATGAATATAATCCCGTCAGACATTTCTTTATCAGTACTTAACATTCCTGCCTGCAGGATTACGACACACTCAGATATGGGAACAACCTGTTGGAAAATGCGCATCATATTTTCCACGGCACTTCCACCCCCGTCCCCCAAATAAGACTGCACTTAAAGGCTGTACTTAGAACTTTGGGTTGTGTAGTTACCTGGCCATGATACGAGTCCAAATGGTGGCGAAATATGTTTGTTAGTTGCTCTGTGCTCCTCTGGGTTGATAATCCAGAATAGGGTATTTGTCGCTCTCCATTCACTTTTATAGGGCAGCTAAAATGGTCTCAAAATTACACTTCTAGCATGTATACGAACGCGAACTAATCAGATTCTGTCAATACAAACAATAACCAGTCCAATACCCAATTCTGGATCATCACCCCAGGGACGCACAGAGCAACTAACAAACATATTTCGCCACCATTTGGACTCATATCATGGCCAGGTAACTCCACAACCCAAAGTTCAGTTGCGCCTTAACCCAGAGGCTCCTTGATCTGCTGTTGCATAGTAAGGTCCTCTTTTTCCACACCCTTCCCACCCAGTAGTCCCCAGAGAACAGTTCTGAGAACACAATGCCACACACCATCTTACGATAGGAAGGGCTTCCTTCTCTCTGAGTGTTTCAGGCTAATTTTGGTGAAATGGGTGCATGCTTGTTGACTGAGTTTACTGAAAACTTCCACTTCATTCCCAGCAAGACTCTGTAACGTGTATGGAGACATTAATGCAATTTAACACCATTCATAACCATGTAACCAGAGTGGCAGAGGCAATATTGTACAATCGTAGTCCCCGCTGAAAACATTATCCGTCTACACAACAAACAAAAAAATCCCTCAAAGACCTTTATACTTCATTGAAACCGTATATTAGTAGTATATTCCACCCCTGATTTATAACGGACACCCTTTTGTCCAGCTGCAGTTATTGTACAGTTCTCACAGCGTCGCGTCGATTGACCCGCTGCAGTATTGCATTTCTAAACTAAAAATTTTTTATTTTTTATTTTTAGCAGGGGGGGGGGGGGGGGATGTGATTGGTCAGAGGACACCCAAATATTCATTTGCGCAAGCCCAGAGGACAGTAAGGCTGCTTTGAGTCCAGCTGAGGACCAGCACTTTAAAAAGAGATCCATTAAAAAAATGTGACCGCGCGTGCAGTTTTACTTCGATTAAATATACACTTTGCACATCTACTGTTTGAATCAGGGATGGTGACTGAGGCTTCAGAACACGGTTATTTACATAGATATCAACAAAGAAAAGCTGCAGTAAACGGTTTCTTTTTATCATCAAAAGCCCTCTGGGGTAACTCCCAATATACAGTGTACTACACAGAATCCAGCAGAGAGAAATATAATCAAAATGTTAAATTCTAAATTTCCTATCCTTACTGCAAAAACCCCATTCCTCCAACCCCACCGCCCCCCAAAAAAATACAATTCTTTGCCATTCTCAAATGACTTTACTCATCTTCAAAATACACAATAATAGCCACATGAAGTTAATGTCTTGATTGACTGATTGAGATTACAATACACCAATGTGCATATGTTACTTAATCTATCGGGATATCGATATACAGTCACATGACTTATTTCCATTGTGTGCCTGAAGACTTGGCTAGGAGGCAGGCAGAAAATGGGTGTGGCATCTAAGCGACTCGTTACACATTATAAAATCAACTATTCAACACATATACTATACGACATTAAAAGCTGTCCTAAAATAGCAAATGCCCTGATATTTTACTGAGGAACAAATTTTTCAACTGTTTCATAAATCTATTTAAAGTATGGACAGATTTAATTTAATTTGGGATTTTATTCCATTCTTCTCTAGCTCAGTAAAATAAATGTGCTTCTCCCCAACTCACTTCTTAAATTGGGCAGTTTCAATTTGTACAAACTAGCACTCATATTCAATCCATGATAGTCCCTAACAAAATGAAAATACCCAGAAAAATTATATGGACTGAGACCATGTCAAATCTTATGAACATAATAATTTATAACTGCAGAATTGTAAGATCAACAGGAAGCCAGTTGACCTATTTTAAATGTTTTGAGCTGATGTGTGTTCTTTGACTTAAGGAAGGACTATACCCTCATTAGTTTCCTTGGAGCTTTTCAGAGCTTGTATTTTGTTATTTTTGTTATACCACTGTACCAGGCTGTGCAGGTGTAATCATAGTGGCATTGAACTAGAGATGTAGCTATTGTCCTCATGGTCTCCTAATCAAGGAACTTTGATATTCTTGCCAAAAACCTTGTTTTTGAATGGGCCATAGATTCACCTGTCATACATTGGTCTTGACCTCTTTCTCTTGGTCTCTATGGAAACACAGATACCAATAGGTACTCAGTATAAAAAAATTATGAGTTATGAGCTAGGTTCAACGACTCCACAGAAGAGAAATTAAAAATCTTTTCATTAAAAAATATTATTTATTTAAAATTATTTTGAAACATCTGTGACACTTCCAGACACAGATGATTCAGTACATATAAAACCCTGAGAGCCGCTCTGCATGTATATTTAAAAGAAGAAATGCAATGTTGCAATGCCACAACAGAGGCTAAATCTGACCTGCAGGCTACATTCAGCAGGGGTTGGCATGTGATAAGAGCACACCTCATATCTATCTCACTCCAGAGATACATTCCCGAATTTCCATACACAGCGCCTCCCAGATCATGGCATTCCGCTCACCCCGCTCGCACTGGGGTGTCCATACATCAGCTTTTTATTTATTTTGAAGTAAAAATCCAAAGTAACTATAATCCACATTTTCTGGAGGATTTCTGCCAGAAACACCATGTCGGTTATATCCTTCAGAGGACACCACTAATGTAATGTTTCAGGTACAAAGACAATTCAATTTGGGGACAAAAATTTTAAACAAAATAAGTAAAACTAATGTCTGCCATTAAAGCCAGATTATTGTCAGTCAAACCTAAAAAAATATTTTTTAAAACCTTGAAAGGTTTGAAATATGAAAGTATGGGGCACAAAAGTAGATATTTCTCACAGATAATAATATAATTGTAATTTCAACAAAACTCTCTAAAAAATATTACATTTGTCACAATTTTCTTTTAAGAAATTGCTATAAAAGGTATAGATCCATGAATGTTTCTGAACAGCTTTCCGCTATTAACTCAGCCTGTGTATGCTGCTCTTGGGGAAAGGGTCATGATGTCCTCATCTTGAAAGCCAACCAATAATAATAATAATAATCACCATTAATAATAATTAAAAGTGACTAATCACTTATTAATAATATCCGCTGAGCTATACGTTGCTCTGGACCATGCATGGCAAGCTGAAAAGGCAAAAAAAAAAGAGGGGAAAAAAATTATATGAAGGACAATAACATACGGTTCAAACTAGGCCATATGGTGCATTTTATCTTACCCCACATATGAATGTAAGAAGCGCACCAGCAAAGCACACTGGTTCAACATTTGACCCGAGTAAGACTGAGGAGAGCATCTAGCTATATTTCTTTGGTTAGGCGCCTTATTTCGGGGACCACACGTAAAATGTAGGCTGACCCTGAGTGAGAAAGTATTTCTGCGACTTAAATAAAATCAGCAGCTGCACTTATTTTCCATGAAGGACTGCACTGCGTCTACATACAATACCAATGCCTGCATGCAGTCAGTCATGCTAGAGCCCTAAGGTAGACCACGGCACTAATCTGAGCCAAGCAGTTTCTCACAGCACAGCACAGGCCCGCTGCTCTGTCTGTGATGCATTCTGGGAACCCTGCCACTCAGGGGAGAGGGAGAGGGAGACGGAGAGAGAGAGAGAGAGGGAGAGAGGGAGAGAGAGAGACAGTGTGAGAGAGACAGTGTGAGAGAGACAGTGTGAGAGAGACAGTGTGAGAGAGACAGTGTGAGAGAGACAGTGTGAAAGATACGGTGTGAGAGATAGAGAGAGAGAGAGAGAGAGAGAGAGAGAGACAGAAACAGAGACAGTGGGAGAGACAGGAGGAGAGAGGGAGAGAGAGAGAGGGAGAGAGAGAGCGAGAGACAGTGGGAGAGAGAGACAGTGGGAGAGATAGAGAGAGAGACAGAAACAGAGACAGTGGGAGAGACAGGAGGAGAGAGAGAGAGAGGGAGAGGGAGAGGGAGAGAGGGAGAGAGGGAGAGAGGGAGAGAGGGAGAGTGTGAGAGAGACAGTGTGAGAGAGACAGTGTGAGAGAGAGAGAGAGAGAGAGAGAGAGAGAGAGACAGAAAGAGAGACAGTGGGAGAGACAGGAGGAGAGAGAGAGGGAGGGAGAGGGAGAGAGAGAGAGAGGGAGAAAGAGGGAGAGAGACAGTGGGAGAGATAGAGAGAGAGACAGAAACAGAGACAGTGGGAGAGACAGGAGAAGAGAGAGGGAGAGGGAGAGAGAGAAATTACACGCTCACCCTCACTTCTGACCAAAAGAACAGAATGTGCTAGCAAGAGATCACGCATTGCATTATTCAAATATTCAAACATTAATCAATGCATTCTGATTAGTATTTCTATGTTTGTTTACACAAAATAAAATACAAACATTATGGTGATGCAATCCAGAGATGCACTTATTTAATCAATATTCATGAAGGACAGCCAGGTGAACATTAGCATAGAATAACAGATATTCATTCATACATTGATATTGCATTTTCTAACAAAACTAATAACTTAACGTGACGTATTTATCAAAGTGATCTCATTCTTTAACATCCAAATAATAAAACATTCAAGCTCATACCAGGTGTACAGTTGAGGTCTATAATCAACCATCATCATCACATTATATTACGTTTGGGCACTAAGCAGGTGCTCTTATCCAGAGTGACGCACACACATTACATTTTTACATAAAGTCCATTTTTACAGCCAGATATTTTACGAAAGAATGTTAAGCACATTTGTCAATGGTACAAGAGTAGTAGCTCGGCTGGGACTCATTTGAGTTACAAGCCCATTTCCCTGACCAGGTAGCATTTTATTTATTATTATTATTTTTACTTCAAATGAAATGAGATACTGAATTTCACTAGAACGTATTGGTAAGGTGTGCAGAACTGAGCAAAAAATAAAAAATAAACATGTTGAGGAAGAGGGGTCCAGCAGCAAAAGACGTTTGAAAAGCACGATTGCATGTACAAAAACAAAATGAGGTTCTGCCTGCCCAATCAAAACAGCCAGCCGTCTGTGAAACGGCCCGTGCTTTATTGTCAGCAATATGCTAACTAAAGCTCAAGAGATTGCTTGACAGCCTTCTTTGGTGCTCTTTTTCACCGTGACATATACGTTTACAATAGGGCCCAAGAAGCTTGGCTGTGCACCAACAAGCCAAGGAAACCGAGGCAGAATTAAAGATAAATAATATGGTGGCCCATAACAGGTTGCTAGGCAACAGACAGGATTAGGCTGTCTGAAAGCCGTCTCTAAACCAACCAGGGCTTGCATGGTTTTTCTTGCCCACTCCATAAATATTTTTAGAAGAGGAAGGAGCCAGAGCATACATAAAACATATAAATTAATTATTATATATAACGCCCTCCCCCGGGTTGTGGGTTTTTACCATTGCCGTGACAACTGTTCTACCGTTCCACCATCTACAATAAAAACAGATGGTTGTAAAGCCTGCGGTGACCAGTAAAGTGGTAACAGAGGTACCAGGTTAAATTCCCAGGTCGAACACTGTCACTGTACACTTGAGAAAAGTACTTAACCTGAACTGCTTCAGTAAATACCCAGCTGTATGAATGGATTATTAACCACCTGCTTTCAGCAGGTTAATCTGCTCAACACTCAGAGCTTCACCTGTTGCGCCTACTTTGAATAGACGGAAGAGGAGGCATAGAAACCGTATTGATTTGGCTGCCTTTGAACTTCCTAAATTCAGTACATTTGAATACAGTGGATTGCTTTCAGGTGTGAGTATGAAGGCAACGGGCAAGCCAGAAGGCAGAAGTCACATCAGGGTGTTTCACCGCCTGTTTTCCATTGAAACAGTGTTTCCAGCAACTACAACGTCAAATATAAATGCCAAGCTTACAAAATCAACTGAGAAGTCTCAACTTAAAAAAAGGAATTATTAAGTTATTATAACTCGATTAAAAAGAGTAAAAAAAGATTTCAAATTTTAACAAGTTAAAGACCAGTGAATACTTTCACAGATTAAGCTGCCCTACTTAAATGGTTAGAGGAAATTGGTTATTATTATTATCATTATTATTATTACGTGGCACCAGCTTTGGGTCCGTTGCATTTTAGACTGTTCTTGCAACTCAAGTTAGTGGAGGGTTTCTCCCGAGAACAATGTGGTCAGTCACGTACCATTATGCACTTCAGGATTAGGGTGATATTGACCACAACAGGACACGGCTGATGTAGTTGAGTGCAATAAAAAAACAACCACTTCTCCTGCTGAAAAGCCCAGTGCTACGCAGAGGTGTAAAGTCCAGGGGTCAGATAGTAAAAGTCCTGACATGTTTTTCTTCCACCCATAAACTCAGCCAGCTGATAAATTGGTTCTGCCTCCTGGTCAAAGAATTGTGCCAATTAGCAAATCCAGATGATTGGAACAAAATACTGGGGAGGACTTTTACTTTCTGAATTATTTTATTATTACAGTATTTTATTGAGAGAGTATTTCTGGGTCGCTTCTAAACACAGGGTTTGCTCAATTAATAATAAATAACAACAGTCCACAATGACTACAATATGCCCCCATTTAAAAAAAATATGTGAACATGGTGAAAAATGTAACTCTAACACATGAACAGTATTCAGTAAAAGAAACATTAAGGTCGCTATTCATTTGTCGGAGCTATCATAACACACATATTCTAAGATGCTAAACGACAAAATTAATTTGAACTTAACTCGTCCTCATAGATCATCTTCTGAATTGTTTAACTATGTTCCCACAGTGGGTAGTTTTTTTTTCCTTTTTAAAAAAAATTAATAAAAATAACAATAATATGTGTCCAAACAAAAAACAAGTACTCAAAACTGATCAACATCTCATGTCAGTCAGAGTCATTTTAATACATCTAAAACTTCCCTGAAAATGAAATTCAGTTTACCTATTGAATTTCATAAATTCTAAATTCACAGTCCATTTTGAATAATTCAACACTTTTCATTACAGAAGCGCATTTAATATATGATCTTGTCTGATTATCTCATCCGACACGACACACATACGAGTACTAAAAACAAATACAAATACAAAAACTCATATCACTGATACATTACATTACAAGCAGAAGAGTGTGGGGGTGTTTTCATCAAAGGTCCCCCAGGTTTGGGTATCACAGGGTTCCCACCCTCAGTGGACATAGATAGCACCCCATACTAAAGAGGCTCGTGTGGTCCACGGGCCTAAGAGCACAGACAGCCAGATTGAGTGGATGTTTGGACTAATGGAACACGAGTATTCTGCCCGGGGGCCCAGAGAAGCAAACAGGGCAGAGGAGCTGGCAGACACACAGGGCCTGGCTGGCAGGAGGTCACATGACCCAATCACTGGTTTTCAGCAGCAGATACCCCATCGTTAGTGTGAGACTCTTTGCATCAGTGCCGCCCTAAAGCAAAGCCGGACACAAGACGACCATGTCTGAAGCTCACTCTCCCGCGCAAGCCACACATTTTTGAGGCTCTTCCCTTGGAATGCCCGTGTCAAATCAGGGTTCCTTTTGTCACATTTAAAATCAGTGGTCCTTCCATGTTTATTTATTTATTTAACCAGGCAGGTCACTGAAAAACAAATTATTTACAAGGACGGCCTGTGCCATAGGCATAGCTCACTACTTTGAGGCAATCAAACACTTTGCTGAGAACAGAGTCAGAGATGGAATCGCAACTGTTTGGGTTCAGGAAGCCTCCCTTTCCAATTTTGCTCCTACCATTCGTACTAGTTCACCTTAGGTTATATTTTTTAGTGATTTTAAGTTTTTTTCGTCTTAAGGCTTGTTATGTACACAATCTGTATAATCATCATTTGTATTTTGGTTCTTGCTTAGCATAGTTAGTACTTGAGTGATCTCACTGGCTGGTCAGGTCTTGCATCTGTGGTCAGCCAGATCTGACACCATTACTTACATAAATCATGTAAATTCCATTATGTTCTCATACATTGTGAGTTGGTCTGGATAAGACTGTAAAATGTATGTAATGCTCAGTAAGGTAACCAGCCTAGGTGCCTGCTTTTCCATGACATGTTATCAGTCTGACTCTTATATCTGCTGCCTGGCTCTGTTTGGCAATCTACCTATTCCCCGACCATCCTCCTGTTCTGTCTATAAGCAAAGGCAGCTGGTTTGATTAACCAGAGATTGATTGATTTTTTAAATTATTATTATTTATTTTACATAGGCCTAGTACCCATTTGGGTATAGGCTATAGTAATGCAATTTAGGTTAGGTACCTTAAAGATTAACAGCAGCGTCCGACCTGCGCACCAAACCTGTAACCTTTATTTGACAAGCAAAGGTCCTTACCCATTATGCCAACGGCAAAGGTGATTGTTGGGCCAAACCCTGCATGGATCAATAAGCAATCCTTTTGAGTTTCACCAGAATGCATTTTGAAAATTAAATTATTTAAACTAAATTCAACTACAACCTGATTAATAAGTAAGGGCGGAAAAGTTTAAAACACATTATACACACACAATAGATTTTGTAGAAAGTTTTGCCACAAAGAGGCTTCAGAACTGATTTCCGGACACGTGCTTTTAAAAGATATTAGAACCTGCTGTATAGCCTACGTCATATTGTGTAGATTAACTCTAACATAGGTCACACTTTCCAGAGAACACTTAATCTAAATCTGACGCCAACCGTCTGACTCGATTTTTCACGCTTTATAGCCTAACTTGTGTACGTTGTCAACGTAGGAGCCTGTAGCCTACAGCAGGGTGGCTTCATCAATCGGTTCAAAACACCTAGCGTAGCCTATAAACGTGAGCAGGCATCTGAATGATTACAATAGTGTGAGATGACCCAGCATTGTTTTCTCTGTGTGATCGATTTTGTAAGCTTATTTACGAAATTATTATTATTATGGCAACAATGCATTATAAATAATAATATTATATTCGCTGCACTGTAAAGCATGAACTAATATTATTTGTTTTGCTTTGCTGACTACAGGTAAATAATGATCAAACTAAAGTTCGTTTTAGTGGGGACTGGTGTCGTATTCCATTTGGTTCTGATTCTATTAATTTCACCTATAGGCCCAACCTTCCACTTGCTTGATTGATTATTAGCCTACTAAGCAAGCACGTGTAGAAAACTTTTTCCAGCTGTCTCTCAAACCAGGCATGCCATTGTTTGATCGTTCAATGAGGTAGGCTACACTGTAATGTCACAAGATGCATAGCCTACTATCGGTATCCCTCACTACAAACGAATTTAACGATCGCAATGCAACAACGCGGAACATGCAGTAGCCTATGTTTGTACAGTCTAGAATAATCTCCGGGGAAGTCGAGAAATTTCCTCTCCGAGAAAAGTGAAAAGCAATAGCAAAAAAAAAGTCAGGTTTGTTCTCACAATTACCTCACACACAATAATAAGGATAACAGTCTTAATTAGAATCCCAAGTCAAGGTATGCCAACGTTGCTGAAACAATGCAGACTATCGATAACGTATAACTAGCCTACGGGGAAATCAATTACAACATAGGTCCTGTTTGTTCTTGGACACAACGCAGCGAAATGCAGATAGGTTCTAAGTGCACAGCATTGCATTTTGCCAAGATTATGCAGATAGGTGGCCTAGGCTACATAACACTCCTCGTATGGAGTGAATTAGCGACAGTAGAGTAGCCTATTTAATGCAAGTATGCTATAGGTACGGCTATAATGGTACCGTGCACCGTCGCTGATTAACGTAGCCTACACGACCCATCTGATCACGCATAGTTTAGGCTTGCCCACTCGGTGTATTAGGCTGTTACATTTGTGTAGATGCACAGCCTACTGTTCCGCTATGTTATTTACTTTCTTGTATCGTTTTATTTAAGCGAACTTAATCGTATAGTTTGGTAGGTTAATGAGTATTCTTACAGTATCTCGATAGCCAACATGGAATGTTACTGTCCAGTTATATCAGTAACTTGTAAAAAAAAAAAAAAATAATAATTATAATAAATAAATAAAGGTAATCTCAAGTAAGGCACCAAAGTTCTGTCTTGGGAAACTAAACATAGTTTCTGTTTACAAAAACAACTTTAGAAAGCGTAACTAAAGCCAGGACACTTGAAATGATACTTTGTAGGCTAGTTTACAAAAGATAACCTACTTAACGTTAGTAGCCAGTTTGTCATATAGAAACACTCACCCGTCGTAATGCGCTTTAATTTTCACGTATTCTAAATGCAGGTCCATCGTTGATCCTCGCTTTGTGGGCATTGTAATCCAGGATGAGACAATATTCACAAACTAGACGAATTGTAGGCTACTACGGATAGGCCTCTTTCTTTAAAAAAATATCGAGGGAGGATCATGTAGGGGAAAAAACGTAGAAAACAAGGTAGTCGAAATGTAAGCGAACTCTATAGTTTACATGTTATCCCGTGTCTGCACATATTATGATTATGAGCGGTGAATTCAACAAGTTGAACATTTTCAATTAGGACGCATAGCAGAAGACACAACTGTTAGCGGCTAGTGCTGGAGATAAGCAACGTCTGCGACTTCTCTTGCTTTGGTTACTCACGGGGCGGAGAATAATGTCAAAGGCGACGCTTTTTAGATGCTGACAGGTCTCGGCTGGCCGGTTCAAATCCACCTGTTGTGCGTTTCAGTCAGCTCAGTAATGCCACGGAACGCTTCGGAAAAGGTAGGCTATGACAACTATAGGCTATTTAGCCTACATGATCTAGGGAATCATCGTCAGAATTATGTATAAATAGCAAATTAAAAAACACAGCCGAAGCATAAAAGAAAAGGCTGTGGGTTTATTTTATGTTGCATCGCGTAATCTGATTATCTACAAACCTGGATACATGTAGCTCAAACTAGGCTACACATGGTGTATTGGGGATGCTACGCAGCATATCATTTTATGAAAGGGTGTAGACTACCAAATGTTTTAATATTTACTGCTGGAATGTATTATGTTCACATTAGCCTAGTTGCATGCTATAAAAATTAAAATTAAAACATGTGCGTGTTGACTAGGCTGTTGTCAAATGTGTTTGGAACTGTGAACTGAATTGCAAACAGCTGCGCCGTAAAATCGGCTTTCCTGGAATACTGGAATACAATAGCATACTCTCCAGCTTTATATATGGTTGGTAGCTAAAACGATTGCACTGTCCTGAAACATTTATACTTAGTTAGCCTAGCTAGTAGACTAGCTAAATGAACGGAATCGCTTTAAGGCAGCTGGTTGCACGCCAACAGTGAATTAGTCTATAACACGACTTTGCAGATTTATCAACAGTAAATTGCATTTCTAAATGCTGTTTGCCGTTATCACAGACGGTTTCGACATTGCCTCCATAAATCTCCCGGGGGATTTAGTTAACATGGCGGCAAAATGCTTCCTAGAACCAATTAAAGTCAAGCAAGCACACCTGACAGCCAATAGGACGAGAGAAAGAGCGCATGCACCTGGAACCAATGCGGAAACTAACGGGATTATGTTCATCCAATTGAAATTCGATGTGTGATTTCACTCAATAAAAGCAAAATATATTGATCCATTGTTTTAAGTCCATCACTACACACGCTCTAAAAACAACGAGTAGAGTTCCAAACTGATTTAAAATGGAGGATAGAATAAAAATCGATTGCTTATATAGCCTAATGTTATATTTACCTGTAGTAGTATAGCGACTAGCCTACTTTTATAATAGGCCCTACGTAGTTACAATTTGTTTTTTTTGTTTGTTTTGTTTCTGTGCTATACGCGTACTTATGTATACATACAAAGTAATTTCTTCTAAGAAGGAAAATGGTTTCGCTTTATTTGAATAAAAGTGTTTGAATTTGTCATATTTTCAGTTCCCTTCACCATACTTCTACTTCCATACACTACCGGTCAAAAGTTTTAGTACATCCATAATTTCCAAGCCACCAGAGATTAAAAAGAAGAAAATAAATAAACACCTTTTATTTTACAAAAATAATTTTTTTTAAAATCTTGGATACATTAGAATGGCCACTTTCTGCAGTAATAACTGTTGAGCATATTCTTGCCATTTCTTTCTACAAGGGCAGTCATATGGTACTGAAAGTTCACAGCAACACTGCTGTAGAAGTTTGTACAGACGTACTGCGTTTGTGGGTTGCTTCTTCTTGAACTTTGTCAAATTCGTCCAAATTTGCTTGATTTTACTTCTCTCGCTGGAAAATTTAAATAATTTGTTCACCTTTTTATTTAGACAAATATAGCTTTTTTTATGAAATAAAAAAATGTGGTCACTATCCTGTGAAATAACATTATTTTTAACTTCTGACTTCAGTTCTTACCTTGTGCCATTTGAGGTTGTTTACAAAAGTTAAATTGCTTAAATACACTAAAAACAGAGTAGGAATTTAAAAAAAAAAAGTATTCAATAGATTTGCTCCATTTAAATTTTCGATTCATTTAATAGATTTACTCCAGTTCAGTCCCCACGAGATAGCTTCTAGGCTACGCTTAAATTGTTGCCACTGGAAAGATATCAGACCACAAACATACGATACATTTTAGCGCCATCTACAGGACTGCATTTGTAATTGTTTCACATAACAATGGAGGCCTGTCACATAGAACTAGAACTGTCGTTACCAATGGTTACAGGGACGCGCCGCCATGTTGGAGGTCCATCCCTAACAGAGACGCTTAACGTTACCACTGAACTAGTAGTGTTCGCTACTCCATGAAACGAGTTTCATGCTAACGCTACTATGATTGCTGTCCTACAATGACGAACTTCTGCACTGCGTACTGATGTGCGAATAAAACTGTGGAAAGGCGAAAATGTCCTTTTACATGATAATTTGAGGACTCACCATAGTAGCTAAACCACCAGGCAGGGTGAACGAACTCAATTTTACGACCGAAAGAAGAGACTGGTGGTTGAAAGGGTGAGCAGGGTTTAGACAGCATAGGCTCGGATCATTAATGGTAAATTACGTTTTATGAACAAATTATAAAGTTAGCCAGTTAATATAGCTGGCCTAATGTACATCTATGTGCATTATCTTAATGTTAGAAAGTTAAAAGTGAATTAATCGCTTGGTTTAGCTAACGTTAGTAGCTATATCATTTGTGTGAACGACTGCTACGCCTGCGAAACATTAATGTTAACCTAATGCGATACGTCAAGCATATTGTGAACATCAAAACAGTGTTCATTTGAACTATTATTACATTGCTAGGGGTGCTACGTTGTACGATGTCTCACAAATAGACTGGATAAACTGTAAACATTAGCTACCTTGTGCTGGCCAGGCAGGGTGCGAGCAATATGAGAATCCAGAAGAGGGCGAAAATAAAATGTAACGTTACGATATTAAGCAATAATGAATAATATTGAAAGTAATAATGAAAGTAACGGTAAATGTACTTTATGTGTTGAACTGATTTGCCTTTTATTGTGTCTACAACTGAAGTTCCCTATCGGGAAAAAAAGTTATTATATTCTATCCATCGAGCTAAAATGTTTTATTGCTGAAGTAGGCTACTGTAGCCTACCTAACATGTAACGTATCGCTTTGCTCCCATATTAACTGCACAAGCACTTTACTTACCAAGGTGGTATACTACAAAGCAGGATTACTGAGTTAGTACTATCTGGATAACTCAATAAAACACAGAACAGCTCTTTCTACTTCAGCCCATGCATGTTCCAGATTTGGGAGGGTTCCGGGGTTTACTATAATTAATCTTACTTCGTACGTACACCCCCGCGATACTCCTTATAATATTTGTTTATGTTGGTATTATTAGAATAGAATAGAATAACTTTTATTTCCCGGCAGGGAACTTCAGTTGTAGCCCCAGCAACAACAAAAAAGACATAGACAGTGGGACCCACAACACACAAACAAACATATCAAACAAAGATATCCAACAGAATCATTACATCAATCAAGTGAATGAAAGTGCAATACAGCCATGATTAAAAATGGCCCCCGCTGTCCCGAGATGTCCAGTGTCACCAAGCAGTCCAACGCACAAACTCCACATCCACGAATTTCCTCCATACATGCAGTGCCGCGGTCTCTGTACACCGCCAAACTGAGAAATTGTTTCGTTATGTTGTGCACTGTATATTTTGTATATTGCTGAACTACCTGTAAGCATTGCGCAAAGCAAATTCCGATGATGGCAATCAAGGGAAATTAAGCAACCTCCCGATTAAATGTGATAGCCTATTAGTTTGGTTTGCATAACGTTATGGAACACCGGCATTTGGTCTTCCAGTAAGGCGGTTTGCGTTAAAAGTGGGCGTGTCTGGCCAAATTGTGACGTAGGTGACAGGCCTCCATTGTGGTAATTTTATGAAGATCAGATTCAGAACAAGCCTATAGTACGTGCAAACTACACCATTATCACTGCTATCGGTTTATTGCATTACATTTGGAAGTAATTGTACAACATGCAGGTCACTGTAGAATGGTAAGTTCCCATAACATTGGTTGTAATGCAGTGTCCCTCACGTATAATCTACATGTTTCAGTGCCTAATTAATAAAATTCTCTTCTGTTTTTTATACAAATTCAAACTGGGGACAGGGGCTGGCTATCTTAGATGCAGAATGTCTGTTTCTTAATAAAGTTAAACTACATTGTTCCCAACAAACAAATAATAAAAAAATATTTATATTGTGTCCTTTAGTTCAAGTGGGTGAATATTTCCCCGGCATTCACAGTAACCCCTAGTGATGGAAGAATGGGGATGCTACAACTGTCTTGCTTCATTTAAGCCATTTTACAAGTTTCTGTCATGCTCAGACCTGGAGTTATAAAGCCCTCTAAATAGGTGAGAATTGAACAAATTTAGCATCTGTGCAAAGGAGTTCAACTTCCTGGTGAAGGTCTGTGCCTGGCCTCCTTGTCAACCAGTACTCTCAAGTCTTCCATCCAGCTATCTAGGGAGCTCCAGGTGTTTTTACCTTCTACTAGTTTGCTATTGTTACTTGAAACTAATCCTTTGGGGTTCCTATTCTCAGGGCCGGCTCTGACCAATTGGCTGCCCTAGGCAGGATTTTATCTGGCGCCCCCTTGCATCACAGTTTATTCACTACCAATAACATGCACTCACACTTTTGTTTTCACATTTTTCTTTTACTGAAAATAACCCACAAAATCAAACAGTTAACATCAAAACAGTGAACAAGTGACATTATTATAATAGATATTTACAATATATTATCTTTAATATATATATTAAAGAAACCAGTAGCCTACTGCCATAAATAAAGTAAGGTAAAATATAATTACAATTAACTTAGTAAAATAAAGTAAAATAAATAAAGAAATAATTGCACACAAATAATTGCACACAAACACAAAAGGCACACAAGCACAAGGCTTCGACTTGTAACAGACTTAGAAGCCCCCTCATCAAGCTCACTTTACCTACAGTCTTACTTTCCTAACCTTTCTTGCAGCAAAGTCATCTGACATCATCATAAGACAACTGTTTTGAGACCACATGATTTATGCTTATGATGGAAAATCCACTGAGACGTTCTTGCACCATAGTAGATCTCGGGTAAGTTTTGGTGAGCTTGAGCTTAGAGAACAGTCAAAATTGAGCAGAATTTAATCTATAAAGTTAAACATTGTCCGAAAAAATATTGCGTATATTATAAGAGCCATTTGAAACCGTTAATCACATTCTTCAATAACCAAATCGTATTTTAAATGCCGCTGAAATGTGTGGCACTTTGCGCCTTGCATTATGAACATTGCACATTATCCTACAAAACATGACAACTCACTAAATAAAAGTTAACAAATAACATTTATTGAAAACAATATTCAACGTAACAAAAAATTTTTAGGAAACGTGCCTGATTATTACAACGGCATTTTCATTGGGTGAACGCGATCGCATAGCAAATACAGTAAAAAATAATAATCGGTCATCAGAAAAGCTACCAATAATAGGAACACAAAAAAATAACAATTAGGCCGACTGATCGACGTGACATTAGATTAGTTTTATTGGGCTATTCAACAACGCGATAGGCCTACTTACTCTTTCCACCTCGCTGGTTTAACTTGCAGGGCGAACAGGCTAATGCGTTTTGTTTTTTTCCTTCGTTTTTTTAAATTATTTTTTTTAATCCGGCATTAGTAACGGATTCTCGTTTTTTTATAAAGCAACATTTGACCATGAAACATGAAATTTCAGTGCAAATTATGTCAATATGTAATTTAAATGTGTACATTAATAAAATAGTAAGTTTAACCGACTAGCATTTCTGGTGCCGACTAGCGAGGGTAGCAACGTTTAATCGGCTAGTCGACTAAACGCGCACATCCCTAGTTCTAAATGTCTAAATCACAACCAGCTCTGTGATTTTCTTCTTTATCATATGGCTCTTAGTTGTCATAAATCTTCTATTTTGTCATCTTCACATAATTTGTTCATTATCAACATGGAAAAGACCATTCCCATCTCTCATACATACAGAACATAACGGAATACACGGTTCAATGCACTAGCGCCATACGGCGGCTCCGCACTGAATGGACTCAAAATGGCGTCAAATCGTTAGTTGTCGCTACTCTCTCTATAAAGGGACTCTACTTCAACCCAAGCGCCCCTGGTACCGGGGCAGGATGCGCCTAAAGTCAGAGAGCACTAGACAATTAATTTCATCACATTAACGTGACTGTACCTCTGCCCTTTTCACGTTGTTCCTCCTCTTCTTTCCTTCTTTTCCTTCCCTGAGCACCGGACAGCTTTGGTCTTTTCGACATGTTGATAGCATATATTGCGAGGGTCACGTCAGATAGCCACACTTTACCATTGCCCAGAGAGGGAGCGCAGGTAAAGTCTAATTGCCTGGCTGGAGGGGGGCGGGGTGACATGAACTAAGAAATTATTATTATTTAATAGGCTATGCTATAGAGCTACGCTGGTTATTTAATATTTCGAAATAACAGTGTTAACTAGCAGTATTAGTCAAAAATGATAAAAAAAATAATAATTTAAGCGAAACTTTTTTTTTTTTTTCCCCATTTGTTTCGCCCCCTCTGGGTGGTGGCGCCCTTAGCATTTGCCTATACTGCCTATGCCAAAAACCGGCTCTGCCTATTCTCTATAATAACCCAACCCAGCTGTGATCCAAACTGTTTCTTTGTAATTGATTCCGTTCTTGATTTAAATATCTCTTCCATCTGTAAATATTGAAAATAAGAGGGGCGTAGAGCCAGATTTTAGTAGTGCAACCTTTAAGAAACCTTTGAGAGTTAGCGCCGACTCCCCAGTAATTAAAAGGTTCTTTTCTCCAGAAGGAGTGCGAGTCTTTTTGTTGACTGCTGAAGCTGGGTGTGCAGGGGACAGAGAGGTTGAAACCTGTTGCTGATGGCAAGGTCTGAAAGCAGGGGAGGAAGAGATCATATTCTCTTACACAGCACTGCATTTCCCAGGGTCCTGCAGGGGAGACCGCACAGGGCAGTGAAAAGTGTGTAACAGGCTTTACCCCGAAATCTGTTACACACCGCCAAGTGTGACCCCTCAGACAGCCGCCTCTGTTATGAAGGATTCTCTGATGTGGGGCCCATGTGTGTTTCTTGTGTGGGAGCCTGGTTTAAAAAATGAATGAGTTATAATGAATTCACAAGATCCCATCCAAGATGGAAATTCAACTGCAAAACAGTGCAACACAGATACAAGAATAATCACTGCCAGTCTATCATACGTTGTTAACTATACTTGATGAGTTAATTTTTAGAGGTTGTGGTGAAGAATATGCATAACAAATATGAATAATGACTTGCCTTTAATTGGGTTTTCCGCCCTGAAAAAAAACAAACATAAAGCATAATTGGCAAGTTAAAATAAATCCAAAAAAAAGCATATGCGTGTACTGTATATTAATAAAAATAATGGGAATGTATTCATTCATACTCACAGGTATTGTCCAACTGGTACAGAAGTAGTAGAGCTGTTGTTACTATTAGTGGTAGAAGAAAATATTTTATATTTCGTTTAGGTATATTTTCACAAACTGTATCTTTTATTTTGCTTCCCTCTGCAGTTTTCCTTTGGTCAAAATTACATCTGGAATAAGAAATAAAAAGCAAGCTTGAATTAAATTTAATTCCCGTTCAAGCAGGAGAATCAATCCAGCCTCCCCATGTCTCTTAGCATTCTCAGCCATTCCAGATGAGGACATCATCCCACTTTAAACATTTATCTTCAACTGTCCTCTGGGTCCAATCCCCACGCCTTACCTCCAGGCTCTCCCATCTGAACCGCTTCCATACGTCTCCATACACTCTGGCCACCTGCCTGTACTCGTATTGTATTCCTTTACGTAAACCTGTGTCACAGCTCTGCTTAAGAAACCCACCCTTGAGTCTCCTGAAGTGCCCTCTCCCCTCTCCTACTTATCTGTCAAATTCTCAGTCAGTATTCAGCTTGCATTCTACCCAACCTCAATTTGGTTTCAAGGCCTCCAGTAAGCTGAAACAGCCGTTATGTCAGGCATTAAGGCACTCTACTCTAAGGCCTTTCTGTCCTGTGTTCAGTGCCGCCTAGATCAGGATAAGTCCAGTATTCAATGAACTTGACCATTACGTCCTCGTCTCAACTCTGGCAGATATCAGCCTTGCCTTCAGTTGGATCACACTTTTAATTCTCTGGATGTGCCTACGAAATTATCTGGAGAAGCACTACTCTTCGCGCCAAAAAAAATCAACGTTCTAGTTTTCCTGGGATCAGTGATTGGTCTCCTCTTCTGTTTTTTTCGTTGCAAAGCTGTCCTTTTCCATGTCCTCCATCCAAAACATAAATCATCACATAACACAGCATGGCACAGTTAGGTGTCAAACCTAGTGACTAGTTAGCATTTAAAATCAACACTGCTGAAATGTTGCATAATCCTAATTCCTTGCCCATTCAAAATCTATAAAAGTCTATTAGTCTTAATACAACAGTGCACACTGAAAACACTCCACTGTACCCTGGTATCCTTGATAAAATATTTTCCCTCCTCACACAATTTTTTGAACATTAATTTATTGAACATTAGCTAGTTATGACTGCAAAGGTAGATTGCTCAAGTAGTTTACAGAAATTGGCCTACTGGTGAAATTGGAATAAATCTTGTTTGGATTGTATCCTGATTAACCAGCGTTTCCCAGGCTGCACCGCGGGGAGGTTTCTGTATCCGCATCCCAGAGGACCTGGCCCAACTCACTCCACTAGCTGTGGCCTGTGCCCGATACTGGCAGAACGACATCTGAGATTGCTACGGACTCGAAAAGAAAGAACTGCAAAGGTTTTGGTTGCCAGTTTTCACATTTCTTGTTTATAAAAGGATATTTATTTTTCTGTTTTAGATGTAATAACAGGCGGTAAACCAACCCTTCTTCCAGTTTAATTTAGTCAGTTTGCCACATGATCAATGACCACCCCCAGCACTGCATCACCAAACGTTCACTTTCACTATACGGTTATACTGTTGCTCACGAGCCATGGTATGTGCACAATTCTGTAAGTCACACTGCATATATAATAATGTAAATGTAAAAAAATCTATATGAAACAAGTACTTTTACAATGGAGGGGCATCGTTTTGCACACTATTAGGTCAAAACATTAGTCAATAAACCTAAATCGTAATTTAGGAAACTTAGACCTACTTTGTCCATGCTGTACAGTTGATACCATTTGTTGAGAAATAACCGTCTGCACACTCCTCACACAATGTATTTGCAGTTTTTGTCCCTGCAGAGAACACACCAATCAAGTCATTCACACACTTCAAAGTTCCCCTCTTACAATTTATAATGAAGATGAATGATAACTGAAACATTTTGTGTACGATGCATACCTTCATCAATTGCAATTGTGTTATTATACATGGTATTGGATTGTAACGAATAGGTCAATCCAGATATGTAAAAAATATATAATAATTTTCTGGAGTTGTACTACTCCTGAAAAAAGCACTGTTTGGATATTCTCGGAACGCTCCTCCCAGGTTGCCTGGGCTGGTAAAGTATCGGCACCCCGTCCCCTTACCACAGGAGTCCCCCAGGGCTCAGTCCTTGGTCCCCTCCTTTTCTCCGCCTATACCAAATCCCTTGGCCCTGTTATCACTGCTCATGGTCTTTCTTACCACTGCTATGCTGACGATACTCAACACTTTCTCTCCTTCTCACCCTCTGACACTCAGGTATCAGCCCGCGTCTCCGCTTGCCTGAGAGACATCCAGAGCTGGATGGACAACCGCCATCTCAAGCTCAATCCTGGCAAGACTGAGCTCATCTACATTCCTGCTCTAACCTCTCCTCCTCTCAATCTCTCTATTTCCCTAGGGGACACTCCACTGACCCCAACGCCCTGTGCCAGGAACCTCTGAGTCGTGATGGACAACAGGCTGTCCCTCTCCGAGAACATCGCAGCAGTAACCCGGGCATGCAGGTTCTTCCTGTACAACATCAGGAGAATCCGCCCCTTCCTCACCACCCACTCAACCCAGCTCCTGGTCCAAGCTATGGTGCTGTCTCGCCTGGACTATTGCAACTCTCTCCTGGCTGGCCTGCCAGCATCGGACATTAGACCCCTTCAGCTTATCCAGAACGCAGCAGCGCGCCTGGTCTTCAACCTCCCCCGACACTCCCATGTCACCCCCCTGCTCATTGACCTCCACTGGCTACCGGTGATGGCTCGCATCAAATTCAAAACATTGGTGCTCGCCTTCCAGGCAGTCTGAGGATCTGCCCCTCCATACCTCCAAAAACTAATCAGACCCTACACACCTGCCAGATCCCTGCGTTCCACCTCCTCAGGACGACTGGTACCCCCCCCTCTTCATACTAGCACCCGGTCTCGACGTCTGTCTGTCCTGGCCCCTCGGTGGTGGAATGACCTCCCCGTGGAGGTCAGAACAGCAGAAAGTCTGACTGCCTTCAAGCGCAGATTGAAGACTCACCTCTTCAAGCTGCACCTCTCTCCACCCCTCCCTACCTCCCTGTGACTATTGTTATTAATGGTGTGTAATTACCCCCCCCCCCCAAAAAAAAAAAAAAAAAAAAAATCATACTGACTGCGCCTAGTACTTCGATTCGTAATTGCCTTTTTAGGGTTGTTTTTAAACGTTCTTGTTCCTAGTTTGAAAATGCACTATGTACGTCGCTCTGGATAAGAGCGTCTGCTGAATGTCTATAATGTAATGTAATGTAATGTAATGTAATATTCCTCCTCAATTTACATGTAGTATCTGTAGTGCACAGTGTTGTGGTTGTGAACAGAATAATACATTTTCACTTGTGAAGGCACTATGTGGGCTTTTGGTGGAGTAGCCAGCTAAACCACTGGCCACTACTGCAGTGATGAGGCCCCGTGGTCCACAAACAGAATCCTGAACACTCCAATGTCAGTCGTGGCCAGCTGTCCCCTGAGGTGGTGAATAATTGGCTTGAGGGTCGCCCAGGGAAGGATGGTTTTAATCAGGGTATCACTCAACAGGCCTATTCATACTGTCCATCACCCTGGGCTAAGAGCCTCCTTGGCCCCGGGCTAAGAGAGATTTTAGCCCAGGGCTAAGCGAGATTTTAGCCCAGGGCTAAGCAAGTGTTCACACCTGCCCATTCTAAAGTAGGCTAGCTGACCCTGCTCCGGAGCAGGGTTAGCCCCAGAAATCTCCCCAAACACTGTGCCAAAATAGCCAGTGTGAAACGGAGCCAATGGCAACGATTGTGGTAATGCGTAGAATTTTCACTGTCCAATCCAATAGTGTCAAACACGTTAGCCCAGGGTTTCGGGGCAAAGTGGGAATCCTTAGCCCAGGGTTAACAAATGCTCGTGTGTACACAGAATGAGCTAGCCCTGGGTTATCCTTAGCCTGGGGCAAAGGATAGCACAGGGCTAACTACAGTGCAGTGTGAAAAGGCCTAACAACATGTATTAGCTAATCTGCTGGTTGTGTGCCTACTGTCTGCCTGCACCAGTTGTAAAATGAGCTACTAGTGGCTGGGCAGCTCGGCTGGAGGACTATAGATTAAATATAAGGGACCGTGGCAGCCTGCATACCCCAGAATTGACGTAGGATACTGTAGTGATGGGAGGGGCTTTTTGCCGCGCTGCAACTTGAGAAAACATTTATAAATGGGGAATAAAAAGATGTTTACAATTAAAAATTGTGACAAAATTATTATATTTTCTATTCTTTTACACACTTCACCACACCCATTTTTAACCTAAAGGCTGAAAAATGAGCAAAGTTCTCTTCAACCGAAAATGTATACAGTTTGACACATTTTCAACTACACGTTTTGACTCGTTGCCCAGATAGAATGAAGAGTTAGGAACTGTAATCTTACCTGGTACTTTGGGGTATTCACCAGGGTTGCACGTGGCATGTGGTAATGCTAAATTACACTCATTTTTTGAATAGCTTTTACAATAAAATCCATCTTTGACATCACAGAAAGCGTTGCTGGTTGTGGTACACTCGTGAAGAAAAATGAGTCCCTGCACTAGAAAATAAATTGCAAACTTTCATCAACATTGTATTTTATGACAAAATTATGAATGAAATACAGTATATATTAAAGTCATGAAAACTGACGTGTATCACAAGTCTGACACGTCATGAATGAACACATTAGTTGAAGGTGAATATTTTCTCACCTAGGTCACACACTTTACAAGCTAAACATTCAGGGAGATGGTTGGGCTGGTCGATGAATGTGTTTCGAGTGCACGGTACACATGAGGTGTCTGTGAATTCTGTGCAGTGCTTATAAACACGTGTCCCTAATGCGGAAAAAACAGTCACAAAAGAAAAGCTAAAAGCAAACGTTCCCATTAGAAATTACATTTCGATAATTCTATATCTACTGAAGTTTTACTCTGACAATAGATGGTGACTTACCAGGTGAGCACATTCGACAGCACTCTCCATGGATTTCATATTCTGCACTTCCACAGGAATAGGAGAGGTCACAGAACAGGACCTGAAGATGTAATATTACAAATAAAACTCAATAACATTGTGGTTATTTCTCATTTCAATTGAATATCTACTATGTGAACCATTGGAACAAGTAATTGCTGAGGTTATGGTAGCATGTTGAAAAATGGGCATATCTGTGAAAATAAATACCTCATTCAGCAACTTCAGCTAAAATGCCCAAATGACCACAAATGTCACCACCTCATTGTAGTTGGGGAGTTTATTTTATTGCCGTTTGACATAAATAAAACTTTGATGTTGAGTCCAAATGGCAAAAGACTTTTGAGTAACTTGCCAACAGTTAAACAGCCATTACATTCTCAATATTTGTGGATTTAAAAATAAGACATTTTGAAAGCTCAGACATAAATGAGATGCATTGAATTGCAGCAAGACTGTGCTTCAGTAGTATGCAATTTAAAACTTACTTAAAGGAAAGGTATAGAATTTCTATTGAAGTGTATTATAATGTTGCCGGTTTGAATCTCTAAGGCAAGGATACTCAAATATTGTTCTTGATGCCAGTAGTAAGTTTGTTTTAGTTCTACTATTCTAATCAGGGACTAATTAGATCTGAGATACACAGGAATCCTTGGTGAATCAGTGACATTAATAAATCAGTTAACCATCAGATACAAAAGAAAATCCAACAGTGCTACTGGCCCTGAGGGCTAGATTTGAAAATCCCTGCTTTTAGGGGAACAGCACTAAGCACTGCAGGGTACTGAACCAATAGAAACTACCAGAAAGCTATGCTAAATGTGATAGGCGAATTTGAAATTGCTTACCATCAATAAAGTGATTTTAAAATGCCACATATCTGATCTTCCTTTCTTTCAAAGCAAACCTATTTCTGTGCAGAAGAAATAGTGTTCATTTAACTCCACAGTTTACAAGAGTTTATTCAGCACTTAATAATTTACTGTGTGCTTGATATATGTCCATGTATCCTCTTTCACAATATTATGGTCTCATTTCTTCCCGATTTAGAAGTTGTGATTTCCATGATACGACCTAGGAAGAAAAACAAGTCACATCATCAAATCAAATCATCCCCATTTTAATGTACTTTCTGTATTCCCTCTGCAGTCCTTTACAGGATATGTTACAACAGACATAAAAAGGTCATTCATAGGTATAATTTTCTTTCAAAGAGTAACCATTTTAGAGCCAAGAAGAGGTGGAAAATGCAGGTTGACCCAATAATGAATAATAATTTGTCAGACTTTGCATTTATATAGCACATTTCTCACACTCAAAGTAGCTGGCAAATATGACTCGAGTGCTGTCGGTTACAGAGTGGAGCCCCTCCGGTATTAACTGTAGCTACGTCAACAGAGCAGAGCGTTCTGCGTCTAGAACGCAAAGCAGATTTCACTCGAAGGAAGAAAACAAGTTAGGAAATAAGAGGAAACCCGAATGTACCAAAATCACCCGAATAGTGCAATGACAAAGACAGGGAGTGGAATCTCGGGAACACGAAACAAAGACAGACAGATGAGACTCGGACAACCCACGAACAGAGGGGAATGCAATAATATGGAAAATAAATAAATGAATGAAAATAAAAATACAAAACAGACAGAACTCAGAACATAACAAATACAGGTTGACCCAATAATTAATAATAATGCCTTGCACTTATATCGCACATTTCAAAAAAAAATTCATGTTACTTGGATTCCGGAAGAACCCATGAAGCAATGAAATGATGGAACAGTAATACGACTTATAATGAGTTTACGGTTCATTTGTTACTTTTTATATAGCCTATCATTCTATGCAGGATGTCGCCTAACTCCCACAGATCACACAGCAAAAATGAAAGTATGCTCTTGAAATGCGTAATATGAAAAATGCTCCGATGTCTTCTAACATACTTCTTCCAACAATGCAAACAAACTATTTCATAGCCTAATGAACAACAGAATTCACCTGACTAATAAGATAGTCTTGCAATCCGACAGTAGCCTAAACAACATTCGTCCGAAAGACAGACTATACGCCTACGTCAACAGAGCAGAGCGTTTCATTTCACTCGTGTTTAAATAACTGCCAGTATATTCTACTCTTAAGTACTACTAGCTATTCCTGACATTTTCTCGTAAGCAGATAGACATAATTGAAGCCTTACTTGACACTGTGTGAGCACGCCGAGAGCCAATTTGTCACTGGAATCTGTGTTCGACTTGAATGTAGTTTACAGTCCAAAGTTTACTGCTGCTGCAATCATGTTACAAAAAGCCTAGGGTAGCATACGTCTAACAGATACACGCCCATCCCAACCAGACGCGCAAGCGCACAGACGCTTATTGCGCGTGCAGAAAAAGTTCCACACCAGACGCGCAAGAGCACAGACGCTTTTTGCTTTTTCGGAGCGCATTCCGTGAACGACAGAGACGCGATGTACAAATAAACAATCTACATTCCGGATTTGTGAGCTTCGCTAAATAATGGTTAAGCAAATACTGCTATTACATATGTCTTACTGCTTAAAAGCTAAATTTAGCAATGTAAAGCTAAATGTAGCAAACAAGACAATGCCTCCTTTATAAAGTTCGCTTTTATTTATTTGGGACAGTAATCAAACATGTTCTAAACATTTAAGTATATCAGAATTAGCAGCTATTCTGTCGTACCTTAAATTCCGCCCCGAGCGGAAAAATCCGCTCCACGTCCGCGAGCAGAAGTAGCCTAGCTACCGCAGCAACGTTAGTCCGTAAGGGTTTGGACAGTGACACAATTTTAGTTGTTTTGGCACATTGTTGGACAAATAGATCGGTGAATGGTTACAGTGCATACTTTCAGCTTTAATTTGAGGGTTAACGACCATATCGGACAGTGTAGCAATTGTAGCCCTTTTTTTAAATAGCTACATCTATCCCAATTAAACACACCACACACTATGAACATGTAGATGTTTTGGACACTACCACTTACAAGGGTCCCTCATTTACCCAAACACACACATTAGACCAGGGGTCACCAACCCTATGCCCGCGGGCACCCGGTCGCCCGTTGGCTCCTTCTCAGTCGCCCGCGAGGCATGTTCTAAAAATAGCAATATAACGCGTGTATCTACGTGGCTCGTTATCGGCGATTTACTGTTAACTTAGGCACGCAAACGAACACTCGCGGTAAATACGCTAAATGAACAATTTAATAAACAGTATTTCAGTAAATTAATTATTTCCTCTCTTCTGTTCCTTTCCTTATGGCTCTTTGTAATGACCGACTTTTGTATTTTATAGAATCCCCTTCCTTTCTGGTCTTCATCCCACCTTTTCTGCCAAATCTCTATTCCTTTCCTCTTAATTATTGCTTTACCTTCTCCTTTTCCCAGTGGAACTGTAACCTCAATTTCCTTCTGTAATGCCATTTTCGCGAGTCTATCTGCACCCTCGTTCCCTTTCACCCCCACATGTGCTGGTACCCAACAAAACTGGATATCTATGCCACCTCTGTTAAGCCTTAGTAAGCTATGATTAAGTTCAATAACTAAATCATCTCTTACTGTTTTTGTTGACTGTATGCCTTCTAAGACTGCTAGTGAATCTGTACACATCACCACTCTATCCGGTCTGACTTCTTCCACCCACTGTAACCCAATAATAACTGCAATTATTTCTGCAGTAAATACTGATACTTGATTGGAGATTCTTTTGGAAATTTCTATTTTAAACTCCGGGACATAGATACCAATTCCCACCTCTCCCTGCTTGTTTTTAGACCCATCTGTAAATATTTCTAGATACCTATAAAAACTCTGTCCCAGGTAAGCACTAGTTTTAACACCCATTTCCTCTATTTGCCATCCTCTTTTCTTCTCCAGAATATTTAAATCTATCTTGACTTCTGGGAACAGCCAAGGGGGAATGCTGCTCATTGGGGTAGACCTGGCGAACTCTAATACCTCCATTTCGTATTCCCTTACCCTTTCTTCCCATGTCCATCCAAATCCATTGCCCTGGAACCTGGAATACTCCCAGCATTTTTGTAGAATCTTTACATTATTTCCTTCCTCACTTCCTTTAATCCTGACCCAGTATGCTAATGTAAGTTTTCTTCTTCTTAATTCCAGTGGCATCTCTCCTGCCTCTATTAGAACTGCGTTACTAGGGGTTGACTTAATAGCTCCAATACATATTCTTAGTGCTCTATATTGCAGCCTATCCACTTCTCTCAATGATGTTTTTGCTGCTGCTCCATATACAATACTTCCATAGTCTATTGTTGACCTCATAATTGCCCTATATATGCCCATTAATGACTGTTTTTCTGCCCCCCAGTCACACCCAGCCACAGCTCGTAATAGATTAATGACCTTTTTGCATTTTGTTTTCAGGTGTGTGATATGAACTTTCCATGTACATTTACTGTCCAGCCATAGACCCAGATATTTAAATTCTGTTACCCTCTCCATCGGTTGTCCATACAGAGTTAACTTCTCAGCATCTATCTTGCGCTTATTTGTGAATAACATGTAGCAAGTCTTGCTTGTAGATAATTTGAACCCCCACTCATATGACCACTTCTCCACTTTCTTTATTGCTTTCCTTATATTCTCAAATACATATGCCACATTCCTCCCCCTCATCCAAATAGCCCCGTCATCGGCATAAAGCGCCGAGTTTATACATCCATCTAACTCTGAGAATATGTCATTAATCATAATATTAAATAGTATAGGGCTAATTGCGCTCCCCTGTGGAATGCCATTCTCTATAACATAATCCTTAGACTTGTCTGCTCCAACCTTGACTCTAAATTTCCTGCCTGTTAAAAAGTCCATTATCCAATTATACATCCTCCCTCCAATACCCATTTTACTGAATTTAATAAGCAACCCTTCCCTCCACATAGAGTCATATGCCTTTTCAATGTCAAAATATACTATTGCCATCAACTCTTTCATTTTCAGTGTCTTTTCCACCTCATTACTTACTCCAACTAGAGCATCCATTGTGGATCGTCCTTTTCTAAATCCACTCTGATATTTGCTGAATATTCCTCTCTGTTCCAGTATATGTGAAAGCCTACGAACTATTATTTTCTCCATCCATTTGCAAGCATGAGATGTCAGTGCTATGGGCCTATAGTTACCAGGGCTAGTAGGATCCTTCCCTGGCTTGTTGAATGGTAATATTACTGCCCTTTTCCAACAGCTCGGTATGACTCCTTCCTTCCAGATTTTATTAAAAAGTCTCAGTACTACCTTCAAAGTTACCAATGGTAACTGCCGAAACATAGCATAGCATAACTGGTCATGTCCTGGGGCTGTATATCCAGTACCTTGCAATGCTATTTTGAGTTCTGACATTGTGAAGTCCAAATCTAAAGTTGACATGTCACCCTCTCTCTTCTCCCTCACATTTTCATTCTCACTGAGTGCACGGGCTTTCTGCTGCCTATGTAACTCCTCAAGATGCTCACCACTATGAACTGCAGCAAATGCCCTGCCTAACACATCCGCCTTCTCTTTGTCTGACACTGCCAGCCTATCCCCATCCAACAATGCTGGGATTTTAACTGATGTCCTTTTCCCACTCATTTTCTTAAACATGGTCCAAACATCTCCTAACTCTACCCCTCTACCAATGGTGGAACAGAATTCTCTCCATGTCTTCTTTTTTGTGTATTTAATTATCCTACGAGCCACTGCCCTTTTCCTTTGATATTCTATAATATTTCCTTGTGTTAAATTATTCCTCAGAGTTCTGAGTGCCTTGTTTCGTTCTTTTACAGCTTTACTGCATTCCTCATTCCACCAAGGTACCACTTTCCTTTTACCCTGCGTTGTTCTTTTTGGTATACTCAATTTTGCAGCCTCTATTATATGTTCTGTAACTTGAGTTATACATTCTTCTATGCTGCCTTCTAATGTTACCAATTGAGCTGACTTCTCACAACATAACCTAAATTTCTCCCAATCAGCTTTACCAAAACACCATCTGGTAATTACACTCCCTTCTTGTAAACACACGTTTGTATTTACTATAGTTAATACTGGGAAATGATCACTTCCTATGGTTGACTCTTTCTTGACATACCATTCGCAGGCATTTGCCAGACTATTTGACACCATTGTAAGGTCCAAGCATGATACTGTTCCCCTATTCACATCTACTCTCGTACCTTGGCCATTATTAAGACAAACCAGTGATCTTTCATCTAACATTTCTTCCACTATCTTCCCATTATTATCTGTATGCTTGCTACCCCATAAACTGCTGTGTGCATTAAAATCTCCACACCATATTTCCTTTCTATAAACTGTCCCTGCCATTTCCTTGAACATTTCAACAGTTAGATTTCTACATGGATTATATAAATTGATTATCTTAATATTTCCTTCTTCCCTTGGGCTGCAAATTTCAACTATGTTGCATTCCATGTCATCAGGAGAAGGAACCTCCCTAAAGGCCAACCCATCTTTGATAAAAGTAGCACACCCTCCACCACTTTGGTTATTAGCTCTGTCTTGTCTTATAGAGCTGTACCCTGGTATCGTAAAATCTAGATGCGGACGTAACCATGTTTCTTGCACACATACTACATCAGGAATGACTTTGAATTCATATATATACTTTTTAAATTCCTGACCATTGGCTATAAGGCTTCTCGCATTCCATTGTAGTATGTGAAGACCCATAATTACTGTCTTAAACGTCCACCAGAACATTCTCCACCTTCAGCTTCTGTCAGTAGCGCATGTATCTGATCTGCTTTAATCTCTTTCATGTCTAGGAATTTTTCTGCTGCTTCCACAATTATCCTGATTTTATCACTTCTCTTTTCCTGCCGTACTGCAACATTAATGATGTGACACATGAAAACTATGAACTTCACTTTACTCACTACTAGTGTATCATCATTGACTTTACATTTATGCACACACACATTTTGCATACGAGCTTGACTTTGGGCCTGCCTTTCTTGTGTATAATTGTCACTTTGCCCTATATTTCTTTGGGCCATTTCATTATAGTTTCTGTTGTTTGTTCCTGTCCCCTTTACTTCCTTTAGTGCTTCTGCATATGAGACTTTATTCATTATTTTAACTTTCTGCACTTCTCTGGCTTCTTTCTGTACTACACAGCCTCCATACGCAGCACTGTGCTCTCCTCCGCAGTTACAACATTTAACTTTGGCATCCTTATCACATTTTCCATACTCATGCTGACCTCCACATCTTGCACATCTTAGCTTTCCCTTACATTGCTGAGCTGTGTGCCCCATTCTTTGGCATGCATAACACCTAAGAGGTTTGGGAATGTACTCCCTAACGATATAGTTCATGTATCCCAATTGCACTGATTTAGGAAGAGTTTTCTCAAACTGTACAATTACCGATAAGGTTTCCTTCAGTGACCCATCCCTTTTACTCATAATCCTTGTGGCATCAATTACTTTGTCTTTTTTAACCTCCTTTTTAACCTCTTCCATAGATACACTTAGTGGAACTCCTGAGATTACTCCTCTTAACTTTGCCATTGCTCCAGGGATATGAGCCTTCATACTTTCCCCATTAAGTGACGACATACTTAGTATCTTTCCTTGCTGTTGTTTACTGGATGCATGTATCAGCACTCGTTTATTATTCAAAAACCTAGCAAATTTGATTTTACCGATTTCTTTCTCTATTGCTCTAGTAAGTTTAATCGGGTGATAGTGCCCGCCATCCTGATTAAACTCGATTATAACTTTCCACTCTACTTCTTGTGCTTGATCTATAGTTATCTGTCTTTCTCTCTGACTATTTCTTGATTTTTTACTTTTGTTAGCCTCACTATCATCAGACCAACTTCTCCCTCTTTCTCGTCTATCTCTATCTTCCAAATCCCTTCTCTTCCGCGTAGTTTTACCTATCATCCACTCCATTCCCTTCTCATTATGTCCATCTGAAGTATCTGACATGATGTTACAGTCAAGTACAGTTTATTGCGTGCTAGCAATCAAAAAAAAGAAAAGAAATTCAAAACCCTGTTTTGTTTTTTGCCGCTGCAGAGCTTCGTCGACCTTCCTCTTTGCGATGAAACGTATTTCCCTGCCGTGCGTTATATCTTTTCCTTTTCTTATTTTTTTTATTTCTACACTGCTAACCCCGGCCGGAAAACCCAAGCCAGGATGCGCAAGTGCTTCTCTAATTCTTATTTCTACACTGCTAACCCCGGCCGGAAAACCCAAGCCAGGATGCGCAAGTGCTTCTCTAATTCCTATTTCCTCCAAAACAAACAAAACAAAACAATCAAACAGCAGAGTAAATTTTTCAACAAAAACATAAACGGTAGCAGAAGTCGCAGCACGACCCGGAGGTCCGCCATCTTTAAGGACATTCCAAAACGCTAAATGCTCCACCCAAGGAGCGAGGAGTGGGGAAAGAGGAAGCTCCCGGGGAATCCTTCAGTGAGGAAACACAAGTGCATCCTTTGCGGAAGTCTTTACTCGAAACGCGTGACGTGTTTGATCCACAACCACATCTGTCACTGTGTAAAAACATGGCGGGACCACTCATACACAAATGTAAGTGCTTTCCGTTCCTTTCTATTTATTTTATAAAGCGCTTTAATTTATAATGTCACTCGTTCTTTCGGACAAACGAAAGGCAAGTTTATTCATGAAAAAAGAGACAACAAACATTATAGTTCAGCGTGTAAGCGTAAAATTTCGGACGTTTTTTTGTCTCGTATAGTTGTTTGTGAGCTAATGTTGCTGCATAGGAAACGCAAGCTTCAATGAACCCATGTCTTTTCAAAACTGTATAAAATTTTCCTATATATGTAGGCTATGCAATAGGCTATGTCACGTTTAGCCTATATTCACACTGTTGAATGTATCCCGAAAAGTAGGCTGAGAAATAGGCTCTACAGTCGCTGCTCATTGAACACGCTGAAACATGAACACACAGCTAGCTGCCTTGCGTTCAAAATATGTTCTTCCTCACTCTTGTATGACTGAGAAATAATAATGTCATTTCAGTCTATGTTTCTGCATTTGCTGTCTTTGACCGATGCAATTCATATTAGGCTAGCTTATTAGGATATCCTACTATTTTGCATCATGTACTTACACATGTCATGTCTGAAATATGGGCTTGTGAAGCCCCTTGACACATGCTGTTGTGATTTAGGACTATACACAGACATTACTAGCTGGCTTTTACTTTTACATGTTTGTTGTGTCATTTACAGGGACAGATGAGATCAGCCTCATTCGGCTGAGGTGTGAAAATTCTATACATTCTATAGTGTGTGATGTCACGTGTAACTAAAGGATGTTATACAGAACCCTTGGCAATAAGCCAAAAAAGTGTTAATTTCTTATTTTTTTGCAGGACCACATCACTGTCCATATTGTATACGCTTGCCTATACTCTTATATTTAGCATGTGACTTGGTGTTCCCAATGTATGCACCGTGATTCATGTCTTGTGTTGAAGTTGTCGATTATATGCAAATGATAACTTCTGATATCCCTAATGTAAGTGTGATAGCAAGAGGCATGCCTGCCCCTGTAAAGGGACAACACATGAACATGTTATGGCATGGCAGTAATTGTTGTAGGGCACTTGGGTATGGTATGGTAACGTGTTGTTTTCCTCAGTGAAATTCGTCTGCAGATGGGCCTACAGGGCCAGGTGAGCCCCACCCAAATTGCAAAGAAATGGGACAACCTCAAGCGAAAATATAAGGTGAGGTTCAATTTATTTTCCTTTGCAAATTTGTAGTTTCTATTGCATACTGAAACAAAATTATGCCTGTGCAATAGGCTCACGGCTCACCTTCACCCTTGCATCTTTCCTTGTAGGCACTCAGATGCCCTGCTACAGAGACGGGACAGACGGGAGAGGCCACAGCAGCCACATGGCCATGGTTTAGTGCAATGCATGAGGCCATCAGGGGGAGGCCATCTATTGATCCTTCTGTCCTGATGGACTCATGTGTTGCAGAAAACCTGGCACATGTGGCTGATGAGACCTCAGATGGCACTGGCTCATCTCTTCCTGGATTTGTGGCGGTCACTTGTAGCCGGGCGTGTGTGGAGGAGGAGGAAGAGGATGCACAGCCTGGCTAAAGGCTGTCCCACACCCCTCAAAAGGAGAAGGACCGGTGAGGGAGCCGTTCTGCGGTTCCTGAAGGAAGATGCTACCAGAAAAGAGGAGCGATTCAAGGCCACACTGGAAAGCTCTAATTAGTTTGAGAAAATGCTTAATATAATGTAAATAGTTCACAAGTGTTTGTCAATTTGTTTTTTACTTGTGTTTTTACCTTTTATGATATAGTTTTCATCTGAGTGCCCCCTTCAGCAGCACAAAACAATTTGGGAGAAAAGAAACACACAAATACTAACAATTTTGCTGATCGTGTAAGCTTCAGGAGGGTAATACCTAGGCTATTTCTGGCTTATTGGTCTCTCGCTCTTTACTGGTAACTTCAAATGAATGTCTTCCTTTTTGTCAATTCTAAGTAGTCAGCCTACATTCATTCATGATTAATTATTCTAATTTACTGTTTTTATTTTCCTGAAATGATGTACTCTTAGGCCTGAATTAAACTTGTTGCTTCCACCAGGTTACTGTCCTATGGACGAATTATGCGATTGAATTGAGGATTGTCATTTCTAATAATTATGAAATGATGTTAAATATATTTTTACTGCAGGATGAAGTGAGTGGTTCTAGCACGCAATATCGCCTGTGTTCAGTATTCAGAGTGCTGAACATTTTAACAAGGAAGGGCATTGACCGTTGGAAACGCTGGATTCAGAAAATAGACATTTTACAGAATCCTCTTGAATAGACATTTCACTTCCCCGACAGGTGGTTGACATACATTGGTGTCAAAGTGGTATGCTTATAGTGTGTTTTGAAATAAATAAAGATAATGAAAATGTGGCACAGAAAAGATGTATGAAACTGATATGTTAGTATCCAGAAGTGATTTTATTAACACTAACATAACAAATAAAACGTGGATTAACACTGGACAGAAAGAGGGGCTGCAAGGGAGAATATACAAACGAAGAAACGGAGACACTAACAAAAAGCTCTCCTGTATAAATAATATTTCAAACAATTGCCATATTACATATAATCATGTTCATTCAGTGCTACTGGACACACATTTGGAGCAGACGGTTTCCCCGCCAGTTGGTTTTGCCGGCTATGTCCGCTTTGTTCCCCCCCTCACTGGACGTGGTGGAGCCATACCAATATCACCAACATTCTCGACAACCTCAAGGATGTCCCCCTTTGTCAGGCAGATGTTGTGGAGCATGGCACATGCGGTGATGACCGTGGGTACAAAGGTGTGGTCCACCTCCAGAGCCTTGAAGAGCAGGCACCTCCTGGACCCTTAAGTGGTGTGCCCAGCCAACGCTCCCCATGTGGCAGTAGCATTATCAATGCTTCCATGGAGCCATGGGTCAGACGGTAGTCCTCCATGAGGTCCTGGTCCCCATGAAAGTAAAGCTGGAGCACTGGCACAGTGGCATTTTCTTGGGCATAATGCCCAGCTGTTGGATCGTCAACCTAAAAAAGAATGAAATTAAAAACATGAAGTGTGTACATGCAGCCTACAGTTCACACAAGTTGATTGATTAACACCAAACCACAGTAGCCAAATGTATAGTTTGTAGTCCTACATGCAGGTAAATGTGTGGTATTATAGAACATGCAATTACTATGTGTGCATGACATAACTTTGCTGTATATTTATCCAGGTGAATTCTACTCTACCCACTGTTAAAAGTGCTTCATGCTTATCAATGTCCATGTTTGATCAAGAGCACTGTCTTATGACTACTGTTGAGAATACGTGATTCTTACCTCACTTAGGAACAGGACGGAGCGAACCAGTCGCGATCCCCTGAACTGGCAATGCCACCGTTCCCGCTGAAGCCGGTCCCATGCGTTTAGGGCGAACGCTAGGTTCATTGCGGAAATGTTGATTGCGTACAGTAGCAGACCAGTATACTAGCCTATTGAAGTTCGCGATCTAAGTTTTGAAATCAGTATCTGTCGCTTATATACCATCAGATCATACATGCTTGATTAATTAATTAAACGGCATCAGCTCGGTTATTGGCTGGAAGTGTCATTTGTAATGTGCTCTAATTTTAACGAACAAACATGCATTCGAGTCCATTGATGAATTGGCCATTGAGCGTGTGGAATATAGGCGTAGCCTACTTACAATTTTAATTATGCGTCGTGCGATCTTTACTCACACAGTTTGTTGTGGATGTGTTAATGGGACACTGTACGTCAAACACAAACATCTGTAATTGAGAGACAATATTCTTATTTCACGTCATTTTCACATCTGTCAAATTGCATGGGAGAAAATCATTGCAAATAATTGTGATAACCTCACAGTGCAATATAGCGTCAAATAAAACAATAGTTTATACCATTTTGCATGCAAAAACAAGCTCAGAGATAAAAATACGATAGGCTACAGAACAATCCGTTAGCATTAATGGCCACTGACAGCTGATACGGCTTCTTTTTTTTTTTTTTTGACAGGTGATACAGCTGTGCAACACGTCATTAGTAATTGACGTCGCTTCAGCTGACGCTTGACTGAGCAAGGACGTTCCATTTGCTTATTTCATGTTGCCTCGGTTGCTGCGTCCTCGTATGTGATCCTTGGATCCTTTCCTTATGGCCTCCACTGGGTGGAGCTAATGAGCGAGGAAAGGATGCAAGCAGTAAAAATATGGGATTGGAATGCTTAGTTAACAGTATAACAAATCCCATTAGGTTCTGGCCGAATGTTTCCGGTTTTCTACAGACACACAAAGAAACCGAAATGTATTAAGAATACCTAACGTGACACCACTATTAAAAATAACTTACTCGAACCAAATCTTAATTTACACGTTTTAGGATCTCCGTCTCCTGTTATGAATCATCAGTTACGCATCGCAGTGTCTGCTCATTTCCGTGGTTTCCTTTCAACGAGCAGCCAGTTTAGGTCTTGTAAACAAGCTGTTCGGAATCTAGTGAATCGATGCCTTAAATTAAGCACCAAGATCGTGAAACGCACAGGTGAATAGCCTAACTGTGGTATGGTGTTCCAACACTTCTTCAAACGCCTTCAAATCATTTTGTTACTAATAAGTTGCTTGCATTGGTTTATGTACCAGAAAGTCCAACATTTTCTGTTAGTGTTGCAGGCAGTTTTTGTTGGCACAGGCAAGCTAACCTGGTTCGCTAATGGAGACTGAATTCGGAACATTGGGCGTGTTCGGCTAGAGCCGATTTACGTCATATCTGCGTCGGCCTGCATCGGAAACTGTCCGAGATGGCCGAAAAGTCGGTGCTGCGTGAACTAAGGCGGAAATGACAACATAAGGTTAAGAGCGGTGCAGTTGCTCTTGGGCGCCTTCAACAACATCGCCGCGCCTTCAAACTAACCAACGACAGAATTGGTGAGAGAGCGAGGAGAGAGTGGTGTTTCCTCACGACAAACGCGGATAATTTCACAATATCGCCACCTATCTCGGCGTATTGATTCTACTCTCAAAAAAAAATCTAAATGAAATGTACCCATTACATTACATTACATTACATTACAGTACCCCTCCCTAATAGTGTTCAAACACAGGTAGGCTATAAGAGTTATTTAGTCAATCTTACAATGTAACAGCAGTAGTCTATTTCCCCCCTCTTTCTGGTCTCTTATCTAATTTCACAATTAATATTTATTTTGTTGTTTTTCTTATTGCTCTTTTAAAAAAAAAAAATATTATTTAATACAATCCTTTTTTTGTACTTCAATTAATGTGATTTTGTTTCATAATGTGAGGTTCTAGTATAAGCCCAACCTATCGAACACATTTCTGTGCATTACTTTTGTGTACTTGCATTTATTTTTTATTCATACAAATAATACATACATAAATAAATATGCGTTCTGGGAGTTTGGGATTGTAGCACATACGGTCGCTACTGTGGTTATTATATACTGTACCTTACATGTACTTTCTTGAGATAAACCAATAAGGATGTGAAAAGTACAATATTGGTAATGTTACACTAACAAATGCCAATTCTCATTCTTGACTGCTTCTGTAATCCAACTGTAGGCCTACCTCTAACTTTATAAAATATGTTGTCTGAACCTAGAAGTGTCAAAAAATAACCACAAAAAAAAGGCCTGGCCAAATATAGGTAACTTAATGTTTTGTTCAATAATGTAACTATATTGGATTAACATATTTTATATCAAATTAAAGATGCAACTTTGTTATGAGTGTTTTGTATTTTGCATTTGTATAACAGCTGGTTTAAGAGTAAAATTGGCCAAAAAATTTTCCTCTTCAGAACATTTGGTGTGAGCATATAGAACATTAAGGTAGGACCACCAAATGATAACACATTAATTTTTGTCAAAGTATTTGGGAAGTTGCATAATTTATATTTCTCTTCACCATCCTTGTTATCAGTAAGACAACTCATTCGGATCTGAAGGGATGTTCTGCTGATGTTCTTCTGTTGAGAAGTGGAGTTTTCCCTATCTCCAAATGGGACAGTGTATAGGCAGACCTCTGCCTGTCACATTCCAGCAGAGGGGACCACATACAAATAAGACAATTCCATAATAACATGAAGGGAAGGATTATGTAACACATCCTGGCGCTACTGTGCTGTACATCCACTTTGCAAATTGTTGAAAGATTAATGATTGAGATTAAAGATCTAACACTGTTATTATGGCTATGGGTTCATTAGATGTGGGTGTTCTGGTCTCCAAAACAAAACCGATAAATTATACTAGCAATTAAGACCACATTCTCAGAATATTTATTGCACACAATATGGTGACATTCACAAAAGGTAAATAAACTGTAGCACTATTCCCCTCCACCACCATTCAAGCCACAACGACACCGGGTTCTTTCTGTCATTTTGTATGTTTATTGTCAAATCAGAAATATACGAACAATGATTGGTGACAGGTAAAAGGAAGACAACATGTTGATATTGGAATACATCTTATGCAAATACAATTCTATTTATCCATACGTTACCATAACTGGCAAAGAAAATGTAATCTTTCTTGACATTGTTCCCTCAAAACACATAACTCCCAGTATCCCAATGTCCCTATATGTACTATATTAGTTATTCATTCATACAAACTCAATTTATCTTGTTAAAGACATTGAATGGCATTCAATTCAATACGTTCATTGTCAGGGTCCAAAGGGACCACGTGCTGTCATGTAATTTGAATAAATCATGAACACTGACATTAGTAGCTGAATCACCTCATTTTTTCCAATGTTTTGGCTCTGTACTCCAGCACTTTTGATGTGAAATGATACAACAACTGTGAGGCTAAAGGCTGGAGTACAGGCCTGGCATAGCATCACCAGTGAAGATACCCAGCATCTGATGATTTCTACAGCTCGCAGACTTCAGGCAGTCCTTGCATGCAAAGGACATGCAACCACCAAGTATTATTCTTTCATAGCAACATAATTAATGATTAGGATTAATACACTTTCCCCTTATGTCACAAGGAATATATTCAATGCATTAACTGTACAACTAAAAAAAAAAAGTCACATGAAAGAGACATTTCTCATTTATATTGGTACAGATATTCTGCAATAAAATATGCTTTAGAACCACCACTCAAAGGTCTATGAAAACATGCATGTAAGTTATGATACTTAACATAGCTACATAGATTCTCACATTACAATGTATGACTACCGATGGCTACGATGTCTTCTGGGTTTAGATGAACTAAAATGACATGTCTACCATATTTGCAAGTGTAAACAGAGATGACAGGTGTCGTTTAGGCCATCTCATGAATTGACAGACAAGAAACAGCTGAATATGAGCAATAGACCATAAGCAGCCTAATGTTTACAGGTATATTACCATAACAGATGACAGCTTAGCTAAATAATTTAGTTATTCGACAATGAAAGGGCACCCAGCGCTTTAATTCCAATGGAAATGATACGTATTTATTCAAGAACTTTAACTGGAGTTTCACTGTGGCACAATTCAGGGTGATAGCCAAAGTCGCGTAGCAAAAGATAAATATTGACTACCCGAACAATACAAGTTATGAAATAATGTAAGGCAATATTAAAACAACCTTCATTCGTTCTCCTCCATTTCTTCAAGATTTTGAAGTAAAAAGGACATCTGTGTCGCCTCCAAGTCCTCCGCAACCACAAACAAACACGGCTAACTCCTCCATGTTGTTTTTCTCCCAGCCGGTTTCAGAAACGTCAGAAACTGTCCCAGTTGGATCTGCTCAGGCGATTTTCATTTCCGCCTGAGACAGGCAAGCCGACTGCGCACCGATGTCTACTCGAACACGCCCATTGTATGTCTATTGTCTACAGAGCCGGTTTTTGGCATAGGCCATATTATGGAGGTAGATTTCTATCAAAAATAACCAAGCACAAAAGTATAATCCACAATTGTATTTATCATCCACACACACACACCTCTCAATTTGTGTTTCGTAAAAATAATCCACAATCGTATTTACCATCCACACACACACACACCTCTCAATTTGTGTTTCGTAACACTGGCGAATCTACATTTGCCGATCGAAGGACACGCTTGATGTGCTTTGATTTACGGACAGAATTTTGAGACAAATATTCCGTTGTTTTTCACCGTGTCGTTTCACGGTCGCTTAACTTGCAATTCGTAATCGTAAACTTCTTCTTCTTTGGTGCTACATAACACGGCGGTGGGTCTGTTCGGCTCATCAGCGCCACTTTTAGAACAAGTGGCCAAAATTGCACATTATCTTTAAGAAGCGGATTCGTGGTAAATTTAATTAAAACAACCGAGTTGTGAGTTTATTTAGGTTGTAAAGTTAACCCCACGCAAATCTTGCGATGGCAAGTTTTTTAAACAGTCATTGCACAAAACTCCAATTTTTGCACGCCTCCTATCATTACATTACACAGGGGTAGGTCCGTACATTGATAGGAACTAGGAAGTACAACACTATGAGCTAAAATAAGGAGAGCACTCCATGCAATTTGAATTCTCATTTTCATGTATGTGTCTTATCTACTAGCTAGCTAGCTGAACAAATAAAAGATTTCATAGGAGACATCGGTATCAGTGAGAATAGCTGTCAAATTAATTTAATTGGCTATAATACTTCACATGGTTGAGTTTGTTTTACATAATCTTTCCCATGAGGGGCGAAAGAGTTATGTAGCTACTGTGTACGGACCTACCCCTGTGTAATGTAATCTAGCTAGCTAGCTACATGCAATCTGATAGGAGTTTTGTGCAATGACTGTTTAAAAAACTTGCCATCGCAAGATTAGCGTGGGGTTAACTTTACAACCTAAATAAACTCACAACTCGGTTGTTTTAATTAAATTTACCATGAATCCGCTTCTTAAAGATAATGTGCAATTTTGGCCACTTGTTCTAAAAGTGGCGCTGATGAGCCGAACAGACCCACCGCCGTGTTATGTAGCACCAAAGAAGAAGAAGTTTACGATTACGAATTGCAAGTTAAGCGAGCGTGAAACGACACGGTGAAAAACAGCGGAATATTTGTCTCAAAATTCTGTCCGTAAATCCAAGCACATCAAGCGTGTCCTCGTTCCATAATACACATGAATGGTTTGACAGTTGAGTTCACTCTGAGGACAATATCCAAAATCATTTAGGGACTTGCCTCAAGTTTTTTTCGTTTACATAACTAAATAGCTCCTGAGAAAGGAAGCTCTTAGCTACTGTTGAGCACTCTACCTTATATTATTTATTATCGCGTTTCCTTTAATTTGTTTTTTCCCACCCTTCGTTTTCCCTAATGTCTTTGAAAAGCAATCTTAATTTCTTAACAATCAATGCTAGAGGTCTAAGAGATAATCTGAAAAGAAAGGCTATGTTTCTTTACTGTAAAAGTAAAGGTCCACATTGTATATTACTACAAGAAACCCACTCAAATGATTCCGATGAAAAATTCTGGTCAACTCAATGGGGAGATAAGATCATCTTTTCGCATGGTACATCTAGATCGGCAGGAGTTGCAGTTCTGTTCAACAACTGTCCAGGGAAAGTTGAGACAACTATATCTAGTAACGATGGTCATTGGATTTTATGTGTGTTACTTTTAGATGACTCTTCACTAATTCTAGGAAATATTTATGGCTACTGTAACTCAGGTCAAAACAAGAACCTGTTGGTAGAAGTCAAAGAAACTGTTTTACAACTCAAACAAAGATATGCCACAGAAAATATATTAATAGGTGGTGATTGGAACCTGGTTTTGGATGAGTGCTTTGACAGAGCCCCCAGCAGATTTATTGACCCTCACCCTAACACTATAATGACAGATTTTTGCAATACGTTATGCCTTCATGATCCATGGAGAAGGAAAAATCCAAATCATAGACAGTTTTCTTGGTTCAAACCGGATGCGTCAATTAAATCCAGAATAGATTACTGGTTAGTAGCAGACACAATGGTTAATCAAATATCAAAATGTGAAATATCCCCTGCACCACTTACTGATCACTGCAGTATAGATTTATTTGTGACACCTCTAAGGCCGTCAACTAGGAAAAAGGGATACTGGAAGTTTAATGCTAATCTTTTAAATTATAATGAATACTGTAATGGCATCAAAGATCTCATTCAAGAAATTCTACATGATGAATCCATATCATCTTATACACAGAAATGGGAATGGTTAAAGTACAAATTCCGTCGGTATTAAATCTCCTTTGGTAAACAGATCAAAGAAAGATATGGTTTGGAAGAAAGAAACATAATAAAATAAATACATTTAATTAGCATTAAACCAATTCTAACAGAAAATGACAAAATTAAATTATCTTCATTGCAGTCCAAACTTGATGCTTTTTATGAAAGGAAAGCACGAGGGGCATTTATCCGATCAAGGTGTAAATGGATTGAAGAAGGAGAAAAAAATTCGGCGTACTTCTGTAGACTGGAAAAAAGACGGCAAGAGAGAAACTCTGTTAAAACTCTTAGAATTAATGGTGCAGATTGCACAGACCCAACACTAATCGCAAATGAAATAAGTGCATTTTATCAGAATCTATATAGCTCGTCTTTTTCTGAAGCAGACTCAGACTTCTTCCTGGACAAGATTAAAGACCTTGTTCCTCAAATTGACAGTGACTTTAAGGAAGAATGCGATGAGGACTTTACGATAGACGAACTAGACAAAGCTGTTATGTGTTTGAAGCTAAATAAGTCTCCTGGACCTGATGGTCTAACTTCCAACTTTTACAGGCACTTCTGGGATTCACTTAGAAACCTCATTTTCCTAGTCTTTAGAGAAGCTACAACTAATTTCTCTCTACCAACCAGTATGAAGCAAGGCGTGATTACACTCATACCGAAGCCCGGGAAAGATAATAAGATTTTAGATAATTTTCGTCCAATATCGTTGCTGAATAATGATTATAAATTGCTAACCTACATGTATACTAACAGACTAAAAAAGGGATTGAATCAAATAATTAGCGAAACACAGTCAGGGTTTATAAGTGGCAGATCCATACACAACAATGTAAGGCTAGTGCAGGACCTTTTAGAATATAGTAATCTGATAGAGGATAAAGGCTTTATACTATTCCTTGACTTCTACAAAGCATTTGACATGTTAGAACATCAATTCCTGTTTAAAATCTTACGTCTGTATGGGTTTGGATCTAATTTCTGTAACATAATAGAATCATTTTAAAATGATACAACTAGCTCAGTAGCACTCAAATAAGGTACCTCCCCTCGTTTCACCATCAATAGAGGGGTAAAACAAGGTTGCAATCTTTCCCCATCCTTATTTCTCCTGGCAGCAGAATTATTAGCAATTTACATTAAGAACTCAGACATTGCTAAGATGACTGTATTTGATGAACAGATAATCATTAGCCAACTGGCCGATGATACCACCATCTTTGTTAAAAGTTTAGAAGAAATCCCCAAAGTCTTTGAGTTAGTTGATTCGTTTTCTAAAGCTTCAGGTTTAACACTCAACCGCAACAAATGCGAATTAATGGCCATTCAGGATTGCAACCTCACTAATGCTCACGGTATTCCTATCAAATCTTCTGTGAAGTATCTAGGGATACATGTAACTAAAGAAGCAAATATCAGTGAAACCTTGAACATAAAGGACAAAATTACTGAATGTAAATCTAGGCTAGACTTATGGTTACAAAGGGACCTAACAGTTTTTGGAAGGACATATCTAACTAAAATGGAATCCTTAGCGAGATGTATCTACCCTGCATATTCATTGGCCATCCCCAACAAATTTATTAAGGCAATCAATCAATTAAACTTTAATTTCATTTGGAAGAATCGTGTTCATTATATAAAGAAATCAGAAATAATTAAGGAATACAAGGATGGTGGTTTACAAGCCATTGATTTTGAATGTTTAAATGCTGTGTTGAAGTTAAATTGGCTAAAATCCTTCCTGTTGAATAACAACTGTATCTGGTACTGTCTCCCTAAAGGGTTGTTTACAAAACTGGGAGGTATAGAGTTGGTTCTTAAATGTGACTTTCAGATTGAAAAGCTACCAGTCAAACTGTCTTCATTTCACAAACAAGTTTTATTGTACTGGAAACTCATGTACTCACACAATTTCACCCCACATCAAACTCCCATTTGGAACAGTAGATATGTTCTGTGCAATGGTAAATCTCTCTACTTACAACACTGGATGGATAGAAATATTTGGTCAATAACCCATCTACTTGATGACCAGGGACATTGGTTATCCTTTGAAAACTTCTGCTTGAAATATGACTTAGTCTGCACTCGTGCTCAGTTCAATAAGGTGATCAAAGCGATTCCTGAATCAGTCAAACGGTTAGTCCAAAACATAGACACACGGTCATATACAAGTAATTTGCCCATGCTTCAATTCAATGGTCACGATTTTGTATCTAAGACTACTACAAACAGATTGATACGCATTCACTTGAACAATTTACTATATCCAGTACGATCAAATAGAAATTCTATCACACAATTGTTCTCTGAATCGGACGTTAAGAAATGGAGGACTAAGTATATCACTTACCCTGTAAGCCCTAAGACTAAAGAAGTCCATTTCAAAATTCTGAGCAATGTTTATCCATCTAGTGAACTGTTAAGAATAAGATTTAACATTGATTATAATAATTGCTGTTTCTGTGATAATGAAATTGAAACGACTGATCACCTGTTTTTTCAATGTATGTACTCTATGACTTTCTGGGAGGACTTACAAGACTGGTTGTCAACCAAAATGCATTTGCCTGCTCCCCTCACGAGAGAAAATATTGTATTTGGTGTTAACCTGAAAGATGTTATGAATGACTCGATACTGAACAACTTGATACTCCTAGGGAAATTTTTCATTCACACATCCAAGTGGAGGAAGACGAAACCTCTTTTCACAGTCTTTAAAAGGGACCTTGTGGACAATCATCTCAGTGCCTTAAAACTTATGAAAAGAAGACCTGCCATATCTCTCCTAAGAGCCTATGAAGAACTGGAAATATTTGATAACCTCTAAAGTAAACTATGGATTGCCCCCCCCCCCCTTTATTTTATTTTATTTTATTTACTTATTAGTTTTCTTACATTGTGTTTTCCTATTTTAGTTGAGATCTGTATTTTGTGCCTTGTGTTGAGAAGTTTATCATTGTCGATGACTACCCTGCCTTGATGTTTGTAAATTGAAAATGCTTTAATAAAATAAAAAATAAAAAATAAAAAATAAAAAATAAAAAATAAAAAATAAATAATAATAAAAAATAAAATAAAAAAAACATCAAGCGTGTCCAAGAATGTAGATTCGCCAGTGTTACGAAACACAAATTGAGAGGTGTGTGTGTGTGGATGGTAAATACGATTGTGGATTATTTTTACAAAACACAAATTGAGAGGTGTGTGTGTGTGGATGGTAAATACGATTGTGGATTCTTTTTACGAAACACAAATTGAGAGGTGTGTGTGTGTGGATGATAAATACAATTGTGGATTATACTTTTGTGCTTGGTTATTTTTGATAGAAATCTACCTCCATAGATTAACGGTTTCAAATGGCTCTTATAATATACGCAATATTTTTTCGGACAATGTTTAACTTTATAGATTAAATTGTGCTCAATTTTGACTGTTTTCTGAGCGGCATTTAAAATACGATTTGGTTATTGAAGAATGTGATTAACGGTTTCAAATGGCTCTTATAATATACGCAATATTTTTTCGGACAATGTTTAACTTTATAGATTAAATTCTGCTCAATTTTGACTGTTCTCTAAGCTCAAGCTCACCAAAATGTACCTGAGATCTACATTACATTACATTACATTATAGGCATTTAGCAGACGCTCTTATCCAGAGCGACTTACACAACATTACATTTATCCATTCATACAGCTGGATATATACTGAAGCAATTCAGGTTAAGTACCTTGCTCAAGGGTACAACGGCAGTGTCCTGCCGTCCTGCCATCTACTATGGTGCAAGAACGTCTCAGTGGATTTTCCATCATAAGCATAAATCATGTGGTCTCAAAACAGTTGTCTTATGATGATGTCATAGATGACTTTGCTGCAAGAAAGGTTAGGAAAGTAAGACTGTAGGTAAAGTGAGCTTGATGAGGGGGCTTCTAAGTCTGTTACAAGTCGAAGCCTTGTGCTTGTGTGCCTTTTGTGTTTGTGTGCAATTATTTGTGTGCAATTATTTCTTTATTTATTTTACTTTATTTTACTAAGTTAATTGTAATTATATTTTACCTTACTTTATTTATGGCAGTAGGCTACTGGTTTCTTTAATATATATATTAAAGATAATATATTGTAAATATCTATTATAATAATGTCACTTGTTCACTGTTTTGATGTTAACTGTTTGATTTTGTGGGTTATTTTCAGTAAAAGAAAAATGTGAAAACAAAAGTGTGAGTGCATGTTATTGGTAGTGAATAAACTGTGATGCAAGGGGGCGCCAGATAAAATCCTGCCTAGGGCAGCCAATTGGTCAGAGCCAGCCCTGATTTAGACCTGTGTGTCCTAACCTTATCCTTGTGATAACCCTTGTCTTCCTTCCTATTTCCCCATTCAGATTGTGTATTTCCAACCAATGGTTTTATTCTAAATAAAATACAATATTCTCTACTCAAACAATACTTACCCTGATTTTTCATGAATGTCTCCTTATCATATGCACCTCCTTACTCTTCTTGCAAGTGCTTCTTTGTCACTCCTTATTTCCATGGTAACCAAGTAAAAAAAATTGCTAAAACTTGTTTATTTGTTGTTTGTCATAGTGGAAATGCAAGTGTTGTGGAACATTTATAGGCTATTCTGTATTATAAAATATACAAAATATATATGTATAGAGATGGCCATTGTGATTGGCCAAGACACATCTCGAGTGCTGAAATACAGAATAAGATTACTCATAGTAAAAATGGTGGTGTAATGTACAGCAACACTGTTAGATTTACACAGCCATTTTTGCTGTGTTCAGACCTGATCATCGGCCGGGATCCCTCCGCTTTGTTTACATAATAATTGATACTTCATAAGAAATTATTTCTTTAGTTTAGTTACCTTTTATTGTTGATTTTCATATTTTTACATTTAAAATTTCGGTCACAGACAAGGGCAAAACAGGGAAATCCATACATAAAACAAACTTTATAAGTAACAATTATACATAATTGAGAGATGTTAAAACGTTTTAGATGATTTTACTTTAAACTGAAGATGTAACAAAGAAAAGCACTCGGACATGAAAGTATCCTAAGTTGCATAAATGCCCAAAAATAGTTGTTACCTGTTAATAGCTATGTAATAATGTATATGTAGTAATTATGTTGATAATTGGCAGCCCAGATTAATGCGCATAATTAGGGCATTAGAAAAACGTATGATTTGTCGGCTGACTAAAGTACCTTAAATCAAGAAATTACAATAAAATATTAGTGAATACTTATTTACTTCGTTTTGGACATTGCAGAAATTAAACTACATCAATGGGGAAACTTACCTTGATGCTTCGATGACCAAAAACTTGTTTTTCCCCTGTAAACTAGATGGCTTCTCTGAGGTGCGTGCACACACCCAGAGCAGTGAGAGTTACGTTGCATCAAATTCTCAACAAAAAAAAGTTCCACACAAATAAATATGATCCATATCTTTTAATGTTGAAATTATTCAGTTATTCAATTAACTTGTAAATTGTAATGGAGTGACAGAGCAGAAAATAGATTTACAATAAATATAACTCATTTACAAGAGGACACCTTACAAAATTATACACTGTTTTCTCAGTGCACAATTGCAGGGGTTGGCTGAAACTGTCTTGGGTGTAAAGGCAACAGGCGCACAACTACTTACACGCATTCAGTGTTTTTTAAAACATCCCAGTTGTGTTTTGCCAAGGGGAACCTTATTTCCCCAGGGGCACCGGTTCAGTGCACAATTACAGGGGGTGGCTGACAGTGATTACCTCATTTTACAAACGTATGAAAGCTTACTGTGATGCTTAACATAACGTAATAAACAGCTAGCTAACGACAAAACCATAGCTAACAACTGGAGTAGCAATCTCCGCTCACTAACGTAAGCTCGTTGGCTAACTTGGTTAAGTAGCTAACGTTAACAGGTGATATTAAACAGTGAACAGTATTAACGACAAAACAATAGCTAACAACAGGGAAGGTTGGGACTGACCGGTAAGGGAGGGGAAATCCTGTTTGCCCAGGATGTCAAATTTGTTCTCCAGCAAGACGTCTTGAGGAGGAGGGAGACGGACAGAGCGTTTGCCACCGTGTTTTCTCCTGCCAACAACCGACCAGGACTCTACTCGACTGGGAGCCGAGCTAGCTGCAGCCTTGGGTCTAGCTTCCTGGACGATCATCTGGCTGTTCTGGGCTTGCGCAGCATCAGGACCATAGATCAAGTTTGGGCGGTTCCATGGGACAGTGGCTACGGTACCAGGACCCGTGGCGATCAAGGAGCAGCTCACCGTCTTTGATCTGGTAAAGCACGGATATTCTGCCCTCCAACTCAGCGATCTTATGGCTCAGACGCCGGCAGCCATCAGGAGGTGAGTGGTGGCCTAATAAGTGTAGACCACTATACAATCAAATCTCGTAGTAAATCGGTCCAGTTCATAAAACAGCGAAAATTCACTTATAGACGATGGGGCATCGCTTGCTACTTTGCATTTTAACATAATGCATATAGAACAAATTGTTTAATACATCATAATGTATAATATACATGTTTTATATTCTACCTTGCATTATATTCTACCCTATTGACATATCTCGTTGTATAGCGTAATGAACCTGTATTAGTTAAGTACACTGCTTAAAAAAATAAATAATAATAAATAAATAAAAATATATATATAATGTTGAGTCAATGTCCAGTCAACTTTTGTAAGTTATCTTGCCGCCCACCGCTGTTCCAGAGTTAGTGCCACCTACTTTCCCAGAGTTCTATGCAGCACAGCAAGAGTGAGACTGAAATTGCTATATAAATTACACTTAGTAACAATTTAAGTGTTGCAGTAGTACATAGTTTAGCAATAATCTTTATGTAGATGATTATTGAGATAAGTGTGAATCTGCACCACAGAGTTTGCTTGTGGAAATGATGACCCCCAAAACACATAACAACTCCCAGTATCCCAATGTCCCTATATGTACTATATTAGTTATTCATTCATACAAACTCAATTTATCTTGTTAAAGACATTGAATGGCATTCAATTCAATACGTTCATTGTCAGGGTCCAAAGGGACCACGTGCTGTCATGTAATTTGAATAAATCATGAACACTGACATTAGTAGCTGAATCACCTCATTTTTTCCAATGTTTTGGCTCTGTACTCCAGCACTTTTGATGTGAAATGATACAACAACTGTGAGGCTAAAGGCTGGAGTACAGGCCTGGCATAGCATCACCAGTGAAGATACCCAGCATCTGATGATTTCTACAGCTCGCAGACTTCAGGCAGTCCTTGCATGCAAAGGACATGCAACCACCAAGTATTATTCTTTCATAGCAACATAATTAATGATTAGGATTAATACACTTTCCCCTTATGTCACAAGGAATATATTCAATGCATTAACTGTACAACTAAAAAAAAAAAGTCACATGAAAGAGACATTTCTCATTTATATTGGTACAGATATTCTGCAATAAAATATGCTTTAGAACCACCACTCAAAGGTCTATGAAAACATGCATGTAAGTTATGATACTTAACATAGCTACATAGATTCTCACATTACAATGTATGACTACCGATGGCTACGATGTCTTCTGGGTTTAGATGAACTAAAATGACATGTCTACCATATTTGCAAGTGTAAACAGAGATGACAGGTTTCATGGTCCCTTTCAGAATCATCCTGTTTTTGTCAGCCGCTGCTTGTTGAGATATTATCATTGACTGTGTTTTAATTCTCAACTTGCCTCCATATGAATTGAATATATGAATACGAGTAGCATGAATTGGTTAACACCATTGACCCATGGCAGGGGTCAGCAACCCTTGAGAATTTTTCTTGTTTTTTTTTGTTTGCGTTGCTGTTTCATTATACCGTTTTCCCGCAGGCATCGTTCTCGCTCACGGTCTTGGGAACGACGTTCCCGCTCCAGGGATCGGGACCGGGGCAGGGGCGAGACAGGGGCGGCGGCGGTGGTGGCGGCAATATATTTATATAGCAATTTCAGTCTCACTCTTGCTGTGCTGCATAGAACTCTGGGAAAGTAGGTGGCACTAACTCTGGAACAGCGGTGGGCGGCAAGATAACTTACAAAAGTTGACTGGACATTGACTCAACATTATATATATATATTTTTTAATTTATTATTATTATTTTTTTTTAAGCAGTGTACTTAACTAATACAGGTTCATTACGCTATACAACGAGAGCTGTCAATAGGGTAGAATATAATGCAAGGTAGAATATAAAACATGTATATTATACATTATGATGTATTAAACAATTTGTTCTATATGTATTATGTTAAAATGCAAAGTAGCAAGCGATGCCCCCATGAAATTGATATGGCACTAGTTAAACATATTATAGAATGTATAGTGAGACCATTGACACATATCTATAATCAATCCTTTCAAACAGGTATCTTCCCCAGTAAAATGAAAACAGCAAAAGTCATCCCAATTTATAAAAGTGGAGACAGACATCTCCTAAGCAATTATAGACCAATCTCTCTGCTTTCCCAGTTCTCAAAAATTTTAGAAAAACTATTTGTGCTAAGGCTTGATAATTTTATAGAAAAACACAATATTTTAACTGATCAACAGTACGGCTTCAGAGCGAATAGGTCCACCACAATGGCAGTGATGGAAATGGTAGAGGATATATCCAATGCAATGGACAAAAATGAATATACTGTAGGGGTGTTTATTGACTTAAAAAAAGCGTTTGATACCATTGATCATGGTTTATTAATGAATAAGCTAGAGAGATATGGTATCAGAGGGATAGCCTATACATGGCTAAAAAGTTACCTTCATGAGAGATTTCAATATGTCCAAATAAATAATGCTAAATCCGACCCCCAGAAGGTTACTTGTGGGGTTCCACAGGGTTCTGTGCTAGGCCCAATATTATTTATTCTATATATAAATGATATATGTAAAGTGTCAAGTTTGTTAAAATTTGTTTTATTTGCTGATGACACAAGTTTATATTGTTCCGGGAGAAGTTTGGAACAGCTTCTGAGGACAGTTAAAAAGGAACTGAAAGTTTTAAAACTGTGGTTTGATATCAACAAGTTGTCATTAAACTTAAGTAAAACAAAATTTAGAATATTTGGTAATCGGCAAGTCAATAATCAACCAAAAATTATGATCAATGATGTTGAAATAGAGAGAGTATATGAAAACAAATTTTGGGGTGTGATAATTGACCATAAATTATGTTGGAAATCACACACAAATAATGTAAAATCGAAAATATCTAAAATTATTTAAATACTCAATAAAACCAAATATATCCTGAACCAGAATGCATTATATACACTGTATTGTTCACTCATAATTCCACACATTACTTACTGTGTGGAGATATGGGGAAACACATATAAAACAAACACCAATCCTATTTTCATGCTACAGAAAAGAGCCATACGAATTGTAAACCGAGCAAATTATTATGAACCAACGAATGCACTCTTCATTAAACTATACGCTTTAAAATTTTATGATTTAGTAAAACTCAAAATCATACAAATAATGTACAAAGCATATAATAAGTTGTCTCCATATTGTGTTCAGAGGCTGTTCCAAGCTCGAGAGAGCCACTATGAACTCAGGGGAATAGGTGTCTTTAAAAAAGCAAGGGTAAGGACAAATGTTAAAAATAGATGTTTATCCATCATAGGGGTAAATTTATGGAATAGTTGTGACAATGATTTAAAAATGTGTAGTTCAATTTCTAAATGTAAAAAAATATTTAAAGATAAGGTGATAAATAGATACAAAACTGAAGTATGAACATCTTTGAGTATGAATCGCTGGAATTTCTATTTCTGTTTCTGTTTTGTTTTTGTTTTTTTGTTTGTTTTTGTTTATGTTTTGTTCTTGTTTATTTTGCTTTGTCTAAAAAAGTAATGTAAAAAGGGTAGGCATAATAAGCCTTAGCTTCAGTCTACACCTTTTCGGTCATCTCCTTGTTCTGTTTTTTCCACTATACTGACACTTTATTGCTTATTATTTATCTTTATGTACTGTATACATTCTGGAAAACTGTCAAAGAGAACCGAAATAAATGAATACTAACTATAACTATCGTCTATTACAAAAATCAATAAATTTGATGAGGTAAACCATTAAATATATTTTCTTTGTACTGTTTTCAATTAAATATATGTAAAAGCGAATTTAGAAATCAGTGCTTTCTGCTTTTATGTGCATTTTACATACTGTCACAACTTTTTTGGGGTTTGTATTAATAATTATTTCCCAGCTTGCCCCAAGTTAAATCTCCTATATAGGCCATGCTTTTGCTATTAAAATGTCATTTATTTCAGCACTGAGCACTAAAATGGCTTTCTGTGGTGCTACATTGTGATGTATAATTTACAACAACAAAAAAAGGTAAAAATAGACCTACTATTAGTCTACGTGATTCTTGTTTGAGGCAATAGACTACGCACACCCAATACCATAACATTAATTTCCAACATATTCAACCACAATTCCTTCATATTATAGACTGGCCACCAGAAAAAGCTGATTTTGTTTGTGCGTTTGTTCCACAGAACTGTTCTGTGGTTTGTTTAAGTGTTGAAAAAGTCGCTGGAGGAAGTAGGCGCTCGTAAAAATGCCTGCACTAGACCTAGGCCTATATTCCACGTTGGCAGAATCCAAAACGAGGAGATTCAGCATTGAAACGCCTCCGCTGGCACGGCCTGTAAAAATAAGACTATTTAAACCATTCTTTATGAAAGCCAGGCAATAATAAATTGTCGACTGAACAAAACTACTTGTGCTACGGGATAACGCGGCTAGTCCTAACGTTGCCCCATATTTTTCGTTATAATGGCGGACTCAAGCATTTGTTCTTTGTAAAGAAGCAACAGGGGGTAAAGTTTCTATGCGAGATACGGCTTTTGAAGCCTAGGCTGTGTCAAAATCAGCATTCTTCCATACTATGAAGTTATTGGCTGTGTCCGAATCACAGCCCTAACTACTGCTCCCTGTCTCCTGCGTACAGTGCACAGGCAGAAATGTGCTGATAAGATGCACACGCGACATTACAATAATACAATACAATACAATATAGGCATTTAGCAGACGCTCTTATCCAGAGCGACTTACACAACTTCTTATTACATGTATCCATTCATACAGCTGGATATATACTGAAGCAATTCAGGTTAAGTACCTTGCTCAAGGGTACAACGGCAGTGTCCTACCTGGGAATCGAACCTGCAACCTTTCGGTTACAAGTCCAGTTCCTTAACCATTATACTACACTGCCGCTCTAAAGTACTAAACTGCACAGTACTAAACAGTGCACGTTAAACAGCACACATGCCAGTAGCCTACACTGTACACAGGACACAGGACGCAGTAGGTAGGGCTCTGATTCAGACAGTCCTAGTTTTAAGTCCTCACTTTTCTCTGGGGTTTCAAAGAGGCTATAAGACCAGAAATTCGGCAGAGCGGAAAGGACAAATTAGGTAGTGTCACATATGACTAGCAAAACGCCTTCAGCTCGTTGTCCAATGAATGGGAAAACTGTATATTTGAGTTCTGAAACAACGTGACGCTGGCATTGAGTTCTGTAAGTGTGATGCTTACCATGTGCGAACGTAATTAGCTTTTGCTTGGTTGTTCTGTACGAAACTTGGACATTGGTGTCGAACAGACGCCACCACTCTAGCCAATCAGCGGACACACCAAACATGGCTTACTGCACAGCGATTGGTCCATACATTTCCTTTAACATGCTTGTGAGCGGTGCTTCAGCGTGTTCGCACTTTCATCTGAAGCGCCGAGGTAAGCTACGTTAGGTGCTGGAAGACGTTGCATCATTTTCCCCGCAGTATCTGACCAACAGGTATGTGAAATCCGATACGTTGTCGAAACAGAACGAACACCAGGATGTTAGCCATACAGTTTGTGAATTGAGGGTGGCCAGAAGCGAGTCTAAAAAAGGTGTCTGACTTGTTCAGCTTTTTCTAATGTTAACTTGCCTGTATTAACCGTTACCGTAAATCAAACCAGAGGTTGACAAAATAAGGCTTTTTTAAAACAAATAACGTGAGCTAATCAGCAACCCGGAATCGTGCAATTAAACGCATGTGGCTAACGTTAGTTTTTGTGATCGTGAGCCAGCCTTGAGTTACAATAGCATGCTGAAATAGTTTTGTACGTCACAGCATCCCCACCAGTAGCCTTACGTTATAGTGCAACTGAGACATGTGGATATTTCATCATGCGGCTAACGTTAGCCAGTTGGCTAGCAATCTATTGGTTTTTGAAATGGTAAATTGAATGATAGCTTAATTTACCACATTTAATGCATATGTCATAAAATCACTTGCTTGATGAAGCTATGTGCCTTTTTTATTGTTGGCTATCTGTTGTTATTAGCTTGTAATCATATATACATCTCTATGCTTGTAATAATAAGTAGCCTATTAGCGACTACCTCATTCAGTTATTCCTAGTTGACTGGCTAGTTGGCTAATAGACTTCGCTTGGCATGTAACTACGGATCAAGGTTGCATGAGATCAGTGGTACTGGGTTAAACGAATAGGGTTAAAACGTTGTTAGTGAACAAAGAACGTTTTGGAGCTAGATATGATCAGAATGTAGGCTACAATTAATTAAAACAAGCTAATGTTACTGACTTCTTTAGCCAGCCATCACCCCTATCTACAAACGCTATGTAATGCTAGGTAAGGTTAATATTTATTGACAGCATGTACAAATCACATGTACTATCAAACCTATTTTACAAGTGAAGTATAATAAATCGAACAATCCTATCACCGCCCTGTCGGGAGGGGTCAGGACCATTCAACTACACTTTACTTAAACTTTCTTCCAAATAGACACCACATTCCAGAGTCTGGTATAACGTAATTTATTATAAAAAGATTTGCACGAATATACATACCCAGGCTGATCGGCTAAACATACATATGTTAAAAACATTCTCAATCACACGGTCCAGTCTAAGTCAGTCAATTTCATGCTCACCCACAAGACGTAAAACAGGTCCGTTAATGACAGAAGCAAAACATAACAAGCGCATCATGAAGTTCAGCTGACATCTTATATGTTATTGCGACCCCCCTTTTTTTTTTTGGGGGTGTTCCCATTACCTGGGCGATTACTTTTCCATGGTCTGCAGCGGTCTCTGCCGGTCCTAATTAAGCATTACATATGACCCTTATTTATATGGTAGTTTTGATTAAATGCCATGATTTAATCATATCAGAAACATCCAAGTCACGGCCCGACAATAGCAGTTCAATACATAGTTTTTACACCAATGTTTGTAAAGATAGAAGATAAATGTTTTCTTTGGACTTAACAAACCCCATCAGCTCCCCAAACCACACACACACATACACCCCCAAGGCCAGAGCGCCGGACGTTCTTTCTGCCTCAAAGAATGTGTAGGGAGTCATTCATGCTTATCTCTTCAGACGGGCTAGGACCATTTAATTGCCTGTGTGTGTGTATGGGTGTGTGTGTGTGTGTGTGTGTGTGTGTGAATGAATGGGTCCATTGCCTTCTTTTTGAGATAACTAAAAGAAATTTTGGGGAGTGTATTGCAATATGGCTGTTTTCCGCTGAGAGCGAGTTTTTCTTCAATTCCCCTGCATGTGGGTGTGTGTATATGTCCTTGATTTACAGGTGTCGAGATGAGCTCATATTGGGTGCCTAGCGTGGGACCATTGTTCATTGAGCACACTTCGATACAAATAATGAGCTCATTTTCCGGCGTGAGTGTCTGAGGCCTTGAATATGTGCTGTTGTGCACATATGGGCCTTTTGTGCAATTCATCCTACCACAGAAGAACATATTCATATTAACACTACATTTTAATACAGTTGGTCCTACAGTATGATATATAATTGTATATAAATAATGAATAATCTATAATTTGTCACAACACAAGATTAATGTTACCCTGGATGAAAACATAAGAGAAATATACTTTTTTGAAAGGCCTGGGGTTACGAAACGGATGATTGGAAGGGGGTCATACATACCATGTCATTTCGCACGCCATGACGCACAACATTTTTATGTTTTTAGAAACCGTTAAGAAGAGCGTTCATGTAACATTTTTTTTTGTCAAAATATAATTTGCACGGTGATAAATCAAGCTAATTGATTGCACCCAAATTGGACATTTTAACTTGGTACGGTTCACATTAATTAAATATAGTACCCTAAATCCAAATCCAAATCAATGGTCAAAATGTACCCAAAGATCCCCCACCCCAATCCCACCACAACAGCCGGTATATAAAATCAGTTCTCTGTTTGATCAGTCGCATGGAGATATGGCTTGGGGGACTGTTTCTTTGTACTAGCTAATGTATTGCCATTGAATGGTGGATGGTGATGGTTATTTTCCCTTGTACAGATTGAGTCATTTAAGTTGTTGGTGTTTTGTCCCATTATAAAGTCTTAGGTTTAGCTACTTCTGGGTTCTGACAACCAGATGGTGCTCTTTCTGTTGTTAGATTAAAAAGGTGAAGAAAGTGTTTTCAATGTTAATTTAATGATTTACTTTGAAACGACACTGATGAACAATAATAACCATGCATTTTGTGACAGACCTGACGCTATTCTCAACCTAAAGGGTGAGCCCATACAGCGGCATCTGATCCTCAGAAATGGATACTATCACATTATATAATGGATAATAAAATAATCAACTCAGCGACTGATTGTGTACAGAGGGAAAATAGCCAATGCCATATTCACTGAGAATACATTAGATACTATGAAGAAACAGTACTCTAAGCCAGTGTTTTTCAACCTTTTTTGAGCCAAGGCACATTTTTTACATTAAAAAAATCCTGAGTCACACCACCAACCAAAAGTGTTACTAATTAAGTGAAGTTAATAGGATAAGATAATTTCCCACGGCACACCTGGCGATCTCTCACGGCACAGTGGTTGAAAATCACTGGCGTAACTTACCAGGCAATAAAGATGCATGCTTTTGTTTTGCTTTTCTGGGTTTTACAGCGCGGTGTTGGGTGAAGTTGCCCCTAGCCACTGATTCAGCGTCAGTTATTTTTTCCCCTAGTAATGGTTAAGGTTAGGATTTGGGGAGAGAAATCTGATCCTAGAGCAGTGGTTAAGGCCAACTTCACCTGGGAGCTGACAAAACTGGTTGCCATAGTAATATTAAGTGCACTGTAAGAAATGTATTCGCTGTGAAAAGCTGGAACACAGGTAAAATAAAATACAATTCTAAAATCGTGCTAAAATGATAAAAAATAAATTATACAAATATTAAATAATGATTACATCCTCAAGGTGTGATATACTGTAAATATGTTTAATCTGAAGTAGTATAAGAGAAATGCCATCATGTTTTCAGAGAATGACACTCACCCCATTTTCCTATCGCATCCCACTGAGTCTCACCTCTGCTACAATGGTGAAGCATAACCAAAGAGAAAGATTGTAGCCACTAGGTGTCAGTAGAGCATACTTTTTCTCTAGCTGGCGAAAGACCACTGACTTATCAATGCGCTGTATGTTCAACTTGGGGAGTCATGTCAACTAAATGTGACATGGCACGACCTACCCTATGTCGCAGCAAGAGGAACCACACCCTCTTACCTCCAATTTATTATCGGACCTTACACTCCTGCCAAAAATTCTGATTGTGTTTCACGGCTTTACTCGCCCCACCTGTGTTGCATCTAAAACTATGTTCTCAAACCCCTGCTAATTGTAGCTCTCCATTCTGTCTCCCTCTTGCACCTACTATGGCAAATTTATGTTATAAGTATAGGATTTTCTATTTCTATATTAAGTATTATATATCAGTTGTAACCTTAATGGCTTGGCATTAGTTGTTGCCTACACCCTTTTTAATCTAATTTATGTAACTTTGGATGACAGCATCTGCTGGCTAAAACTAACAGAAAAGCATACTTTTATTTCATACAGCAAACATTGTTTATCCTGACAATGGACAGATGCAAGAACAATTATCCAAGTAAATAAAAATTTGACATCAAAGCCTAACTGGACAGAATAGTTGTTACAATCTTCAAAAGCTTTGAAAAGTACTAGAAAGTATATATTAAGAAGTAGTTGCTGGGCTCCTGGGTGGCTTATTCGGTTAAGACCCCATGCTGTGGTGCAGGATGAGCCCAACAGTCTTGGATTGAATCCAGACCGTGCCCGTACGGACTGTGGCCGGTATATTCATAGAGCGACCCGCAATTGGCGATTGCATACGGGGTATGGGAGGGGTCAGGGGGTGCACGTGCAACAACCTCTAGTCGATATGCAGCTCCTGTGCTAGCTGTTTATTGATATTGAAAGTAGCTGAAAAAGGGAAGTGACACACATTGCCTTTTTAAACTTTATTTGAAAATTGCTCAGACATTGGCCACATGTATAGCTACATTTTTAAATTAAGTTTAATATATGAGTAATTGCCTGACAGTTTGGCAGACCCACAAAACTATAACAGACAACATAATTAAAATATATATATATCCCCACCACCACAACCCCCCCTACACACACAATCCCCAACCTCCCCCCACCCCAATCTCCCCCCACCCCACTCCCCAATCCCCCCACCCCACTCCCCAACCACCCCCTCCCCTCCCCCCACCCCAATCCCTAACCACCCCCTCCCCTCCCCTCCCCCCACCCCAATCCCCAACCACCCCCCCCACCCCAATCCCCAACCACCCCCTCCCCTCCCCCCAAACGGCCGCGCAAACGGAGAGTGAGATTCCCACACTTTCCCCCACTTTCCGTTGTAAACATTGTAGGTATGCCTCTGGGACTCTGGGACCAGTACCAGGTCTGTTATTTTACCATAGTCGGCTGACTGCTCTGCATCTAAAGAAGAATATACACCTCTTGCGGTTTTCCTGTAAAAACACTTTGCATCAGCAATGGCCAATATACCTCAGGCCACTTCAGACTGTTGTTACATTTTTCAAAACGAAAGAAATAAAAAAATAAAATTCTTTCACTTTCACTGAATTTAGGAACTAATAGTATGTTTTTAGCCACATCAAACACCTGTTTCTGAGAGCTGCTGAGATTAGAATTAAAAAATTTTTGGTTCCAATTCATAATTCATTTTTTCCTCCATTACATTACAGGCATTTAGCAGACGTTCTTATCTTATGCGACTTACACAAATATATATATATACATTATTTTTTTGGCATTGTTTGCATATGATCTATTTATACAGCTGGATATATACAGAAGCGATTCAGGTTAAGTACCTTGCTCAAGGGTACAACGGCACAAACTCGCCCTTGTTCACGCCAGCCGGGCAAGGTATACCTAAGACGTCTCTGCCGTATAAAACTCTGCTTTGTTTATCTGACATCAGTCTCTGAGTTGCAAAGCCCTTCCACTACCAAGAAATTTGGATCAAAGTCAGAGCTCATCCTTCTACCGTACCTTAGAAAAGTTATGTATGTATTAACAATCTGTCAAATTACCACAAAACCCAGCAAAGTAGCCTATTCCAAAATATTGCCCCACAATAGATGCAATAGCTTTTAGGCAACTAGGATGCTTAAAAAGACAACCAGGCAGGAAACAAGCTCACTCACTTAATCAATGTTTTTTTAGTACCATGTACAGTCAAGCCGGAAAGTCTGAATACCCCTTTCACCTTCTCCACGTTTTATTACATTACAGACATATTCTACACAAAATAGCCCATAATGACAAAGTGAAAACATGTTTTTAGAAATTTTTGCAAATGTATTAAATCGAAAACTGAAATCTCATTTGCATAAGTATTCATACCCTTTGCTTTAACATTTTTAAAGTATCATTTAATATTTGGTCGCATATCCTTTGCATGCTGTTATTTCCTGAAGTCTGTGACCAATCAACATCAAAATACTCTCGATATCTTATTTTCATGTACTGTTACAAGCGATACTATAATCTCTGCATTTGAACTGATCTCTATGAGAATTGGGGGGGGTGAGACTAGATTCAACTGTAAATTACACTGGTACAGTATGGAACACATGACTGGCGAAATGGCTGTACGTCATCAAGGGTCTAAGTCAGGGGTGTCCAAACTACGGCCCGCGGGCCAATTGCGGCCCTTGAAGCGTTTTAAAGCGGCCCTCGAAACATTTCAGAAGAATTATTCAATCTGGCCCGCTGCTACAAATTAGGAAAAAAAAAGCTGTTGGTTTTTAACAATAGGGGGCAGCATAGTAAAAGCCCAACTCTAAAAACAGATCAGCAGTTTACATTCCTCTTCTCCGTTAACGTAGATGAAGCACCAGGGGACATACAGTTGGAACTCATCGAGATGCAATGTGATGACCTGCTTCGCAGTCGGCACCAGCAGCTTCCACTGCCAGAGTTCTACAAGAGTTTGGAAAAGTCAAAATTTCCACAGATGAGGCGCCACGCAAAAAGAATGCGGAGTCTGTTCGGCTCCACGTACAAATGTGAGCAAACATTTTCCCTGATGATGCTAAACAAGAGCCGTTTGCGATCAAAGATAACAGTCACCTTTGCGATGTCCTGCGAATCACATCTACAAACCTCACGCCCGACATCACAGCGATTCTTCAGTCCAAGGCACAACAACACTGTTCTCATTAGAAGTGTCACTGGTGAGTGAAATTCTTAAAATCTCTTCAAGCTCGCCTTTTAATAGGCTATAATACTATTCGCCTAATTTAAATAGAAATCTAAGTGATGTTGGCAACTGTATGCCACATGTCTGAGCGCACTTGTATTTATTTTACACACACACAGCCTATATATATATATATATATATATATATATATATAATAGCCTGTGGCCTGTGGTAGTCATCATTTTTCTCCATCTGGCCCTCAGTGAATAAAGTTTGGACACCCCTGGTCTAAGGTATCAAACGAGCCCCAAACCATCACTCTGCAGCCAGATATGGAGTAGATGTGGATGGATCCCTTTAAGGGTTGGTTCTCCTGACTTTTTTCCCCCCATAGAGTTCTATAGGAAAATTAGCCAGGAGAAATAACCCTTGCAGTGATCCATCCACATCTACTCTATATCTGGCAACAGAGTGATGGTTTGGGGTTCGTTCGATAGCTCAGACCCTTGATGACTTACAGCCATTTAGCCAGCCATGTGTTCCATACTGTACCAGTGTAATTTACAGCTGAATCTAGTCTCACCCCCCAATTCCCATAGAGATCCATTCAAATGCAGAGAGCTTATAGTATCGCTTGTAACAGTACCTGGAATAAGATATCGAGAGTCTTTTGCTGTTGATGGGTCACAGACTTCAGGAAGTAACAGCATGCAAAGGATATGTGACCTTTACAAATATGTTAAAGCAAAGGGTATGAATACTTATGTAAATGAAAGATTTAAGTTTTTGATTTTAAATACATTTGCAAAAATTTCTAAAAACATGTTTTCACTTTGTCATTATGGGCTATTTTGTGTAAAATTGTGAGACAAAAAATGAACTCAATCTATTGTAGAATATCTGTAATATTGTCTAGAATGTAATAAAATGTGGAGAAGGTGAAAGGGGTATTCAGACTTTCCAGCTTGACTATGTTAGGGAACTATTTAATTTTAGTCTGAAATGTATATGCTAGTTCTCTACCACATATTTATTTTATAAGTTTTGTATATGGCATGTGACTTTTACAGGATTTTTACAGACCTTTTGCATATGGGGAATATCCGCAAATGAATGTTCTGAATGATTGCAGAACAACTGGGCTAATTAACTGGCCCATTGATTCTAGCTAACGCTCTTCTTATCGAGTCCACTGGCGTGGTGGTAGAAGGATTGGTAGAAACTGGGCCGCGACGTGAACGCTCCTTCCTTGACCCCAGCTAGTGATCAAATACACAAGAGTTCATTTGTGTGTTTTCTGGATGAATTGATCACATTTGTCACAGTATGATAGTTTTACCTGTTTTGCAGTTGTGCCTATTAGTATTTAATTACAAACTAAAACATTTTTATTTTTTTCCATTCTTTTTTGCATTTGTGGCACTTTATTTTTGACCTATGCTATTTAAATGAACTAATCTAAGTTAGTATTGTAAATGCTACAACTGTCTTGCTTCATTTAAGCCATTTTACACGTTTCTGTCATGCTCAGACCTGGAGTTATAAAGCCCTCTAAATAGGTGAGAATTGAACAAATTTACATTACATTACATTATAGGCATTTAGCAGACGCTCTTATCCAGAGCGACTTACACAGCATTTTTGCATTTATACATAGTATCCATTTACAGCTGGATATATACTGAAGCAATTCAGGTGAAGTACCTTGCTCAGGGGTACAACGGCAGTGTCCTACGTGGGATTCGAACCTGCGACCTTTCAGTTACAAACCCAGTTCCTTAACCACTGTACTACACTGCCGGTGTAGCAGTGTGCAAAGGAGTTCAACTTCCTGGTGAAGGTCTGTGCCTGGCCTCCTTGTCAACCAGTACTCTCAAGTCTTCCATCCAGCTATCTAGGGAGCTCCAGGTGTTTTTACCTTCTACTAGTTTGCTATTGTTACTTGAAACTAATCCTTTGGGGTTCCTATTCTCTATAATAACCCAACCCAGCTGTGATCCAAACTGTTTCTTTGTAATTGATTCCGTTCTTGATTTAAATATCTCTTCCATCTGTAAATATTGAAAATAAGGGGGCGTAGAGCCAGATTTTAGTAGTGCAACTTTTAAGAAACCTTTGAGAGTTAGCGCCGACTCCCCAGTAATTAAAAGGTTCTTTTCTCCAGAAGGAGTGCGAGTCTTTTTGTTGACTGCTGAAGCTGGGTGTGCAGGGGACAGAGAGGTTGAAACCCGTTGCTGATGGCAAGGTCTGAAAGCAGGGGAGGAAGAGATCATATTCTCTTACACAGCACTGCATTTCCCAGGGTCCTGCAGGGGAGACCGCACAGGGCAGTGAAAAGTGTAACAGGCTTTACCCTGAAATCTGTTACACACCGCCAAGTGTGACCCCTCAGACAGCCGTCTCTGTTATGAAGGATTCTCCATGTGTGTTTCTTGTGTGGGAGCCTGGTTTAAAAAATGAATGAGTTATAATGAATTCACAAGATCCCATCCAAGATGGAAATTCAACTGCAAAACAGTGCAACACAGATACAAGAATAATCACTGCCAGTCTATCATACCTTGTTAACTATACTTGATGACAAAGTTAATTTTTAGAGGTTGTGGTGAAGAATATGCATAACAAATATGAATAATGACTCGCCTTTAATTGGGTTTTCCGCCCTGAAAAAAAAAAAAAAAAGCATAATTGGCAAGTTAAAATAAATCCCAAAAAAAGCATATGCGTGTACTGTATATTAATAAAAAATAAATGGGAATGTATTCATTCATACTCACAGAGGTACTGTCCAACTGGTACAAGAAGTAGTAGAGCTGGCGTTACTATTAGTGGTAGAAGAATATATTTTCTATTTCGTTTAGGTATATTTTCACAAACTGTATCTTTTATTTTGCTTCCCTCTGCAGTTTTCCTTTGGTCAAAATTACATCTGGAATAAGAAATAAAAAGCAAGCTTGAATTAAATTTAATTCCTGTTCAAGCAGGAGAATCAATCCAGCCTCCCCATGTCTCTTAGCATTCTCAGCCATTCCAGATGAGGACATCATCCCATTTTAAACATTTATCTTTAGCTGTCCTCTGGGTCCAATCCCCACGCCTTACCTCCAGGCTCTCCCATCCGAACCGCTTCCGTACGTCTCCATACACTCTGGCCACCTGCCTGTACTCGTATTGTATTCCTTTACGTAAACCTGTGTCACAGCTCTGCTTAAGAAACCCACCCTTGAGTCTCCTGAAGTGCCCTCAAGTCTCCCCTCTCCTACTTATCTGTCAAATTCTCAGTCAGTATTCAGCTTGCATTCTACCCAACCTCAATTTGGTTTCAAGGCCTCCAGTAAGCTGAAACAGCCGTTATGTCAGGCACTAGGGCACTCTACTCTAAGGCCTTTCGGTCCTGTGTTCAGTGCCGCCTAGATTTAAGTCCAGTATTCAATGAACTTGACCATTACGTCCTCGTCTCAACTCTGGCAGATATCAGCCCTGCCTTCAGTTGGATCACACTTTTAACTCTCTGGATGTGCCTACGAAATTATCTGGAGAAGCTCTACTCTTCGCGCCAAAAAAGATAAACTTTCTAGTTTTCCTGGGATCAGTGATTGGTCTCCTCTTCTATATGGCTCTGTTATTTCTTCTGATAGCTTTTTTTCTTTGCAAAGCTGAAAAGACAGTATTTCTGTCCTTTTCCATGTCCTCCATCCAAAACATAAATCATCACTTATCACAGCATGCCACAGTTAGGTCTCAAACCTAGTGACAAGTTAGCATTTAAAATCAACACTGCTGAAATGTTGCATAGTCCTAATTCCTTGCCCATTCAAAATCTATTCAAGTCTATTAGTCTTAATAATACAACAGTGCACAGAAACACTCCACTGTAACCTGGTATCCTTAATATATTTTCCCTCCTCACACAATTTTTTTAACATTAATTTATTGAACATTAGCTAGTTATGACTGCTGGCAACCAGGTTTTGGTTGCCAGTTTTCACATTTCTTGTTTCTAAAAGGATGTATTTATTATTCCGTTTTAGATGTAATAACAGGCGGTAAACCAACCCTTCTTCCAGTTTCATTTTGTCTGTTTGCCACGTGATCAGTGACCAGCACTGCATCACCACACGTTCACTTACTTTCACTATACTGTTATACTGTTGCTCACGAGCCATGGTATGTGCACAATTCTGCAAGTCACACTGCATATAGAATGTAAATGTAAAAAATCTATATGAAACAAGTACTTTTACAATGGAGGTGCATCCTTTTGCACACTATTAGGTCAAAACATTAGTCAATAAACTTAAATCGTAGCTTAGGAAACTTAGACCTACTTTGTCCATGCTGTGCAGTTGATACCATATGTTGAGAAATAACCGTCTGGACACTCCTCACACAATGTATTTGCCGTTTTTGTCCCTGCAGAGAACACACCACTCAAGTCATTCATACACTTCAAAGTTCCCCATTTTATAATGAAGATGAACGATAACTGAAACATTTTGCGTACGATGCATACCTTCATCAATTGCAATTGTGTTATTATAAATGATATTGGATTGTAACGAATAGGTCAGTCCAGATATGTAAAAAATATATTATAATTTTCTGGAGTTGCAAACTCTGTACTCCTCCTGAAAAAAAAGCACTGTTTGGATATTCCTCCTCAATTTACATATACAACTGTAGTATCTGTAGTGCACAGTGTTGTGGTTGTGAACAGAATAATACATTTTCACTTGTGAAGGCACTATGTGGGCTTTTGGTGGAGTAGCCAGCTAAAGCACTGGCCACGACTGCAGTGATGAGGCCCTGTGGTCCACAAACAGAATCCTGAACACTCCAATGTCAGCCGTGGCCAGCTGTCCCCTGAGGTGGTGAATAATTGGCTTGAGGGTCGCCCAGGGAAGGATGGTTTTAATCAGGGTATCACTCAACAGGCCTGTTCATACTGTCTATCACCCTGGGCTAAGAGCCTCCTTGGCCCCAGGCTAAGAGAGATTTTAGCCCAGGGCTAAGCAAGTGTTCACACCTGCACATTCTAAAGTAGGCTAGCTGACCCTGCTCCGGGGCAGGGTTAGCACCGACTTTTCGGGGTTAGCCCCAGAAATCTCCCCAAACACTGTGCCAAAATAGCCCGTGTGAAACGGAGCCAATGGCAACGATTGTGGTAATGCGTAAAATCTTCACTGTCCAATCCAATAGTGTCGAACGGACGTTAGCCCAGGGTTTAGGGGCAAAGTGGAAATCCTTAGCCCAGGGTTAACAAATGCTTGTGTGTACACAGAATGAGCTAGCCCTGGGTTATCCTTAGCCTGGGGCAAAGGATAGCCCAGGGCTAACTACAGTGCAGTGTGAAAAGGCCTAACAACATGTATTAGCTAATCTGCTGGTTGTGTGCCTACTGTCTACCTGCACCAATTGTAAAATGAGTGCAGTGCTCTACCACAATGGTTGGGCAGCTCGGCTGGAGGACTATAGATTAAATATAAGCAATGGTGGCAGCCTGCATGCCCCAGAATTGACGTAGGATACTGTAGTGATGGGAGGGGCTTTCTTATAATTGGGCGCTGCTAATTGAGAAAACATTTCTAAAATGGGGAATAAAAAGATGTTTACAATTAAAAGGAGGGATTGTGACAAAATTATTATATTTTCTATTCTTTTACACACTTCACCACACCCATTTTTAACCTAAAGGTTAGGAACTGTAATCTTACCTGGTACTTTGGGGTATTCACCAGGGTTGCACGTGGCATGTGGTAATGCTAAATTACACTCATTTTTTGAATAGCTTTTACAATAAAATCCATCTTTGACATCACAGAAAGCGTTGCTGGTTGTGGTACACTCGTGAAGAAAAATGAGTCCCTGCACTAGAAAATATATTGTAAACTTTCAACAACATTGTATTTTATGACAAAATTATGAATGAAATACAGTATATATTAAAGTAATGAAAACTGACGTGTATCACAAGTCTGACACCGGAGGCACTTGTTAAGTCCGTTGGGTTCATCCGTATATGTCCCTCTTATACATGGAATACATGTTGTGCTGGAGTCTGAAGTGCAGTCCTTACGCACAACGAAACCTAGAAAAACAAATGGCAACATGTTAATCATGTCATTTGGAAGATCAACAGATCACATGATCATCACACTCCCGACATCTTATGACTGGTACAGAAATATTTTACTTGACGTTAAAAGGAATTTCATCATTTCCCATTTACACATTTGGAAAAGGTATGTATACAGTACATCACATCCTTGCAGCTTAATGAACACTTTAGAAGTTAAAAAGGTGTGTACAAGGTCCTTGAAATACAGGCACTTCATAATTCTTGAATGATACATCAGATGTATAAAGTGGACACACACACATTAATTTATTTATTTATTTTATGATTAACCATGCAGATCAATAATCTAAACATAAAACCTACATAATACAAAATAAATAACGATTAGATATGAGGGTTACCTTTTCCACACATAGGACAGCATTCTTCAGCATCAGTGCTGTACTCTGCAGGGCCACATTTTTTTCCAATTGTGAAAACCAGGCACAATGTAAACAATACCTGTGAAAATAAATTATATTAAATTTGCCATTTACCGTTCATAAAAAAAATCTGCTAATTATGGATATCAGTTATAATTTAAAATGCAATGATATTTGCAAGATATTCAAGGAAAATGTAAAACGATTTTAATTATGTGGTCTTATAAATGGAAATAAAAGGAAAAGGTAACCCTGTTATTCACTAATTCAGCTGTCAGCCATCTGAATATTACATTACAGGTATTAAGCAGACGCTCTTATCCAGAGCGACTTACACAACTTTTTTTTTTTTTTAAACATATTATCCAATCATACAGCTGGATATATACTGAAGCGATTCAGGTTAAGTACTTGCTCAAGGGTACAACGGCAGTCCTGGGAATCGAACCCGCAAGGTTTTGGTTAGGCCAGTTCCGTAACCATTATACTACACTGCCGCCTTATAGGCCGAATATAGGTGCTTCTATACATACATAGACATACAATGTTCATAATTCAGTTTACATTAGCGAACCAGGTTAGCTTGCCTGTGCCAATAAAAATAAGTTAACCTTCAAAACTGCTTGCAACACTCACAGAAAATGTTGGACTTTCTGGTACATAAACAAATGCAAGCAACTTATTAGTAACAAAATGATTTGAAGGCGTTTGAAGAAGTGTTGGAACACCATACCACAGTTAGGCTATTCACGAAACAGCTTGTTTACGAGACCGAAACTGGCTGCTCGTTGAAAGGAAACCGCGGAAATGAGCAGACACTGCGATGCGTAACTGATGATTCATAACAGGAGACGGAGATCCTAAAACGTGTAAATTAAGATTTGGTTCGAGTAAGTTATTTTTAATAGTGGTGTCACGTTAGGTATTATTAATACATTTCGGTTTCTTTGTGTAGAAAACCGGAAACATTCGGCCAGAACCGAATGGGATTGGTTATACTGTTAACTATTTTGTTGTTGAAATGTCTGGCATTAGCCTACGTCAACAATGTTACTATCATTTTCTTGTCAAGGTCGTTGAGAAAACAAACGCGAATAGATACGTCCTGTGAGTCAATTGTGTGGCGTTTTCACTCGTTGCTTTGTTCTCTAGCAAGCCGTTAGCACCGTTAGCACTCTACGCAGTTCAGATGATTAAACTGCGACGCCATTGAACTTTGAGCGAACTGTCTTTGCACTTACCGTACGGCATACGCGTGACGGCATATTATCATTTTCAAGTTGGCGATTAATTCGATAGCTACCAAACTAATGTGATAACCTTGTTCTGTATTAAGTTTAGCAACTGGAAAACGCTATGCTGTGGCGTCCATCTTAACGAGCGTTTCCTGCTTATGGTAGCTAACGTTCACCAAGTTAAGTAGTTTGACGAAGTTTGCTTATTGTGCGTGAGGAAATCAGTATTTTTTCTAGGTATCGCGTGTGCTTTAGACGTCAAAATGAACCACATGATTTGCTTTGGAATATACGAATAGGTACAGGCGTTATTAAGCCATCTATCGGTGGGTCCTATTCTGTGGAGCGTTCCATTTCTGAACTGACATGAGGGGAGCGTCCAATGACGAGTCTATAGAGTTGTCTACATTAAAACAAGTGATTGCTGAGGTTATGGTCTCCCAGTGTTCGCGTGGGTTTGGTCCCACACAGTCCAAAGACATGCAAGTTCGGTGAATTGGAGACACTACATTGCTCATAGGTACGAGTGTGTGAGTGAATGGTGTGTGCCCAGCGATGGATTGGCGAACTGTCCAGGGTGTATTCCTGCCTCTCGCTGGGATAGGCTCCACTCCAAATTGGCTATTCAGAAACTGCAGCCAAAATTCCCATATGACCACTAGGCCAATGACAAATGTGACCTCATTGTAATAGGGGAGTTTACTTCATTGCTGTTTTTATTATTTATTGCTTCATAGACATGTTTGAACATTTAAACAAAAAATATATTGAGTACTAATAGCACAAACCTTTTAATTGAGTAACATCAACAAAATTATAAAATAAAAGCAATTACATTTTCAAAATGTTTTGCTTTTTAAAATGTTAATAATCTCGAAAGCTCATATACAAATGAGATGCTTTGTATTGCAGCAACGACTGTGCAGTAGTATGCCATTTAAAAAGTTACTTTTAGTTCTACTGTTCTAATCAGGGACTAATTAGATCGGAGATACCAGGTGAGTGGAATCCCTGGTGAATCAGTGACATTAATAAATCAGTTATAAAAAAAACATCCAACAGTACCACTGGCCATGAGGGCTAGATTTGAAAATCCCTGCTTTTTGTAGAACACCACTAAGCAGGGTACTGAGCCAATAAAAACTAATTAAACTAAAAAAACAATTGCTTACTATTACAATCCCCACGGGCCTAGGGGTGCATGGGGTAGGTAACTTGATGTTTATATACCGGGAGATGTAAAATTATGATGGGACAGTAATAATATAAAGACAGACAAAATAGCAACTCAGTGCACAAGTTTTTACTGTGGTAATGAATAAAACAAGTATACAGAGAGTGCAACACTAAACTACAAAAATATACAATACAAAAACCAGACTCACACAACCAGGCTCAAAGGGACGCTGGATGTTGCCAAAAGAACACCAAAACGAAGCTAGCTAACACAGAGAGTAGGATCTAATCTAGTGCATCAAGTTAGCATTTAATAATTTACTGTGTGCTTGATATATGTCCATGAATCCTCTTTCACAAATGATGGTCTCATTTCTGGCCCTGAGGGCTACATTTGAAATTGCTTATCAATGAAGTGATCTTAAAATGCCACATATCTGATTGTCCTTTCTTTCAAAGCAAACAAAGTGTTATTTAAACTCCAGAGTTTAAAGTCTATTTAGGGGCGGACAGCTGTAGCAAAGAGGTACTGTGCAGGAGGCCTGGGCTGCTGTCCAATCCATTGAATGTTTTTTCCTTCTGCACTTCCCCTCGCCGCTTCCACTTGGGGGAATCCCTTTAAAAACCAGAAGTTGTGTGATGCCCTTGTCAAGTGCAGTCCAATCCGTTAGGAATGCAACTGAAGTACGTTAAATTAGTCCCTTGACTGTCAATTTCGCTCGAGAGAACAAGTCCGCAAACTGCAGACTTCAGGCAGTAAAATTGCCCACGATGCTTTACTGTAACCCCACTCTTCCTGTTTCAGAAGTTTAAATTTATCCCCTTTACATATTTCCCGGGAAACCTTTTCCTGACTATTTGCATGCTCGGCTGATCATGGTGCCCGGATAGAGAACAGGGTTTTGATTTAGGCTAGTTGTTTGTGATTGCACAGACTTTAACTTTGATAAATATATTATATACCTTTTTTTTTTTCTTTCCTTTTTTTCAACCCGCTCATCAATACTCTTCCCATGAGCACCTGGGCTGGTGACATGGCCATGCCTGCCATTGGTGTGTTTCTCAGTGAGAGCAGAGTGAGATTTGGGTCTGTGAAGCTTTTTTCAGCGTGTGTTTCACAGTTTGCACCATTCTCTCAGCTAATCCGTTGGGTTGTGGGCAATCTGGGCTGAAGTTGGTGAGCTTTATTCCCCATGATGCTGCAAACATGCTTTATGGCTTTCTAGGGGTGCCTTTTAGGCACCACAGGGTCCGATATTGGTGGATCTGCCAGGCCTAGTGACATTCCTTACTGCTAATCCCAAGGAGTTTTGGCTGTGGGGCTGTGGGACTGTGAGTGTGATGATCTCTTTGTGTGTAGACCCATGGATTACTTCCTCATATGCGACACCACCACATTTGAAATAAAAAATAATAAACTACTGTCACCGATTAGATCATTATTATATTGATTACTCTAGTCATTATTCAGCCTGAATTCTAAGCAGGGAATGGTTAAATGATGAATGTACTGCCCTTGAGATATCAAAGAATAATACTGAGCATTTGAACAGTAGCATGACGTTAGTTAAAAAAAACACTTAAAATAGGAATAATCTACGTTAGCAAAACGTGTATTTTCTTTGACTATATGCATCACTGTTGAGACATTTACTAAGACGAGTTAAATGCAAACTAGGAATGAGACAATTGATAATAAATCAAATGAACAATGGAATAAGTTTGTGCGCAATACTCACATGCATTTGATGGTGTCCTTTGGAGGAGAATCCCTGTTTTAAAAAGCAATCTGCATTTTCCGCTGCTCTGCTTGCTACATGACAAAATATAAATAAGTATTAACAAATGCCAGTGGGACTAAAGACAATAAAAATACATTTACTGGTCAGAAATGTAACAGCCCTGGCTGCTACAGAATAATACAAAAGTCAAATGTTTAAAAAATAACTTTTAATAAATTGTTCATCTTCACAGTGGTGATTGGTGGATTAAAGAATACATGAACTGAACCCACCCCTCATTTAAATGTACATATGTTAAAAAACATAATTCATGGACACAGTAGCAGGGGCAGTTAATGTGACAGCTACAGTACGAGTTGCACACAGCCCATCTAATAGTATATTTATCAGACTTTATTTACCACATCAAGTCACGAGCTCCCTTACCTTCATCTTGCACCTGTATCATGCTCATTCCTTCTCTTTCTGTCCGTTTTGTTTCCTAGTAAAATTGACAGTTTATCTCAGTAAATACAGTGTTAACCATAAAAGTATAGTGGTAATTTCACCAGGAGTGACTCCAGAATGAACTAAATATATTAACCTAAGAGCAAAGGTATTTGAAAAATTAGGCATAGGATGTGAAATGTTTTGCACGTACCATGTTCTGTTTTCTCCTCCCTGAAAGCAAAATACTTGTTAATTATTTAATTACTTGATGACTAGATTTACATTTTGCTGAAAACTTTATTCAGATTTATTTAAACAATTTTACATAAAATTAAACTGCATCACACTTTACATTTTCCTTAAAAAAAATCAAAGTCTTACCCCATGGACAGCGTAACTTGAGAATGATAAAAATGACAAGCAGTGGTACAAGCAGCGCAGGCAAGAGCACAGCAACTATGAGACCATGAGAAGTTCCGCATTCACTGTCCGATGTTTTTGTTCCTGCTGTAATTTCCTGAAGTCCCGAGGACTGGCAACTGTCACAGAAATAAATACATTAAAAGTCAAAATCTCAAATAAACTTCAGAGTTACTTTTAGACTCAACACAAATAATAATGAGCAACAACTCCTGTTCTGTTCACTTTTGCTTTACCCGAGATTTACTCGTGTGGAAAATGATGTAATTCAGGAATAAATACAGGAAACTTACTCTGTGTGTCGTTTGCAGGATGTAGAAAAGGATTTATTTGAAAAGGTTTTGTCAGGGCAGTCTCCACATTCGGTATTAGTAGATGTTGTTCCTGTGTCAGTAAATATTGGAAGATATATTAAAACATTTCAAATCTTCAAGTTTTCATAAAGGCAGACTGTGCGGTTAAGTGAGTAAATTTAGCGAAACAGATAAAGATATTAAAGGGATGGTTCACTTTCAGTTTTACTGTATTCTCTCGATTGGCCCAGTCAACTTGCGTCTAGATGAAGGATATTTTAGATATCTACACTAGTTGCCGACGATCTGCTAGTATTGTGATAAATATATCTACTTCCTCAGAATGACCCACAGCTTCACGATGGCTGGTGTAGGAACATCAGCCAATCAAAAACATCCACTAAACCTTAAATATCGAGAGAACAAAAAACTCTAAAAGAAAACTGTCCCTTCAAGATATTAATGCAATCTAACCGTTGTGTATGATGAATTGTCCAGGCCTGCAGATTGTGTGTTTCTGTGCATCTTTGCAGCCCTTATTATCTGTCTCAGTGCAGTAGTGCTGATCCAAAGGCCCACACACAGCGTCAGAGGAGGCACGGCACTCCCTGTCTGTTTTTAAACCTAAACCTGTGGAGGAACACAGAATAAAGACCCATATTAACGCATTATATGAGCAGCTGTATATGAGCAACAGACCTGTTCATCATTCACCATCAATATTCTAAGTCAAAACAGAATGTTGAATTTTAATTCCTCGAAGTTTATTGTATATTATTAAAACATTCAAGCAAGACATTGCTACCTCCATTTGCAACATTCAAGCAAGTTGCAAATGGCCATTGTATCATGAACACATTTGCTGAATGTGAATCATTTCTCACCTGGGTCACACACTGTACAAGGCATACATTTAAGGAGACCATTGGGCTGGTCAATGAATGTGTTTTTAGTGCACGGTACACATGAGGTGCTGCTGTCTTCTCTGCAGTGCTTATAAACACGTGTCCCTAATGGGGAAAAACAGTCACAAAAGAAAAGCTAAAAGCAAATGTTCCCATTAGACATTGATGATAATTAAATAAAGAGCACTTTCACTTTTTTAACCCCTGCACACCAATATCTACTGCACTAAATGTTGTACAGATAAAACAATAGATGGTGACTTACCAGGTGAGCACATTGGACAGCACTCTCCATGGCTGTCATATTCTGCATTTCCACAGGAATAGGAGCGGCCACAGAACAGGACCTGAAGCATATGTAATATTACAAATTAAACGCAATAACCACTTGTGGTTATTTCTGGTTTCAATTGAATATCTACGATCTGAAACATTAGAATAAGTGATTGCTGGGGTTATGGTTGCTCATTTAGAAATATGGGCATCTGTATGTGAAAAAAAAAAACTCACATCAAATTTCCCATTCAGCACAGTCTGTCACAAATGTCTAAGTTTTAGTCTTGTAATGAGACGTAAAATCTTAATTTTTTCAAGTGAAATTATCTTACCCCACTGGCAAATCTTGAAATGAGTCAAACTCTCACCACACTGTCAATCTTTTTGTTTTATTTAGCAAAAAAGTAACAGAAATATGATTCCAAAGTCTAAAAGTAAAATTGAAATGCTTGTTACGATTTGGTTTTTGCAGTGCAACTGCAGCCAAAATTCCCATAGGATGACAAGGTCAATGATATGTGACCTTCTCATTGTAATCAGAGAGTTTATTATATTGTTGTTTGACATTTATACATGGCATATATATGGAGTACAAATGAAAGAATTTGATTTAAATGCCAAACGGCAATAAAATAAACCCTATTACCATGAGAAGGTGAAATCCGTCATTGGCCTGGTGGTCACATGTATCCGTGTTGATGTTGAGTACAAATGGCACAAACCTTTTCATTGAGTAACTTGCCAACATTTTTAGAAGTTAAACAGCCATTACATCTTCAATATTTGAGAATTTATTTTTAAAGCAAAGATACAAATGAGATGAATTTAAATGCATCACGAGTGTCCTTCAGTAGTATGCAATTTAATACTTAAAGGAAAAGTATACAATTTCTATTTTAGTGTATTAGAAACAGACTGATGTGTGGCATGGCTTTATGGATATGGACTTGAAGCCTGAATGTTCAAGTTTGAATCTCAAGGCTGGGATACTCAAATCTGGCCCTTGATGCCAGTTGTAAGTTTGGCTGTGTCCGAATTTGACCCCCGTTCCCTGTCCCCTGTCCACTCAAACCCCTGTTTACTATGTGCCCTGTCCCCTCACTGCAAGCAGTGTGCGAAATAAATCCTCTAAAACTCTTTCCAAACTAGTGAGGAAGTAGTTCATTATTTTATTTTATTTTTTATTGAGAATATCAACCAGTTTACATAAGACAATGGTTACAAAGTGTAGATTATGAATGAAGATAGAATTCATACAAATAAATAGGGTAGTTTGTAATATGACCCGCTCTTGTACCATAGATATGCATATACGCTCTACGTCTTGTACATTCTATGTCTTGTACGTTTTTACTTCCGGGTTATTTACTGAAATTGTCAGATGAGTGCACGAGTGCATGAAACCCTTATTTCCTTGAACACTCATCCACAAAAGTACTCCAGAATTCCGTCAACAAAACCCTGGAAATAAGGGTTTCATTCTGATATTTTAAGTGCCCACATTTGTGAGGAAAAAGTCGCCCACTCAAAAGCATTTTGACGAAGTTGACTCAAATATGCGCCCTCAAAGGGGTTTAGGGGACGTATTCGGACACAGCCTTTGTTTTAATTCTACCATTCTAATCAGGGACTACTTAGATCCACAGGAATCCTTGGTGAATCAGTGACATTAATAAATCAGTTAACTATCAGGTACAAAAGAAAATCCAACAGTACTACTGGCCCTGAGGTCTAGATTTGAAAATCCCTGCTTTTTGGGGAACAGCACTCAGCACTGCAGGGTACTGAACCAATAGAAACTACCAGAAAGCCATGATATTCTGCTAAATGTGACAGGCTAATCTGAAATTGCTTACCATCAATAAAGTGACTTTAAAATGCCACATATCTGATCTTCCTTTTCTTTCAAAGCAAACATATTTCTGTGTAGAAAAAATACAGTGTTAATTTAACTCGAGTTTATTTAGCACTTAATAATTTTCTGTGTGCTTGATATATGTCCATGTATCCTCTTTCACAATATTATGGTCTCATTTCTTCCCGATGTAGAAGTCCTGATTTCCATGATTCGACCTAGGGAGAATAACACATCACATCAAATCATCCCCATTTTAATTTACTTTCTGTATTCCCTCTGCAGTCCTTTACGGGAGATGTTACAACAGACATAAAAAGGTCATTCATCGTTATAATTTTCTTTAAAAGAGTAACCATTTTAGAGCCAAGAAGGGGTGGAAAATACTGTAAGGACAGGTGGAAAAGAGGGACCCAGTAGCAGGCAGGCAGGCAGTACCAAAAAACCAAAGTTTAATGAAGGCAACGGTGCAAAAAACTGAGTTCAAAGAGTGGTCAAAAAACAGGCAGAGGTCGGAACCGGGAAGGCACAGCAGAGGTAAAAAAACAAAAACCGGTGTCAGATTGACGGTCGAGGGAGTTGGTCAGAGGGAGGCGAAATAAGGAATGCTGTAAATATTGAAAGTAGGAAAGACGAGCGGAAAGAAAGTAATGGAGAATACTTGGCAAGCGGTTCAGATGACGAACATGGGAATGGAACTAGAATGGAAGGGTCCACGGCCAGAAATAAAAAAGCAAGGAAGAAAACTATGGAATCAAGTAGAAGTGAATCGGACAGAGAGGAAATGAAAAAAGTGAAAAAGGAAGAAGAAGTAAAGGAATGGAAAGCGATGATGATATTTAATGAGCAACATGAATGAAACAAACTTAATCCAATTAATCTTACGAAGGCAATCAGAAAGGAAATAGGAGAAATAAAATATGCCAGATTTGTGAGTAAAGGAAAGTTGTTGCTTGTTGTAGGTAATCAAACTCAACATGAGAAAATATTGCAAATTAAATCGCTAAACGAGGTTAGCGTCAAATGTTACGACCCTGGTAGTAATGAGAGGAGCAGAGGGGTTATTAGTGGTGTACCCACATCAATAAGTGTAGACAAAATAAAGAGAGAGATAAGAGGGGGGAAAATAACAGAGATTAAAAGATTAGTAAAGAAGAAACTAGGACAAATGACAGAAACCATGTCTATTCTAATTCACTTTGAGGGAACTATGCCACAGAAAGTCATGATAGGTTTTCTAAGTTATTCTGTACGTGAGTACATTCCACCACCATTACGATGTTATAAATGTCAGAGAATCGGACATGTTGCAAGCCGGTGTAAAGGGAAACTAACATGTGCCAAATGTGCAGGAGAGCATGAGTATGGGGCTTGTGCAGCGGATACAAAAGGAAGGAGGGAGTATTGATTAAACTCAACATTTTGGGAGTTGGAGGAAGAACATATAATTGGATTAAAGACTTTCTATTTGGTAGGTCCATACAGGTAGGAATTGGGAATAATTTATCAGCTGAAAATATGTAGTAGATACTGGTACTCTCCAGGGAAGTAGAATTAGTAAAGTTCTATTTACAGTTATGATAAATGATATATATGATCAGGCAAATCAAAATATAGGTAAGTCGTTATTTGCAGATGATGGGGCTCTTTGGAAAAGAGGAAGGAACATCAAATATATAGTACAAAAGGTACAAGAGGCAATTCTTGTAGTAGAAGCATGGTCATTAAAATGGGGGTTTAAGTTTTCTGTAGAGAAAACTCAAACAATGTTCTTCACTCAGAAAAGAGTAGGTGAGGATATCCATTTGCAATTATATGGAAAAAAAATTAGAGAGGGTAGAGATATTTAAATTTCTTGGAGTATGGTTTGATACCAAAGCAACATGGAAATACCATATTGATAAAATTGAAACCAAGTGTAAAAAAGTGTTGAATGTTATGAGGTTCTTTACAGGTATAATATGGGGAGCAGATAGATTTGCCCTGAAAACCTTATATGTGACTTTGGTCAGATCAGTTTTAGACTATGGAAGTGTAGTATTTGGCTCGGCAGCAGAAACCACTCTGAAAAGACTAGAGCTTTCAAATCAACATCAATTATTGCGTTGCAAGTGGAAGTAGGGGAGATGCCACTACAATTAAGAAGACAACATTTAATGGCTAATTACTGGACTAATCTGCAGGGACAAAACTAATGTTATCCAACAAAGAAAATTATGAAACAATGTTGGGAAATGGGGAAAGGAAAAAAGGACTGTTTTATGAGGGTGGGTGGTGAGATAGCTAAATAAATTAAAATATGCAAATTAAAATTTAGCCCAACTTTGCCATTGCCAGCAGTACCGCCTTGGATTCTACCTCAACCAATGGTAGATTTGAGCATATTGGAGAAAATACATTCAAATAAAAAAGTAACAAATAGTGCTAGTTAGGTAGAAAATGTTATAAAAAGTAAATATAGTATATATATATTCCTATATATACTGATGGATCAAAAGACCCTATTACAGATAGGACAGGGTGTGTGTTCTATATCCCTGAATTAAAGATAAAGGTGAGTAAAATAATCTCAGATCATGTATCGGTATATTCGGCAGAAATTATGCCAATTCTTCTTGCATTGCAATGGATAGAGGAAGTGCAGCCAGTACTACAGGTAATTTGCTCAGACTCAAGTGCATCACTGATTAGTCTAAAATCCTTTTCATCCAGTTGTAGACGGGACATTTTATACGAAATATTGCAAACATTGTTTAGAATAAACAAACTTGCTATTGAGGTTCTGTTTTTGTGGATCCCAGCTCATGTGAGGGTTGAGGGAAATGAGAGGGTTGACATGTTTGCTAAGGAAATAGACTTAGAAATACCTATTAGTAAAGCAGAGGCAAAATCATACATCTGGCATCATAAGTAGATTAAGACTAGGACATACACAATTAAATTAATCATGACAGCTCATTAAAAAACACCCAACGGGACAATGTGACACCTAGGCGGCAGTGTAGTATAATGGTTAAGGAACTGGACTTGTAACTGAAAGGTTGCAGGTTCAATTCCCAGGTAGGACACTGCCGTTGTACCCTTGAGCAAGGTACTTAACCTGCATTGCTTCAGTATATATCCAGCTGTATGAATGGATAAATGTCATAAGAAGTATGTAAGTCGCTCTGGATAAGAGCGTCTGCTAAATGCCTGTAATGTAATGTAATGTCATGAGAGAGAAAATGTGGAACATGTACTTTGCAACTGCAAGCAATATGCACAGGAGAGGAACAAAAAAAGAATTTAAAAAAGAAGGAATCAGTAATATGGACCTTAAATCAGTTTTCAATAATCCATCTGGGAGCATAATAACTCAACATAACAAAGTAAAAGTGAAAGTATAAATCCCCCTGTGCTCTTGAAATGCGTAATATGAAAAATGCCCCGATGTCTTCTAACATACTTCTTCCAACAATGCAAACAAACTATTTCATAGCCTAATGAACAACAGAATTCACCTGACTAATAAGATAGTCTTGCAATCCGACAGTAGCCTAAACAACATTCGTCCGAAAGACAAAGCCATCGGCTACGTCAACAGAGCAGAGCGTTCTGCGTGTTGAACACAAAGCAGACTTCACTCGTGTTTAAATAACTGCCACTATATTCTACTCTTAAGTACTACTAGCTATTCCTGTCATTTTCTCGTAAGCAGACAGACATAATTGAAGCCTTACTTGACTCTGTGTGAGCACGCCGAGAACCAATTTGTCCTTGGAATCTGTGTTCGACTTGAATGTAGTTTACAGTCCAAAGTTTGCTGCTGCTGCTGTGACTGTGAGCGGTTTTCTTTCGATTTCGGTTGACAGCAATCATGTTACAAAACGCCTAGGGCAGGGGGTTTCCAAGTGGGGGTGGGGCCGCCAGGGGGGATCAATTGGAAGGGAGGAAAATGTAAAAGGCAAAAAATATATAATAATTATAAAATGAAATTTACATAAAAATTTAATTAAAAAATACATTTCAATTCAATTCATAAGATTATTGTGCCGGTTTAAAATAAAATATAAATGGTTATAAATCATTTCATATCGAAATGAGTCTTTGCCACGCTCTTCTTTCAATCGCAGCCAATAACTAACCGTCTGCCTGTCAGTCAAAGCGTTACGTTGAGCTGTCAACGGCCCGATTATGGAATCAAAATAGGGTCAAAAGTATTGTGTTGTGTGTTAAGAAGCTGTATGTTGTGTGTTAAGAAGCCTATGTTTTTTTTTAAGCCATTTCACAATAGGGGGGCCCCAGCCAGAGGCTACGGCTATTTGGGGGTCCTTGGCATGGAAACAGACGTAGCGGTGGACAGCATGTTGTGGAGATCGCTTGGCTACAACTCTGATGTATGTATCGCAGGAGGTAGGGAACAGGGAAGGTTGGGACTGACCGTTAAGGGAGGGGAAATCCTGTTTGCCCAGGATGTCAAATTTGTTCTCCAGCAAGACGTCTTGAGGAGGAGGGAGACGGACAGAGCGTTTGCCACCGTGTTTTCTCCTGCCAACAACCGACCAGGCCTCTACTCGACTGGGAGCCGAGCTAGCTGCAGCCTTGGGTCTAGCTTCCTGGACGATCATCTGGCCTCATAGAGCATCAGGACCATAGATCAAGTTTGGGCGGTTCCATGGGACAGTGGCGTCACGCTCTCCTCCTATAGTGGCTACGGTACCAGGACCCGTGGCGATCAAGGAGCAGCTCACCGTCTTTGATCTGGTGGAGCACGGATATTCTGCCCTCCAACTCAGCGATCTTATGGCTCAGACGCCGACAGCCATCAGGAGGTGAGTGGTGGCCTAATAAGTGTAGACCGCTATACAATCAAATCTCGTAGTAAATCGGTCCAGTTCATAAAACAGCGAAAATTCACTTATAGACGATGGGGCATCGCTTGCTACTTTGCATTTTAACATAATACATATAGAACAAATTGTTTAATACATCATAATGTATAATATACATGTTTTATATTCTACCCTATTGACATCTCTCGTTGTATAGCGTAACTTACCAGGCAATAAAGATGCATGCTTTTGTTTAGGGTTTTACAGCGCGGTGTTGGGTGAAGTTGCCCCTAGCCACTGATTCAGCATCAGTTATTTTTTCCCCTAGTAATGGTTAAGCTTAGGATTTGGGGAGAGAAATCTGATCCTAGAGCAGTGGTTAAGGCCAACTTCACCTGGGAGCTGACAAAACTGGTTGCCATAGTAATATTAAGTGCACTGTAAGAAATGTATTCGCTGTGAAAAGCTGGAACACAGGTAAAATAAAATACAATTCTAAAATCGTGCTAAAATGATAAAAATAAATTACAAAATAATAAAAATATTAAATAATGGTTACATCCTCAAGGTGTGATATACTGTAAATATGTTTCATCTGAAGTAGTATAAGAGAAAATAATGCCATCATGTTTTCAGAGAATGTAATAATGTTCTTGTGAGTGAGAATGACACTCGCCCCATTTTCCTATCGCATCCCACTGAGTCTCACCTCTGCTACAATGGTGAAGCATAACCAAAGAGAAAGATTGTAGCCACTAGGTGTCAATAGAGAATACTTTTTCTCTAGATGGCGAAAGACCACTGACTTATCAATGCGCTGTATGTTCAACTTGGGGAGTCATGTCAACTAAATGTGACATGGCAAGACCTACCCTATGTCGCAGCAAGAGGAACCACACCCTCTTACCTCCAATTTATTATCGGACCTTACACTCCTGCCAAAAATGCTGATTGTGTTTCACGGCTTTACTAGCCCCACCTGTGTTGCATCTAAAACTATATTCTCAAACCCCTGCTAATTGTAGCTCTACATTCTGTCTCCCTTTTGCACCTACTATGGCAAAGTATAGGATTTGCTATTTCTATATTAAGTGTTCTATATCAGTTGTAACCTTGATGGCTTGGCATTAGTTGTTGCCTACACCATTTTTAATCAAATTTATGTCACTTTGGATGACAGCATCTGCTGGCTAAAACTAACAGAAAAGCATACTTTTATTTCATTTAGCAAACATTGTTTATCCTGACAATGGACAGATGCAATAAAAATTATCCAAGTCAATAAAAATTTGACATCAAAGCCTAACTGGACAGAATAGTTGTTATGATCTTCAAAAGCTTTGAAAAGTACTTTAGAAAGTATATATTAAGAAGTAGTTGCTGGGCTCCTTGGTGGCTTATTCGGTTAAGACCCCATGCTGTGGTGCAGGATGAGCCCAACAGTCTTGGATTGAATCCAGACCATGCCCGTACGGACTGTGGCCGGTATATTCATAGAGCGACCCACAATTGGCGATTGCATACGGGGTATGGGAGGGGTCAGGGGGTGCACGTGCAACAACCTCTAGTCGATATGCAGCTCCTGTGCTAGCTGTTTATTGATATTGAAAGTAGCTGAAAAAGGGAACTGATACACATTGCCTTTTTAAACTTTATTTGAAAATTGCTCAGACATTGGCCATATGTATAGCTACATTTTTAAATTAAGTATAATATATGAGTAATTGCCTGACAGTTTGGCAGACCCACAAAACTATAACAGACAACATAATTAAAATATATAAACATCGAACAAAAAGTTAGGAAATTTGTGTTTGGTAGATTATTTCTCTGTTGTAACAATGCTTCTTGGCAATAAATTACATGGGCGCAACCCACATACTCAGCTGTGCTGCTCATCCCACAAATGCATGTTCCTTAAAAATGGGGCACCATTTAAAAGGGAAATAAACAGGATATCTTATTTTCAGGTACTGTTACAAGCGATACTATAAGGGGGTGTCCAATCTGATTTTCTATCAATTACTAAAGGTGTTCCACAGGGGTCAATTTTAGGTCCGGTGCTTTTTACTATTTATATTAATGATATTGTGTCCCCAGCAAGTGGTTCTCAATTTCATCTTTATGCTGATGATACCATTCTGTATTGTATTGCTGACTCTGTGGAATTAGCTATTGAAAAATTGCAACATTCTTTCAATACTATTCAAGATGCTCTTGCTTCTCTTAAATTAGTTCTTAACGAGAACAAAACAAAATTTATGTTGTTCTCTAGGGCTAGAGATTTTGACCACAATAGTCTGCATATAACTGCTGCAAATGGTTCTATTATTGAGAGAGTTTCAGTCTATAAATATCTTGGCATCTGGTTTGATGAAAAATTTACGTTTAAATGCCATATTGATAAACTTATAAGCAAGCTACGACAGAAAATTGGCTTCTTATACAGGAATAGAACCAGTTTTCCTATGGTATGCAGGAAGAGGATTCTTGAAGCAGTATTTTTATCAGTTCTGGACTATGGAGATGTGGTCTATAGACATGCTTCTGTTTCTACTCTTAGATCTTTAAATTCTGTATACCATTCAGCTCTTAGATTCATTACAGGTGATAGCTATAATATACATCATTGCTCCCTGTATGAAAAGGTTAGTTGGCCCTCTTTTAATGAGGCGTGATAGACATTGGTTTTTATTTATTTTTAAAGCTCTCATCGGTATGCAACCACCTTATATTACTTCTCTCCTAAAAAGAAACACTGGTTCATATCATACCTGTTCCAGTGAGGTGCTCATGCTCAATGTTTCCCGGGCTTGTTCTAACCTAGGTATGACAGCCTTCTCTGTTAGTGCACCCCACTCATGGAATGCCCTGCAAAGCACTTTAAAAATGGACAGTCTTCCGTCTGTTGGACATTTTAAAACTATGATTGCTGAATTTTGCACCTCACAATGTAATTGTTTTTAGCTGAATTTTCTGTTCTTGTTATCTTTTTTTTTTTTCTTTAATCTTTTATTTATTTTATCATTTTATGTTGTGCCTTTATGTTGTCATTTTTATCTTGTGTTATTTTATCTCTTACTCGACATCACTGTAAATGAGGGCAACCTCAGTGTCCTTCGAGTTTAAATAAAGGTTATTGATTGATTGATAACCTCTCTGCATTTGAACTGATCTCTGAGAATTTGGGGGTAAGACTAGATTCAGCTGTAAATTACGCTGGTACACTATGGAACACATGACTGGCGAAATGGCTGTACGTCATCAAGGGTCTAAGGTATCAAACGAGCCCCAAACCATCACTCTGCGGCCAGATATGGAGTAGATGTGGATGGATCCCTTTAAGGGTTGTTTCTCCTGACTTTTTTCCCCATAGAGTTCTATAGGAAAATTAGCCAGGAGAAATAACCCTTGCAGTGATCCATCCACATCTACTCCATATCTGGCAACAGAGTGATGGTTTGGGGCTCGTTCGATAGCTCAGACCCTTGATGACTTAGTCATTTAGCCAGCCATGTGTTCCATACTGTACCAGTGTAATTTACAGCTGAATCTAGTCTCACCCCCCAATTCCCATAGAGATCCATTCAAATGCAGAGAGCTTATAGTATCGCTTGTAACAGTACCTGGAAATAAGATAGTTTTTTGATGTTGATGGGTCACAGACTTCAGGAAGTAACAGCATGCAAAGGAATGTGACCAAATATTAAATGTGATACTTTAAAAATATGTTAAGGCAAAGGGTATGAATACTTATGTCAATGAAAGATTTAAGTTTTTGATTTTTAATACATTTGCAAAAATTTCTAAAAACATGTTTTCACTTTGTCATCATGGGCTATTTTGTGTAAAATTGTGAGACAAAAAATGAACTCAATCTATTGTAGAATATCTGTAATATTGTCTGTAATGTAATAAAATGTGGAGAAGGTGAAAGGGGTATTCAGACTTTCCAGCTTGACTGTATGTTAGGGAACTATTTAATTTTAGTCTGAAATGTATATGCTAGTTCTCTACCACATATAAAATAAATAAGTTTTGTATATGGCATGTGTGACTTTTACAGGATTTTTAGACCTTTTGCATATGGGAATATCCGCAAATGAATGTTCTGAATGATTGCAGAACAACTGGGCTAATTAACTGGCCCATTGATTCTAGCTAACGCTCTTCTTATCGAGTCCACTGGCGTGGTGGTAGGATTGGTAGAAACAGGGCTGTGACGTGAACGCTCCTTCCTTGACCCCAGCTAGTGCTCAAATACATAAGAGTTCATTTTTGTGTTTTCTGGCAGAATTGATCACATTTGTCACAGTATGATACTTTTACCTGTTTTGCAGTTGTGCCTATTAGTATTTAATTACAAACTAAAACATTTTTATTTTTTTCCATTCTTTTTTGCATTTGTGGCACTTTATTTTTGACCTATACTATTTAAATGAACTAATCTAAGTTAGTATTGTAAATGCTACAACTGTCTTGCTTCATTTAAGCCATTTTACAAGTTTCTGTCATGCTCAGACCTGGAGTTATAAAGCCCTCTAAATAGGTGAGAATTGAACAAATTTAGCATCTGTGCAAAGGGGTTAAACTTCCTGGTGAGGAAGGGACTGCCCTGCTGCGCGGTTAATGACGTAGTGCATGCCAAATTAAAAAATTAAAAAATGTAAACAAAACGTGTTTTTTGTGAGTAGTTCAAAATTCTGTGCCTGACCTCCTTGTCAACCAGTACTCTGAAGTCTTCCATCCAGCTATCGAGGGAGCTCCAGGTGTGTTCATCTTCTACTAGTTTGCTATTGTTACTTGAAACTTGTTGGGAATTCCATTAAATCCATTGGTTACCTGTGATAATATGTATTGACTATATTTGAATATGAATTTCCTTTAAACTATATTACCTGTGATAATATGTATTGACTATATTTGAATATGTATTTCCTTTAAACTATATTACCTGTGATAATATGTATTGATTATATTTGAAAATGTATCATGAGCACTCAAACACATAGTGAGATATATATATATGGAATCACATCATAATATGAGAGCAAAAAGCACAAAAACAAACTGTCTATAAAATGTCTATAAAAAGCAGTTTCCTTCAAAAGGTCCAGAGAATCTGATAAGATGATAAGATGTTCCCATAACAATGATTGTGTTGAGCGCTGTCCAAGGGCTACTGGGCAAACAGATATTTTCAGACACCTGGCGTCTGACCGACCAAGGCTCAGTACAAAATAAGCTGAAAAACACGTAGCAATATACTAATTAGCCATTGTTATTTTTTACACACAGTCAGCAGTCCAGGAGTTTGAAGGAGAACTTAGATAGTATCCAAGCAACCAGGGTCTGATAAGAGGTGGTTTCCCAGACCTGAAGGGCGATGCCATGGGGGGGCATACAGCTGGAGAGGGGTGGCTGGGGATCTAAGGGGGGGGGGGATTTTGAGAGCTATCTTTGTAGGGCGGAGCCGGGTGGTTGAGAACCCAGGTGTCACTTAGATACAATCCAATAGGAGTAGGCCCTACAAAGGAAAGTTTGGAAAGTTCTCGAAGAAAGGCGGGGATAGAGATTGCCTGTGTTTGTATGGTCAAATAGGTCAGATGGACAAAAAATGAGATGTACAATCTGATAAGAAACTGTATAAAGATGGACTGTAAACCAAGAAGAGCGGGAGTGTCTCTGGGGAGAGGCACTGCCCTGGGGGTGTGTCTGCAGAGATGTCAAGACCTTGATCGTGCGGTGTATGGGATAAGGTCTGGCATTTTTGATAGTCTCTGCGGGGGCACTCCGCTGGACTTTTTGTTGTATGTTTAATGAAATAAAGTCTAGCATTCTCTGAGAATTATTGCCTCGTCCTCTTTGTTTAAACACTTAGAGAAATTTGAGAGGTAAAGTTGAGAAACTCTGAATTTCTGAAAACAACTCAGATATTTTCACTCGGAGATCCACAACAAATTGGCATAATCAGACAGGTTTGGATCCAGTATCCACAACAAACTAATCCTTTGGGGTTCCTATTCTCTATAACAACCCAACCCAGCTGCGATCCAAACTGTTTCTTTGTAATTGATTCCATTCTTGATTTAAATATCTCTTCCATCTGTAAATATTGAAAATAAGAGGAGGGGCGTAGAGCCAGATTTTAGTAGTGCAACCTTTGTGAGTTAGCGCCGACTCCCCAGTAATTAAAAGGTTCTTTTCTCCAGAAGGAGTGCGAGTCTTTTTGTTGACTGCTGAAGCTGGGTGTGCAGGGGACAGAGAGGTTGAAACCTGTTGCTGATGGCAAGGTCTGAAAGTAGGGGAGGAAGAGATCATATTCTCTTACACAGCACTGCATTTCCCAGGGTCCTGCAGGGGAGACCGCACAGGGCAGTGAAAAGTGTGTAACAGGCTTTACCCAGAAATCTGTTACACACCGCCAAGTGTGACCCCTCAGACAGCCGCCTCTGTTATGAAGGATTATTTGATGTGGGGCACGCCTGAGTTTCTTGTGTGGGAGCCTGGTTTAAAAAATGAATGAGTTATAATGAATTCACAAGATCCCATCCAAGATGGAAATTCAACTGCAAAACAGTGCAACACAGATACAAGAATAATCACTGCCAGTCTATCATACCTTGTTAACTATACTTGATGACAAAGTTAATTTTTAGAGGTTGTGGTGAAGAATATGCATAACAAATATGAATAATGACTCGCCTTTAATTGGGTTTTCCGCCCTGAAAAAAACAAACAAAGCATAATTGGCAAGTTAAAATAAATCCCAAAAAAAGCATATGCGTGTACTGTATATTAATAAAAAATAAATGGGAATGTATTCATTCATACTCACAGAGGTACTGTCCAACTGGTACAAGAAGTAGTAGAGCTGGCGTTACTATTAGTGGTAGAAGAAGATATTTTCACAAACTGTATCTTTTATTTTGCTTCCCTCTGCAGTTTTCCTTTGGTCAAAATTACATCTGGAATAAGAAATAAAAAGCAAGCTTGAATTAAATTTAATTCCTGTTCAAGCAGGAGAATCAATCCAGCCTCCCCATGTCTCTTAGCATTCTCAGCCATTCCAGATGAGGACATCATCCCATTTTAAACATTTATCTTTAGCTGTCCTCTGGGTCCAATCCCCACGCCTTACCTCCAGGCTCTCCCATCCGAACCGCTTCCGTACGTCTCCATACACTCTGGCCACCTGCCTGTACTCGTATTGTATTCCTTTACGTAAACCTGTGTCACAGCTCTGCTTAAGAAACCCACCCTTGAGTCTCCTGAAGTGCCCTCAAGTCTCCCCTCTCCTACTTATCTGTCAAATTCTCAGTCAGTATTCAGCTTGCATTCTACCCAACCTCAATTTGGTTTCAAGGCCTCCAGTAAGCTGAAACAGCCGTTATGTCAGGCACTAGGGCACTCTACTCTAAGGCCTTTCGGTCCTGTGTTCAGTGCCGCCTAGATTTAAGTCCAGTATTCAATGAACTTGACCATTACGTCCTCGTCTCAACTCTGGCAGATATCAGCCCTGCCTTCAGTTGGATCACACTTTTAACTCTCTGGATGTGCCTACGAAATTATCTGGAGAAGCTCTACTCTTCGCGCCAAAAAAGATAAACTTTCTAGTTTTCCTGGGATCAGTGATTGGTCTCCTCTTCTATATGGCTCTGTTATTTCTTCTGATAGCTTTTTTTCTTTGCAAAGCTGAAAAGACAGTATTTCTGTCCTTTTCCATGTCCTCCATCCAAAACATAAATCATCACTTATCACAGCATGCCACAGTTAGGTCTCAAACCTAGTGACAAGTTAGCATTTAAAATCAACACTGCTGAAATGTTGCATAGTCCTAATTCCTTGCCCATTCAAAATCTATTCAAGTCTATTAGTCTTAATAATACAACAGTGCACACTGAAAACACTCCACTGTAACCTGGTATCCTTAATATATTTTCCCTCCTCACACAATTTTTTTAACATTAATTTATTGAACATTTGCTAGTTATGACCTGGTTGCCAGTTTTCACATTTCTTGTTTCTAAAAGGATTTATTTATTATTCCGTTTTAGATGTAATAACAGGCGGTAAACCAACCCTTCTTCCAGTTTCATTTTGTCTGTTTGCCACGTGATGAGTGACCAGCACTGCATCACCACACGTTCACTTACTTTCACTATACTGTTATACTGTTGCTCACGACCCATGGTATGTGCACAATTCTGCAAGTCACACTGCATATATAAGAATGTAAATGTAAAAAATCTATATGAAACAAGTACTTTTACAATGGAGGTGCATCCTTTTGCACACTATTAGGTCAAAACATTAGTCAATAAACCTAAATCGTAGCTTAGGAAACTTAGACCTACTTTGTCCATGCTGTGCAGTTGATACCATTTGTTGAGAAATAACCGTCTGGACACTCCTCACACAATGTATTTGCTGTTTTTGTCCCTGCAGAGAACACATCACTCAAGTCATTCATACACTTCAAAGTTCCCCATTTTATAATGAAGATGAACGATAACTGAAACATTTTGCGTACGATGCATACCTTCATCAATTGCAATTGTGTTATTATAAATGATATTGGATTGTAACGAATAGGTCAGTCCAGATATGTAAAAAATATATTATCATTTTCTGGAGTTGCTAACTCTGTACTCCTCCTGAAAAAAAGCAGTTTGGATATTCCTCCTCAATTTACATATACAACTGTAGTATCTGTAGCGCACAGTGTTGTGGTTGTGAACAGAATAATACATTTTCACTTGTGAAGGCACTATGTGGGCTTTTGGTGGAGTAGCCAGCTAAAGCACTGGCCACGACTGCAGTGATGAGGCCCCGTGGTCCACAAACAGAATCCTGAACACTCCAATGTCAGCCGTGGCCAGCTGTCCCCTGAGGTGGTGAATAATTGGCTTGAGGGTCGCCCAAGGAAGGATGGTTTTAATCAGGGTATCACTCAACAGGCCTGTTCATACTGTCTATCACCCTGGGCTAAGAGCCTCCTTGGCCCCAGGCTAAGAGAGATTATAGCCCAGGGCTAAGCAAGTGTTCACACCTGCACATTCTAAAGTGGGCTAGCTGTCCCTGCTCCGAGGCAGGGTTAGCACCGACTTTTCGGGGTTAGCCCCAGAAATCTCCCCAAACACTGTGCCAAAATAGCCCGTGTGAAACGGAGCCAATGGCAACGATTGTGGTAATGCGTAAAATCTTCACTGTCCAATCCAATAGTGTCGAACGGACGTTAGCCCAGGGTTTAGGGGAAAAGTGGAAATCCTTAGCCCAGGGTTAACAAATGCTTGTGTGTACACAGAATGAGCTAGCCCTGGGTTATCCTTAGCCTGGGGCAAAGGATAGCCCAGGGCTAACTACAGTGCAGTGTGAAAAGGCCTAACAACATGTATTAGCTAATCTGCTGGTTGTGTGCCTACTGTCTACCTGCACCAATTGTAAAATGAGTGCAGTGCTCTACTACAATGGTTGGGCAGCTCGGCTGGAGGACTATAGATTAAATATAAGCAATGGTGGCAGCCTGCATGCCCCAGAATTGACGTAGGATACTGTAGTGATGGGAGGGGCTTTCTTATAATTGGGCGCTGCTAATTGAGAAAACATTTATAAAATGGGGAATAAAAAGATGTTTACAATTAAAAGGAGGGATTGTGACAAAATTATTATATTTTCTATTCTTTTACACACTTCACCACACCCATTTTTAACCTAAAGGCTGGAAAAATTAGCAAAGTTCTCTTCAACCAAAAATGTATACAGTTTGACACATTTTCAACTACACGTTTTGACTCGTTGCCCAGATAGAATGAAGAGTTAGGAACTGGAATCTTACCTGGTACTTTGGGGTATTCACCAGGGTTGCAGGTGGCATGTGATAATGCTAAATTACACTCATTTTTTGAATAGCTTTTACAATAAAATCCATCTTTGACATCACAGAAAGCGTTGCTGGTTGTGGTACACTCGTGAAGAAAAATGAGTCCCTGCACTAGAAAATATATTGTAAACTTTCAACAACATTGTATTTTATGACAAAATTATGAATGAAATACAGTATATATTAAAGTAATGAAAACTGACGTGTATCACAAGTCTGACACCGGAGGCACTTGTTAAGTCCGTTGGGTTCATCCGTATATGTCCCTCTTATACATGGAATACATGTTGTGCTGGAGTCTGAAGTGCAGTCCTTACGCACAACGAAACCTAGAAAAACAAATGGCAACATGTTAATCATGTCATTTGGAAGATCAACAGATCACATGATCATCACACTCCCGACATCTTATGGCTGCCTGGTACAGAAATATTTTACTTGACGTTAAAAGGAATTTCATCATTTCCCATTTACACATTTGGAAAAGGTATGTATACAGTACATCACATCCTTGCAGCTTAATGAACACTTTAGAAGTTAAAAAGGTGTGTACAAGGTCTTTGAAATACAGGCACTTCATAATTCTTGAATGATACATCAGATGTATAACGTGGACACACACACATATATATTCATTGATTTATTTATTTAATGATTAACCATGCAGATCAATAATCTAAACATAAAACCTACATAATACAAAATAAATAACGATTAGATATGAGGGTTACCTTTTCCACACATAGGACAGCATTCTTCAGCATCAGTGCTGTACTCTGCAGGGCCACATTTTTTTCCAATTGTGAAAACCAGGCACAATGTAAACAATACCTGTGAAAATAAATTATATTAAATTTGCCATTTACCATTCATAAAAAAAATCTGCTAATTATGGATATCAGTTGTAATTTATTTTTTTTTTTTACATATTATCCAATGGATAACAGCTGGATATATACTGTGCGATTCAGGTTAAGTACCTTGCTCAAGGGTACAACGGCAGTCCTGGGAATCGAACCTGCAAGGTTTTGGTTAGGCCAGTTCCGTAACCATTATACTACACTGCCGCCTTATAGGCCGAATATAGGTGCTTCTATACATACATAGACATACAATGTTCATAATTCAGTTTACATTAGCGAACCAGGTTAGCTTGCCTATGCCAAAAAAAAAAAAAAATTTAACCTTCAAAACTGCTTGCAAGACTCACAGAAAATGTTGGACTTTCTGGTACATAAACAAATGCAAGCAACTTATTAGTAACAAAATGATTTGAAGGCGTTTGAAGAAGTGTTGGAACACCATACCACAGTTAGGCTATTCACCTCTGCGTTTCACGATCTTGGTGCTTAATTTAAGGCATCGATTCACTAGATTCCTAACAGCTTGTTTACAAGACCGAAACTGGCTGCTAGTTGAAAGGAAACCACGGAAATGAGCAGACACTGAGATGCGTAACTGATGATTCATAACAGGAGATGGAGATCCTAAAACGTGTAAATTAAGATTTGGTTCGAGTAAGTTATTTGTAATAGTGGTGTCACGTTAGGTATTCTTAATACATTTCGGTTTCTTTGTGTGTCTGTGTAGAAAACCGGAAACATTCGGCCAGAACCTAATGGGATTTGTTATACTGTTAACTAAGCGGAGAAAATGACACGCCCAACTAAACTAAAGTAATGTGAGCGATCGTATTTGCTTGTAAGACGATTTTTTTTGTTGTTGAAATTTCTAGCCTACGTCAACAATGTTACTATCATTTTCTTGTCACGGTCGTTGAGAAAACAAACGCGAATAGATACGTCCTGGGAATACTTAACTGTGGAGAAAATTATACAAAACAAAAAACACCGTGCGATGACATGGACTACCATAACGTCGCCTGTTTAATTGTAGCCTACTAGTTAGTGCGACGTTAGCGGTGTTGTCTAACTTAGTGTTATTAGTACCTCAATTGTGTGGCGTTTTCACACATTGCTTTGTTCTCTAGCAAGCCGTTAGCACTAGTCTACGCAGTTCAGATGACGATGAAACTGCGACGCCATTGAACTTTGGCGAACTTTCTTTGCACTTACCGTACGGCATATTATCATTTTCAAGTTGGCGATTAATTCGATAGCTACCAAACTAATTTGATAACCTTGTTCTATATTAAGTTTAGAAACTGGAAAACGCTATGCTGTGAAGTCCGTCGTCCGTCGTCTTCTTTTATTTTATGGCGGTTGGCAATCAACTTTGGTGGTGCATTTACCGCCACCCACTGGTCTGGAGTGTGGACTGGGAATCAGTAATACCCTTGCTTAATAAATTAAATAAAATTCTAAAATACCAATAATAAAATTTAAGTTCATATTAATAATTAAAACTCATATTCTATTTATTAAGCCTGTTTAATGTAAATACTCCAACAGAAATGTAATACATGTATCCCTGTTGATGGTTTCAAAATTATGTATATATTAAGTTGTGTCCCCACTTCATGTAGCTTGGTTTTTAGTCTCTCTCTCTGACATATTTTATGCAGCTGTATACTACATGATTTACTGTTTCTTGTTCCCCACAAAATTCACATCTGCCATCTCCATGTTTATTTATCAGGAAAAGTGTACTATTTAGACCTGTGTGTCCTAACCTTAACCTTGTGATAACCCTGTCTTCCTTCCTATTTCCCCGTTCAGATTGTGTATTTCCAACCAATGGTTTTATTCTAAATAAATGCCGACCTTTACTTTCCCTGGTCCATTCCTCTTGCCATCTCTTTTTAATTTCATTGTTAATGACCCCTTTTACCTCTGCTTTACTGATTTTAACATCTATCTGTATATGGTCTGCCTTTAATGCATTTTTTGCAATTATATCTGCTTCCTCATTCCCTTTAACTCCCACATGAGCAGGTACCCATACAAATCTAACACTTATTCTTAATCTTTGTATTCTGAATAGTGTCTGAAGAATTTCAAATAAAATGTCCTGTCTGCTACTGGAATTAAAAGACTCCAAACTCATTAAAACTGCATACGAGTCTGAGCAGATGACCACCCTCTCTGGTTGAGCATGCCGTAATCCGCCGTAATCAAGGCTTGTATTAGATGATGATTTTAGCATCCCACTTCGCTTTTAGATAAACAAAGAGGTTTGTCACTTCTTCGGTATCAAGAGGAGTCTTTGCGCACCATACCACCCGCAGACGAATGGGCTGGTGGAGAAAATGAACCACACCATACAGAAGTACCGGTAAGTCTCCTGTGTGGCATCAACTAACAGTCAGCCTTATCAAAATGCAAATGACTTTCATTTATTTTTTATGCAGAAATGTATTGATTGTTTCTGATAATTATTCTATGCTTTATGTCATACTTTATTCTGTATTGTACAGTGTTGTAAAAAATTACATCTCTTTCCTTTGGGCCCTTGCAAAACTATGCGATGAAAGACCAGAGACCTGGGACACGTATCTTGATGCGGTCATGTTCAATATACGAACAGAAAAGCAGTTGACCACAAAACATTCACCATTTTATCTTATGTTTGGACGAGAGGCACGGTACTTCTCTGAGGTCCCAGAATCTTTCTGTGTGAGCTAATAGTGTTCGTCTTCATTCTTTCTGATCAAAACTGAATTTGCAGGACAATGAAAAAATTGTCAAATGCAACAAAAAATTGTTGTTAATGTTACTTAGCATCTATTAACTTATCAATATTTCTTATTCCTAAGGTGAATGGAACTGCAGAGGACATAAATGACACTGAGATAGTCTACCCAGGGATAAGGATGCAGGACAGCATCCAAGAGGTAGTGAGGAGAAATCTGAAAATGGCAAGAGCAAAAAAAAGCAAAAGAAATAAGCCTTCTGGTACCGGATCCCACATCTTCCGTACAGGAGAGAAGGTGCTTCGGGAGAACCGCCGAAGCCAGCAGAGAAAAGGGTGAAAGTTGGACAGAGACTTTCTGGGGCCTTTCACCTTAAAACATCTTGAGGGAAAGAGTGCTGACCTGATCAATGAAAAGGGTGTCACCATCAAGAAAGTCAGTGTCGACCACTTAGTTCCATTTCTTGTGGAGGTACCACGTGTTCCTCACAAACTTTTAAGCAGAAATTGTGTGTCTCCTGCCTCACCCGTCCAAAGCCCTCCTGCCTCAGACATCCAAAGTCCTTATGCTCCTGACCTGGGTGACAATGAAAAACGTAAGTACATGCGTATATTAGAATTTTCTTTTGATGATGAGCTGATTTGAGTTTCAGGCTACCACAACCATATTTTAATGGGGGATTAGTGATATTGTTTCCAGTCCAACCATTGCTGACCACAGTAGTAATATTTGAATTAGCAATTACATTGTTAAAGCATATCTCCAGCATACGTTAGTTTCATAGTGTAAGAACAGTTTTTTGTTCTACATTTCGGCAGGTGTTGAAGCTGTTTTGTCTGGGAGGACTGGGAATGTTCTAATGGCAAAAATTGGGCCATACAAAATTTTTGATTGGGATATAGCACACCTAATCAAGAGCTGGAGAGTGAGGTACAGTACTCTGCAATTACACACCATTATAAATTATTCATGTTTACCACTAATGGACACATTCTGGGTACAGTTGTTCCAACGTAAAAGCATTTAAACTTCAAGTGCAAAGTACAAAAATAAGCCAAAATTGGAATGTGTCTCTTGGTTTATACAACTCACATGTTGTATCACATTTTACTAAAGGTGATTAATGCATACATCTCTACTCTTGTGAGAAAACACAACAACGAACATGAGGACAAGGCCTACATGAACGATACCTTTGCCATGACCAAAATTTGGCAAGGGTCACTTCGGACCCTGAGAAATGTAAATATCAAATAGTGTGTGCAGATATCATAAAATGATTTACCTTGAAAAAACGAACCTGTAATTTAAATTGTGATGTAATGTGCAAATAAGCGCATATTTTATTTAGAAAATATTATTAAATTAAGATTCAGTCATTTGTAACCTGTTATTTGTTGATTTCAGGTTGATCCAAGAAAATATATTCTCTTGGGTGTCATAAATGAGAACAATCACTGGACAATTGCCGTGAGTATAGATGAAATATATGTAATGGATAATCGAAACATAATATGATGATATTATTGGAATGATAATCGCATGATTTTATTACGGTGCCAAGATCAATATTTTAATTTCACTATGTGAAAATATTTCTTCCAATTTCAGGCCCCAAAAAAAACTATATTTTTGGATCCACTCGGAGAATCAAAAAGAAAGCTTGATAAGTGCCTTGAAACTACAAGGTAACGTTTCATTTCCAGTATACAATAATGTAATTCAAAAAATATTTTTACGTCTACATTATATAATTGTTTCACATTTAATACTTTGTAACAAAGAAATCAGTCACATCAGGAAAATATCAACAATTTTTTATTAATTGTCAAACTTATCAATTCAATGACATTGTAAACATCTCTTTACTGAACTAATTCCTTTAGGAACATTTTGTTTTTAAAGATTTATTAACTAACACCACTTATTATTTTATTATTTTTGACTCACCAAACAAACACATTTACACCCCTGGTAAAGATGAGTAAAAAAGGTTATAAAGAATTCACCGTTTGGTGAATTAGCTTAATGTCACACTGAAATTTATTTTTTAAATCCAACCTTTAATTTAAGTAAATTTATTATGAGAAAGTAAAATCCCTCAAGAAATAATTATTTTTAACAAAACCACGTGTGCCACAATTATTGGCACCCCTGCATTTATATATAGAATAAAGTAATATTTTTTATTATTTAGTCGCATATCCTTTTGTAAGCCATGACGTCCTGATGTCTGTGACCCAACAACATCAATGATATCTTATTTTCTGGTATTCTTACAAGCGATACTATAACGTCTCTGCATTTGAATGGATCTCTATGGTAATTGGGGGGGTGAGACTAGATTTAGCTGTAAATTATGCTGGAACAGTATGGAACACATGGCTGGTAAAATGGCTTTAAGTCATCAAGGGTTTGAGGTATCAAACAAGCCTCACAAACCATCACTCTGCTGCCAGATATGCAGTGGATATGGATGGATAACTTGAAGGGTTGTTTTTCCTGACAAATGTTCCGACTGAACTCTGGAAAAATAATTCAGGAGAAGAAACCCTTAAACCATATGTTCCATACTGTTCCAGTGTAATTTACAGCTAAATCTAGTCCCTCCCCCCAATTAAGAACATAGATATGTACTACATGGGTCGGTGGCATCTTGAATTGGCTGACATTTTGTTTTAAATTGACTCATCTATTACGTTTCTGTGTTCTTCCTTAACTGCTTGGCTGATTCTTATGAAACACCATATAGTTAGAAGGTATCACCCCACACAGGGCCGGCTCTGACCAATTGGCTGCCCTAGGCAGGATTTTATCTGGCGCCCCCTTGCATCACAGTTTATTCACTACCAATAACATGCACTCACGCTTTTGTTTTCACATTTAATTTCAAAATGTAATTCTTTGTGTGCACCTGCCAATGTGGAGAGCCTCTCGACAGAATTTATCAATTCTTTTAGGCAATCCCCAGGCATTGGCTGGTGTGTCTTTTTCTTTTTCATTGTTCTGTAATGTGGTTCTATTTTGTCATACCTTGACATTGTTCTGTATATATTTCTGATTTCATGCCTGGAAATTAAATAAATAAATAAATAAATAACATTGTATTGTACATGTACATGTATAAGCAGGGAGGTGAGAGTTCGAGTCTCGCTCTTGCCTCAACGAAATTAAAATGAGGCTGAAATAAGCAGCACGTGTACCTGTCTAGTTCATTCCTTCTTTGTCATGGTTCTAAATAGGGATGTTCCTAACGACTAATTTCCCTGACGTTTAAACGGAAGTTTATACTTAGACTAGTCTAAAAGTAAGAAAACACTCAGAAAACAGTCAAAATTGAGCACAATTTAATCTATAAAGTATTAAATATTGCGTATATTATAAGAGCCATTTGAAACCGTTAATCAACATTCTTCAATAACTAAATCGTATTTTAAATGCCGCTGAAATGTGTGGCACTTTGCGCCTTGCATTATGAACATTGCACATTATCCTACAAAACATGACAACTCACTAAATAAAAGTTAACAAATAACATTTATTGAAAACAATATTCAACGTAACAAAACATTTTTAGGAAACGTGCCTGATTATTACAACGGCATTTTCATTGGGTGAACGCGATCGCATAGCAAATACAGTAAAAAATAATAATCGGTCATCAGAAAAGCTACCAATAATAGGAACACAAAAAAATAACAATTAGGCCGACTGATCGACGTGACATTAGATTAGTTGTATTGGGCTATTCAACAACGCGATAGGCCTACTTACTCTTTCCACCTCGCTGGTTTAATTTGCAGGGCGAACAGGCTAATGCGTTTTGTTTTTTTCCTTAAATTATTTTTTTAATCCGGCGTTGTTAACATTAGTAACGGATTCTCGTTTTTTTATAAAGCAACATTTGACCGTGAAACATGAAATTTCAGTGCAAATTATGTCAATATGTAATTTAAATGTGTACATTAATAAAATAGTAAATTTAACCGACTAGCATTTCTGGTGCCGACTAGCGAGGGTAGCAACGTTTAATCGGCTAGTCGACTAAACGCGCACATCCCTAGTTCTAAATGTCTGTGACTGTTAAATCACAACCAGCTCTGTGATTTTCTTCTTTATCATATGGCTCTTAGTTGTCATAAATCTTCTATTTTGTCATCTTCACATAATCTCTCATACATAGAGAACATAATGGAATACACGGTTCAATGCACTAGCGCCATACGGCGGCTCCGCACTGAATGGACTCAAAATGGCGTCAAATCGTTAGTTGTCGCTACTCTCTCTATAAAGGGACTCTACTTCAACCCAAGCGCCCCCGGTACCGGGGCAGGATGCCCCTAAAGTCAGAGAGCACTAGACAATTCATTTCATCACATTAACGTTACTGTACCTCTGCCCTTTTCACGTTGTTCCTCCTCTTCTTTCCTTCTTTTCCTTCCCTGAGCACCGGACAGCTTTGGTCTTTTCGACATGTTGATAGCATATAATGCGAGGGTCACGTCAGATAGCCACACTTTACCATTGCCCAGAGAGGGAGCGCAGGTAAAGTCTAATTGCCTGGCTGGAGGGGGGCGGGGTGACATGAACTAAGAAATTATTATTATTTAATAGGCTATGCTATAGAGCTACGCTGGTTGTTGTGGGGTTATTTAATATTTCGAAATAACAGTGTTAACTAGTAGTATTAGTCAAAAATTATTTAAAAAAAAAAAAATTTTTTAAAAGCGAAACTTTTTTCTTTTTTTCCCCCCCATTTGTTGCGCCCCCTCTGGGTGGTGGCGCCCTTAGCATTTGCCTATACTGCCTATGCCAAAAACCGGCTCTGCCTTTGGCCACATGACTAAAAGAAACATTTGAGCTTGACTGAGTCCATATCCAATTCTTAAGTCATTTCAAGCAAAAACAACATGTTTATAAAACTGCTGAGGTACAACATTGTAAGAAATACTGGATGACTCTACACGGCCGCTGTATTCATAGTGAAATCATGTGGCTGCATTTTGCTTCTCTATCAGGTTTCAGTTCTTCACTGAAGCAGAAGTAGTTTTTAAACTCTGCGTCTCCGCTGTTGTGAGGGGAGCCATCTTCTCTCCTTTCTGCTGGAGTCTTTGGTGGAATGTTGTCCGGTCATCGATTATTTTCTGAGAAAAAAACATAAAATGCGACCTTTGAAAACCTCAGTCACAAATAACACTTCATCATTGTGCTTTTGGCGGGTAGGATGATAAGCGTGTAAATTAACTCCACGTAAAGCGAGAGTGATGGGATGTACAGATGAACCTCGATCCAACGGACTAATAGGGGGGAGCAGTTGTCCGTTAAAGCCGTTTGTCCGTTGCAGCGACGAAATCACTATAACAAGAGATATGTAGCGCACAACAACCAGGCAAACCGACGCTTGTACGCTTGTAAACAACACGTGCGCGCCGCCAAGCGGACGCTTACTCAAGTAGCGGTCTCGGTTCGCGGACGCTTACTCAAGTAGCGGTCTCGGTTCGCTTCACCCGGGAGTTTTAAACGTTCACTCGGTTCGCTTTTTTTCCCCCCCATTTGTTGCGCCCCCTCTGGGTGGTGGCGCCCTTAGCATTTGCCTATACTGCCTATGCCAAAAACCGGCTCTGCCTTTGGCCACATGACTAAAAGAAACATTTGAGCTTGACTGAGTCCATATCCAATTCTTAAGTCATTTCAAGCAAAAACAACATGTTTATAAAACTGCTGAGGTACAACATTGTAAGAAATACTGGATGACTCTACACGGCCGCTGTATTCATAGTGAAATCATGTGGCTGCATTTTGCTTCTCTATCAGGTTTCAGTTCTTCACTGAAGCAGAAGTAGTTTTTAAACTCTGCGTCTCCGCTGTTGTGAGGGGAGCCATCTTCTCTCCTTTCTGCTGGAGTCTTTGGTGGAATGTTGTCCGGTCATCGATTATTTTCTGAGAAAAAAACATAAAATGCGACCTTTGAAAACCTCAGTCACAAATAACACTTCATCATTGTGCTTTTGGCGGGTAGGATGATAAGCGTGTAAATTAACTCCACGTAAAGCGAGAGTGATGGGATGTACAGATGAACCTCGATCCAACGGACTAATAGGGGGGAGCAGTTGTCCGTTAAAGCCGTTTGTCCGTTGCAGCGACGAAATCACTATAACAAGAGATATGTAGCGCACAACAACCAGGCAAACCGACGCTTGTACAGTGGCGGGCCGTGCATTTCACACCTAGGCCTTCAGTGATGTCCTACACAGTCCTACCTGAATTATTCCACCTCTTAATACCATCATTATGACGCCATGGCTCTAGAAACTATACATTTAGACAGAAACGCAGTATAACCGGGCGTTGCATCACCTTAACATAGTCAAGTACAACAGTTATATTCATATTTCCGAAGCATTTATAATCAATAAATCCGCATTTACAATTAAGAGTGTTAAACTACCAGCTTTAAGATCGCTTGGATACTGTCAAAACTTTAAAATAAAAGGCGCTTTTAAGGGATTAGTCTACAAAGTTTTATTAAGTCCACCAAAAGTATGTTAGCTTTAACAAGTTTGTTCGCTAAACAGCGCATTGTCGCACCCAAAGCAGTTTCATTTAAGAAACGTGACGATAAAGACACATAAACTATTCACTGAAAATAAAAGAAAACAAACAAATAATTTGCATTTGTTAATGAGGATATATTTGCGACAGTGGTGAAAGTGTATTCCTAGCCTTGAATGTCCACTTTGACTCGCTAGCGTCGGCTCACTAGCGTCGGAGTTGGCCGTTCTCTTCTGACGATGTCTAGCTTTTCTTGAAAAGTTCGTCTTGAAAATGGCGTTGTAATTATATCTGCGACCAAATCGATCTCTTCTCCTCCTTCAGCCATTGCGGGTTGAAAAAAAAACAGCTTGTAGAAATCTACACAAATGAGCTCATTCAAGTTCAGTTTGCTAGCTCTGCGATAGCTCTGCCTCTCAATAGTGCGTATCCAATCAAAAGACGTGCATGTGCTGACGTTATCGTACGCCTGCTAGCTGGCCCCGGTGTCGCCTACTCGAAATCTGATTGGTTAACGCCACAGTTAACGTTCCGTTCACTTTAAGCTACAGGGGCCCGCAATGTTTATTCTGAAGGCCTAAGGGCAGATTTCTTGGACCCTGGCAACACATTATGGCTGAAATATGATTGGATAAAAGCTCTAACATAAAGGCCAGCCCTCCAAATCTCGATCTGAGGCTGGAAGCAGCGCAACCAAGAGGAAAGCTATGAAATGAAGAGAATAGACTATGGGGAATAATTTAATACATATTTGTGGAAAAAATATATCAAAATTAAATTTATATTCTGATGATGTTTAGGCCAGCAGAGAAGGCCTTGCTGGCCCTGACGGCCCGCCACTGCGCTTGTACGCTTGTAAACAACACGTGCGCGCCGCCAAGCGGACGCTTACTCAAGTAGCGGTCTCGGTTCGCGGACGCTTACTCAAGTAGCGGTCTCGGTTCGCTTCACCCGGGAGTTTTAAACGTTCGGACCAGATATTCACTCGCGGATTGTGTCCGTTGGATCCGGAATCCGTTGCATCGGTGTCCGTTGGATCGAGGTTCATCTGTACGTCTAAATGGGCAGTGCTCTACCTGCATGGTGTGAAGAAGGGCAGCGTCACTGATCTCAGTCTGTGGGGCTTTAGCGCCAGGAGCAGAATAGGCAGCCTGAATGATTTTCACTCGCAGCCTTTCAAACTAACAGAGTAAAAGAACAAAGTGCTTTAAAATAAAAGCTCCAGTATAATTTAACCCTGTAAATATCAAGAGAGAGTAAATTAATATGGCATCTCTGACACACATTACTGTGACAAAGTGAATGACTTATGCCTTGGGTAAGTTGATTCATGTGAGTGAGTTGGTTAAGGCATTCATTGTATACATTAACTTTGATTCACTTCTGTGAGGCTGACCTTTCCAAGACATCATCTGATATAGAAGGAACTATACAAGAGTACAACAGTCAACCAACAGCTGTAAAAATAGGGAAGGGAGTGTTCTCCCGGGAGATCACTTGACTTTTGCATCACTTGACTGTTGTTTTTCAATTCTATGCAGTGAAGAAGAAGCTTGTGACGCGTACCCTGGTCTGCACTTGCTCCAGGGACACTTTGGTTCTGTTGTGCTGCAGCTGAAGAGAGGTTATAATGTCCTGATTGTCCTGGCCTTGCCTCTCCAGCTTCGCTTGAGCAGCCCTTCCCTTCAGAAGATCCTGCTGCAGCTGCTGCAGCTCACCGGAGACCCGGGCCGCTGCCTGGCCCTTCTGTGACACCTCCTCCTTCAGCTCTGCTGTCAACTACCCAATCAGAAACAAGGAGTTACCATGGCAATGTTACTGACATTGTCTCATTCCTGTAAACATCATTGGGTAACATAAGCGGGAAGAAACTTGACAAAAACACAAAGCGACACTTCAGTTTGGAAGCGTGGAGAAACAGACAGCTTTTTATTCAGGACTGGAAGCTTCAGATTAAAATGGCCACAGGAACAACATACTTTCAGATCTCTGGAAAAACTTTCAAGGAAAGCAATTAGAAAAATAGGCCATGAACTCACATTTTATCAGAATACAAAATGAACAAGCTCCCGAGTAGTTCAGTCATTAAAAGGTGCTTGCTGGGCCCTATAGCTGTGCACATCACAGTTATATAATTAGTAGACTATGAGTGGGAGTCCATCTTGATTTGTGACAATACACAATTTGCTTTGTCCTGCCAGGAATGAGGAAGGTTTAAGTCATCTACGGTTACTTAGGTTACCGCTCGTCTGTTCTGCATTTGTTCCTCCCAACATTTTAGCAGGTGCCACAGGCAATCAATTGTTGTCAGTGAGAGAAAGGCATCTCCTCCAATGGGTGCTAGTTCTACTGTACTTCTGATTGGTTGAGGATAACTCACTGGTCTCAAGGTGAGAGCTTTGAAGGGGTGCATGTGCAAAAAAAAAAAGCGAATTAATCGCAGCAAACTAATCTCCACCATGACCTCCAACCCCTCAGGGAGTGCAGACAGACATTTCAGTAACCATGGTTACACTCATATTATTGTCAGTCAACAATAATATGACAGCATGGTTTCTGGGTGCTTTGGAGTGTCAGCCATGACAGCAGCTCAGCGCTATACAGATAAAAAAAATAATGTGATAAAATAATATTGTGTTGGAACTATAGAAGCAATAGGAATACAGTAATGTCCATTGTAAGAATTAGTTTTTAAGAAAAAAGTTTTTTGTACAATAAAACTGTCTAAATACAGAATATGTAGCCCGTACTTGCCGCAGAGCATAGTTTTCGGTTTCCAGAGCTGCAATGAGTTCCTCGTTGGCTTTTCCCTCCCGTAGACAAGAAAACTGAAATGAAAGTGAGAGTAGAGTAAGGAGTCCATTCCTGTAAATAAAGACGCACTACCTGGTAACTGGCATGGAAACCTCGCCCAATGCTATAGTACTGATTTAAATATGACCTCAGCCTCATGGTCGTCAGTCTGTACCTTTCTGGACATGGCCTGTAGCTGTGCCATCCTGTCTCTCAGCTCTTCTTTTAGCTCCTTCACCTGGGCCCTGGCTGTGGCCAGCTCGCCGTCTCTGACCGACAGCGTTCGCCTCAGAGAACAGACTGTACCTGGAGAGGAGAAACTAAATATTTCAGCAGTGGAATATGACAGGATCTAAAAAAGCAAAGTAGAGAGTGGATCCTGCTTTTTTTGTTGTGACCCATGCTATATGTACCAGTGGCGATCATGTGGTTCTTTTTAGTGTCCTCCAACGCTTGGGTCATTTTTGTAATCTCCCAATCGTCTAGCTCTTTTTTGTGCTCCACCAGTGACACCGTGTCCCCAAAGGTCTCTGGCTCTGCGTCAGGGCACTACGCCAAAAAGACAAAAAGGCCCCCATTAAAACTTTCATTATGGAATGTATTCAGTTTTTGCCATACAAGGTACATATCTAAACTGTACTTGATTTAGAACTAAACCTTTTTCAGACACCCTTTCTTGTCTTCAAATGTGACATTGTCTTTTAAAATCAATGCCTCGCCAAAAGCTTTTGAATGCAGAACATGAGTTTAAGACCTGTGGCTGCTACTTTAAAAAAATTATAATAATTTATACCATGTTCTGAGGTGCTTCTTGTTCCATCTCAAAGTGAATGAGCTGTGTGTCCTGCCGTGTGGAGACCCCAGGAGCACACTGTGGGCTGGGCTGTTCCATCCTCTGGATCTTCTCCCTTAGCTCTGTGATTAACTGGCTCTCCTCCAGAGCCTCCTCCTCCACCCTATGCAGGTGCTGGACCTCCTTACTCAAGTGCAGGATCAGCTCTGACTACCAGTGACCACAACACAAAGACAGCAAGTAGCACGTTAGCACAGACGGCAAGTAGCACGTTAGCACAGACGGTTGTCTGGCTGGAGGTTAAATAGCGACGGGCTCTGTGATTCCCACGTCATTTACATTACACAAGGTTCACAAACAAAGCACACCAGACCAAGGTTATTATAGTTTTAAGTTTTTAAAGAGTAAGTACACCCTAGATCACTTTTTTCCCCGCTGTAAACGTGTTTGCATGCCGACCTAATAATGAAACTTATTCATGCATTCCATTATTTCAACAATTCTGAAATAATATTGTATATCATAGGAAACTGGTAGACTCAAACTCTATCCTGTAAAAACTGCTTCAGCACCAAGATATGGGATTGACTAATAACTTCTCCCCTATTGTGAATTCTTAAAAGAATGAAAGACAATACGCAGCTATACTCTGGAAAGTTGACCTATCTTAATATGGAGTCACGTGCTAAAAACTGAAGGCGTGAGCAGGCTTACCTGTGCTTTGACCACCTCATCATTATGTGGAAGACAAAGCTGATCTGTGACTTCCGTCAGTTTCCCCTTCAGCGCTGATAGCTCGTGATCTTTCCTGGAGCACTGCCACTCAAAGTCTGACAGGCGAGCCACCTCCCTGTTGAGCTTTAACAAACACTGCTCCTGGTAGGAAAGAGATTGTAGAGTTAGCAAACGTGCATAAACTGTTTCCACAGCAACATGTCAGTTTTAACCTTATCTAACTGGTGAGGGTGCTTGTTTCCATATACAAACATTCACTGGCTAGTCACTAATAGCTGAATTTCAGAATATATATGTGTATATCAGTATTTCCTTACCGTAAAAAAGAAAACATTTGGTACAAATTACAATACAAAGTAAACACACACAATGATTTATCTTGCACTGAATTAATCTTAAATAATATTGTATATCATAGGAAACTGGTAGACTCAAACTCTATCCTGTAAAAACTGCTTCAGCACCAAGATATGGGATTGACTAATAACTTCTCCCCTATTGTGAATTCTTAAAAGAATGAAAGACAATACGCAGCTATACTCTGGAAAGTTGACCTATCTTAATATGGAGTCACGTGCTAAAAACTGAAGGCGTGAGCAGGCTTACCTGTGCTTTGACCACCTCATCATTATGTGGAAGACAAAGCTGATCTGTGACTTCCGTCAGTTTCCCCTTCAGCGCTGATAGCTCGTGATCTTTCCTGGAGCACTGCCACTCAAAGTCTGACAGGCGAGCCACCTCCCTGTTGAGCTTTAACAAACACTGCTCCTGGTAGGAAAGAGATTGTAGAGTTAGCAAACGTGCATAAACTGTTTCCACAGCAACATGTCAGTTTTAACCTTATCTAACTGGTGAGGGTGCTTGTTTCCATATACAAACATTCACTGGCTAGTCACTAATAGCTGAATTTCAGAATATATATGTGTATATCAGTATTTCCTTACCGTAAAAAAGAAAACATTTGGTACAAATTACAATACAAAGTAAACACACACAATGATTTATCTTGCACTGAATTAATCTTAAATTAAATCATAAAAATTACTTAATTGCACTCAACTACAATGTCAATACATTAAATCCACTAATTGACTATGGAAGTATTCATTAACATATAATTTCATTAAAACAGTATCGACTCCATTATCAAATGGCCAAATGGATATGGCCATAGCACTAGGAAATGGATGGTAAAAGCTTTTCTTATTTTTTCTCTGTATAGTCGAAAAAGTTATTTAATTGGCACATTACATATACTCTATATGTAACAGTATGAATTCCAGTACGTGGTTCAGTGGTCTCACCTAGTATGGTACAGTATTTTGTTTTTGTTTACATCTTCATGACATGGGGAAATAATATTAGGCACTTTCAAAAATCACCGATATCAGGATTCAGCCACACAGTTGTTCTCCCTCACCTTCTCGTGTATTACAGTCAGGTACCATGGCAACCCGCCTCTGGTGCCATTGGCTGCAGCATGATGGGCAGAACTGGGTTTTTTCACTCCAGTACCTCTGACTACTTCCTCATCCAAGCAGGAAAAGCTTAGAGTTTCCCTTTGAGGAAGCAAACACCTGCAGGCTTAAATGCAACGTTAGTCAATTTCTTATGTAACACACATGACATTTAAAATGTAACTAGTGGATACATTGATAATAAGAATCAGACCGCCCTTGATACTGTTCTGAATACAGTGTTGTCAAAGACACGGTTAACCATAATCTGTATCTGCTTCATCATTTATTTGTTATTTAGTTGATTATGATTATTTGATCGCACATATTTACGAGGGAGGTTTGATTTTACACTTTGGTTAATTTCAGGGACATAAAAATGTATTGTTGAAGTAATTACATTTCCTACAAACACAGGTTTTCGGCTTTGTCTTTCTCTGGGTGTTAAAAAAAAAAACTAAAACAGAAAATATTTATCTAATCAAAAACAGCGCATAATTTTTGCATTAATCCAATTATCTCCAAGTCACCTTGACTTTTTAGTGCATCATATTAAGTTCATGAGATCATCCTCTGAGTGTGCCATGGAACCAATGACTGGATTACAGGTGATATCTGTAGATCAGCTATATGTAGGTAAACTTACATCCTGTAAAGGGTGCACACTTCCTGCTTTTAAGACGGTTGGTTGAGGTGTTTTGACTCTTTGGACACTGATTATCTGCAGAATGCAAGTGATTCTGGTCATTTTCACAGCCCTGTGGATCCATTGTCATCATTGAGGACACAGAGCCTTGCTATAATGTGGAAGAACATTTACATTACTGGCATTTAGTAGATGCTCTTATCGAGAGCGACTTACACAACTTTTGTATTTTTGTTTTGTTTTACATTCGCGTCCATTTATACAGCTACATACTTAGGCTTTAGGTTAAGTACCTTGCTGAAGGGTACAAACGGCAGTGTCCTACTTGGGGTTCGAACCTGCAACCTTTAAGTTACAAGCCCAGTTCCTAAACTGTTATACTACACACTGCCACCACACAAATAAATAAATAAATAATACTAAAACTTTGTTAATCAGTTTTATTCAACATGTTGTACTGTTTACTGCATGCCAGCTAAAATGGTGTTTGCATAACTTTGGTCACCTTGATGTGCGAGTTTGGAGGGGTCCAGCATGGTCTCTGTAGCAGTGGCCGCAAGCTTTCAGTTTTCACACCACTCCAGTGGGTCGTCTTTGGCCTTCCCATTGGAGTCTGCCCATACACTCCTGTCATCATTCCCACTGGGAAAAGTTATCCTGCGTGTAGAAACCACCAGAGCAGTGAATACAGCTGCATCAGGAACACTTTCATAATCCATAGCGATGTTCTGCACCAGCGGCATTCATGGGTATTATTCACTGACACAGTACATAGGAAATATAACTATAAAGGAAGAAATCTTGTCTGTCTGTATTTCGCTTTTCTCGACAACCGGGCACTGTATGAAGTTGAGGTGTATTCGCTAGGTGTATTGCTCAGGACCCAAGGAAGTGCAGTGCCGACTGTGAAGTTGATTGGATGAGCGGTTCTCCAGAAAATAAGCAATTTGTATAGGCTACCGTCTATGGTAAGAAGTCTAAAAACTGTAGGAGCTAGGGTACTGTGACATCATCAGCTGCAGAGCCTGCTAGAGTGCATTGGAACATTATCAGCTGCAGAGGGTTTGTTGCTAAGACAACAATCGCTATATATCACTTCTCAAGCTTGCGAAAACTGGAAAATAGGCCCGTTCCGAACGGGCATGGGCACTGTGCGTTCATTGGATGCGCGGTTCTCGAGAACGCGGCAAGCATCAATACCGGAGGACCAAGCAAAACTGGCACAGGCACTGTACTAGTATCATAAAATACATTAAAAACATATCAAAATATGTGTGCAATAATATACTTGCACTACAAGCAGTACTTCCACTGATAATTACTGGAACATTACAGAACTGCTTTATGGACTGCCTTTCTTGTTCATTCTCAGGGTTGAGTTGCATTTTTAATCAATACATTTTTAAACAATAATTACCAACTAAACGAATACGTCTAATTCAGCAATATTAAAATGAATAACACGAGACCATATCCTCTGTCACCTACGAGGCTAATTATGTAGGCTAAAACATATGCCATAAATGCAAACTAAATGCATCACCAACATCCTATAACGCGTCACAGCAAACAAAGAAATAAAGTAGCTACAATTAATTATAAATGCACTGGCAATATGTCTGTTTCGGCTGAAATTATTTAGCCAACGATTCACTCTGATCTCGCAATTATAGCTATCCTACATTTTTAGATTTCATTTTCAGAAAGGCTACACACCTACCTGTATAAGGAATTTTGAAGTTACTCATAAGAGCATTTGGCAGAAACATTGTAGCTAATTGACATTTAGTTTCATGAACAGGGTGAATATATCCGTCAAAGTGAACCAAACAACCAGGTGGTTTTAACTGAAGGCAGAGCGCTGAACAGACGATTCTTTGTTGTCAGCGTTGCTAAGTAACAGTTTATCCGGATATTTCGGAAAAGGTTAATGCGTTATCTAATTACAGTATAGATTATTTCCAAAATATACAGTTTTATACCCTAGGCTTTGTCATGAAACTGAGAATTTTTAAATTAGGCAAGGCAAACCAACTAGTTCGCGAACCGCTCCAGCCCTGTCCCTTCCCTGGTAGCCTACGCCTTGACACAACCACTGCAATCCCAGACGTTTCCCTTGCCCCTCTGTATACATATGTTGCATCCATATCTTCATTGACTTTCTACTTACCAGCTAGTTTAATATCTCAGACTTTAACCTGCTCAACCCATTTGATTATTTGCTAGATCCTTCATTATATTTTGTTACTATCCATTCCACCTTTAGTTAAACCAGGCTAGCCAACGGAGGATGGGCTCCCCCTCTCTAGCCAGGTTCCTCCCGAGATTTCTTCCCATCGGGGAGTTTTTCCCCCCACTAAGTTATGATGACTTTATTTAAGTTTTAGTTAATTCGCTCCCTAAAATGGGAGGACTGTAGCTATAAAATTGTGTCACTGCCCAAACCTTCACGGACTAACGTTGCTTCGGTAGCTACGTCTGCCAAGGACCCCCAAATAGCCGTAGCCTCTGGCTGGGGCCCCCCTATTGCGAAATGGCTTTAAAAAAAAACATAGGCTTCTTAACACACAACATACAGCTTCTTAACACACAACACAATACGTTTGACCCTATTTTGATTCCATAATCGGGCCGTTGACAGCTCAACGTAACGCTTTGACTGACAGGCAGACGGTTAGTTATTGGCTGCGATTGAAAGAAGAGCGTGGCAAAGACCTCATTTCGATATGAAATTATTTATAACAATTTATATTTTATTTTAAACCGGCACAATAATCTTATGAATTGAATTGAAATGTATTTTTTAATTTCATTTTTATGTAAATTTCATTTTATAATTATTATATATTGTTTGCCTTTTCCATTTTCCTCTCACTTCCAATTGCCCCCCCCCTGGTGGCCCCCACTTGGAAAACCCCATGCCCTTGGCTTTTTGTAACATGATTGCTGTCAACTAGGGGTGGGACGATTCAATCCCATAACGATTCGATTCGATTCCGATTCTTTAGGCAAAGGTTCGATGCATCATAACATCTTACATTTTACCACGATTCGATTCGATAAGATTCGGTTCGATTAATTTTGATACTTTTAAACAATGTAATAGGTATGCTAATGTGATTTGATACCGATACAGTCAGCAGTAATTACATATTCAGTTAGAACCTTACGCCAAGTTAACAGAATTATGTTTATTGTTAAGGCATGCCATACATTTTGCAGCTGCCTGCAGTAAATAATGCAGCAATAAACACTAACAGTGTATTTTCTAAAGTTGTCCTATTTAGGTTATTGTTTTTCAAACAGTGTCAGACATGGTACCCTAATACATTTCCTTTATATACAAAATGAAAATGGCAAAATGTATAACAATTACTAAACTGGGCCAAGAAAAATGAAATAGCCTATAGGTTAGTATCATGCATAGTACTTTCCTAAATCTTAGTACGATCTAGACCTTCGGTGGAGCAAGATGCCCATCCATCCGTAGTTAAAGCTACTCTCGTAGCGTTTTGCAAGGAGTCGAACAGTTTTCTTCACCTCTTCATACAGTGTTGTGGTTTCCAAGCGACAATGTTTCAAAGTTTTCAGCTTTCAGTTCAATTTTCTTCTAAATTTTCAAATAAAGAGGAGGAAGCAGAATCTTCCAGAATGCTAAGCTATATTTCATACACCGCGTCATAATGCCGTAGCGCCCCTGCAGGGACGCTCAATTATTCTTGGTTTACAGTCCATCTTTATACAGTTTTCTTATCACAAAGTCAGCCTTCACAGTCTGAAAAATAAAAATATCTATATGTCACTGTGACCCTTCTAACTTTTAACTCTATGTACTGCTGTGAAAGTGTGCTTCTAACTTTTAACTCTATGTGCTGCTGTGAAAGTGTGCTTCTAACTGCTCTAACATTATGTGCTTTTGTGCTCACATTATACTTGCTGTGAAGTGTGCTTCTGTTTGATCTAACGTGTTCTTATTTAATCTAACATTATACTTTATTGTGTTTTGGTGCACATGATACATTCATAGTTACATAAGCAATACATATTCCAATATAAGTAATACATATCAGTTTATAGGTGATTATTCAATGGAATTTCCAACAAGAGCAGGTATACATTTTTCACTAAAATGTTTTCTGCATGGTATGGTGTATCTAGGTTCCACGACATTCATTAAGTGAAAACAGTTAACGTAGTAATAATTAATTAAACTATTAGTCTTACTATTTTTGTTTTTTGTCTCTAACGTCTACTTGATTTTGAATAGAAAATTGTTTAAATTTAAATATCAGAAAGCACTTTACAATTAACTGTCTGGACACGGTATGTGTATAAAAACTAATAAAAACAATTATACAAAAAAATAGAACTGTTTGGCCATTTCTCCAGGAAACTCAGGGGAGCAAGTTGAAGTGTCAATGACTCCCGAGTTTAGCTTGCTAACCCGCTTGCTTTCCTTCACGTCAATGGTGTGTCGTCGGCTCAAATGGTTTATCATGTTTGTGGTGTTGCCTGTGTATCTGATTTCTACTTGGCAGATCTTGCATATTGCAGCGGTTTCGTCAAGTACACCCTCCTTCTTTCTAAACCCGAAATGCTTCCATACCACTGATTTTCTGTTCGGAACATTCGTAAGTTTCTGTCTCTTTTGTATTTTTAATGTGCACATTAATTTAAAATGCGATATTAATCGATGCTTGTCAATTCTAATCTTACAGATCGATGCAGTTGTATTTACACATTCAGATCGATGCATCGGTACATTGTCCCACCCCTACTGTCAACCGAAATCGAAAGAAAACAGCTCACAACAGCAGCAAACTTTGTAAACTACATTCAAGTCGAACACAGATTCGAAGGATAAATTGGTTCTCGGTGTGCTCACACAGAGTCAAGTAAGGCTTCAATTATGTCTGTTTGCTTACGAGAAAATGACAGGAATAGCTAGTAGTACTTAAGAGTAGAATATACTGGCAGTTATTTAAACAAGAGTGAAATCTGCTTTGCGTTCAACACGCAGAACGCTCTGCTCTGTTGACGTAGCCTATATAGTCTGTCTTTCGGACGAATGTTGTTTAGGCACTGTCGGATTGCAAGACTATCTTATTAGTCAGGTGAATTCTGTTGTTCATTAGGCTATGAAATAGTTTGTTTTCA
>CM040402.1:58295001-58533065 GCA_022702515.1 Ilyophis sp. 1 JC-2022
TACTCCAGAATTCCATCAACAAAACCCAGGAAATAAGGGTTTCATGCACTCATGTGCACTCATCTGACAATTTCAGTAAATAACCCGGAAGTAAAAACGTACAAGACGTAGAGCGTATATGCATATCTATGGTACAAGAGCGGGTCATATTACAAACTACCCTATTTATTTTTATTAATTCTATCTTCATTCATAATCTACACTTTGTAACCATTGTCATATGTAAACTGGTTGATATTCTCAATAAAAAATAAAAGAAAATTATGAACTACTTCCTCACTAGTTTGGAAAGAGTTTTAGAGGATTTCTTTCGCACACTGCTTGCAGTGAGGAGACACGGCACATAGTAAACAGGGGTTTGAGTGGACAGGGGAGAGGAGACAGGGAACAGGGAACGGGGGTCGTATTCGGACGCAGCCAAACTCACTACTGGCATCAAGGGCCAGATTTGACTATTCCAGCCTTGAGATTAAAACTTGAACATTCAGGCTTCAAGTACATGTCCATAAAGCCATGCCACATCACGTTGATTGGATGCGCAGTTCTCTTAATATCTTATTTTCTTGTACTCTTACAAGCGATACTATAACCCCTTCTACATTTGAATGGATCTCTATGGGAATTGGGGGGTGGGACTAAATTTAGCTGTAAATTACACTGGAACAGTATGGAACACATGGTTGCTAAATGGCTCTAAGTCATCAAGGGTCTGACATATCAAACACGCCTTAAACCATCACTCTGCTGCTAGAAATACAGTAGATATGGATGGATATCTTGAAGGGTTTCTTCTCCTGACTTGTTTTTTCATCGAGTTCAATAGGAAAATGTGTCTGGAGAAACCACCCTTAAAGTGATCCATCCATATCTACTGCATATCTGGCAGCAGAGTGATGGTTTGAGGCTCATTTGATACCTCAAACCCTTGATAACTTACAGCCATTTTACCAACCATGTATTCCACACGGTTCCAGTGTAATTTACAGCTAAATCTAGTCCCACCCCCCAATTCCCATAGAGATCCATTCAAATGCAGAGATGGTAGATTATCGCTTGTAAGAGTACCAGAAAATAAGATATCAAGAGTCTTTTGATGTTGTTGGGTCACAAACATCAGGAAGTCATGGCATGCAAATGATATGCAACCAAATATGAAAAATGATTACTTTATTCTATATATAAACTGCAGGGTTGCACATGGTTTTGTGGCACACATGGTTTTGTCAAAAATAATTATTTCTTGATGAGGCATTTTTTTTTCTCATAATAAATTTACTTCAATTAAAGGTTGAATTTTTTATAACCTTTTTTACTCTTCTTTACCAGGGGTGCCAATAATGGCGGAGGGCACTGTAGATGCCCACATTTCTAAATGTGCTACCATAACCTCAGCAATCATTTCTTTGTAATATTTCAAATGGTAGATATTCAATTGAAACCAGAAATAACTGTGTGGTTATTGAGTTTAATTTGTAATATTACTTATGCTTCAGGTCCTGTTCTGTGACCGCTCCTATTCCTGTGGAAGTGCAGAATATAAAATTAATGGGCATTGCTGTTCATTGTGCGCACCTGGTAAGTCACCATCTTTTGTGAGAGTAAAACTTCTTGTGCAGTTTACTGGGGTTAAAAAGTGAACATTTTATTTTTTATTGTCATTGAAATGTAATTTTAAATACGTACATTTGATCTTTATTTTGTGATTGTCTTTTCCCCATTAGGGACATGTGTTTATAAGCACTGCACAGAATACAGCAGCACCTCATGTGTACCGTGCACTCAAAACACATTCATCGACCAGCCCAATGGTCTCCTTAAATGTATGCCTTGTACAGTGTGTGACCCCGGTGAGAAAAGATTCATTTTCAACTTGTGTTAACTCATGACATGGCCATTTCCTATGGAAGCATATCCGTGATAAAAATTCAAATGAAATGCAAATTGGTTATTGCATTTCGTTTACATTCAATGTTCGCAAAAACTATGACATAATTCAAATTAAAATGCAAAAGGACACATTGTTTTTATTCGCAAGATAATGTACGCACTTTATCTGACAATTTGAAAATGCTAATGCAAATCCATTTCACATAAAATTTTTCTCGCCCACACAACCCTGCCATAATTTAAATGAAAATGATAAACAACATTTGCATTGGCAGTTTCTTATTGTAATCGCATGATCCATGACAAAAAGGAAATGATAATTCAATTCGCCATTTAACATATCGTTTTCATGCTTTTGCGGCACAAGCGTGACATAATTCAAATACAATTGGTATTGCATCCGTTTATATTATCGTGTCCGCGTGTTATGTTCAGTGGTTTGAACGGTCCCCTGTAACGCCCCTTTCTTCGATGGGTAGCTTTGACAGTTCAGTTTGGAGTTTTTTTTTTTTATGTTCAGTTTGGAGTTTTGGCAGGGTTTTTGTGTGAAACACGCGGACACGATAATGTAAACGGATGCAATGCTATTGCATTTGAATTATGTCACTCTTGTGCCGCAAAAGCATGAAAACGATATGTTAAATGGCGAATTGAATTATCATTTCCTTTTTGTCATGGCACTGCCAATGCAAATGTGGTTTATCATTTTCATTTAAATTATGGCAGGGTTGTGTGGGCGAGAAAAATTTAATGTGAAATGGATTTGCATTAGCATTTTCAAATTGTCAGATAAAGTGTGCACATTAACTTGCAAATGAAAACGCAAAGTGTCCTTTTGCATTTCCCTTTGAATTATGTCATGGTTTTTGCACGCATCGAATGTAAACGAAATGCACTCGCCGATTTGTAATTTCATTTGAATTTAGGCGCGGATATGCTTCCATAATTTCCAACTTGCTTGACTGTCTTTAAGATTTTAATAATATATATTAATTTTTAGGAATTATGAAAATTCAATTTCTTGTCTTGACTTCAGAACCTATAACTTAAAATGATGTGAACAGGTCTGTTGCCCAAATGCTCATATAATATGGGTCTTTATTCTGTCTTCCTCCACAGGTTTAGGTTTAAAAACAGACAGGGAGTGCAGTGCCTCCTCTGACGCTGTGTGTGGGTCTTTGGATCAGCACTACTGCACTGAGACAGATAATAAGGAGTGCAAATATGCACAGAAACACACAATCTGCAGGCCTGGACAATTCATCATACACAACGGTTAGATTGCATTCATATCTTGAAGGGAGATATATAGAGTTTTTTGTTCTCTCGATATTTAAGGTTTAGTGGATGTTTTTGATTGGCTGATGCTCCTACACCAGCCATCGTGAAGCTGTGGGTCATTCTGAGGAAGTAGATATATTTATCACAATACTAGCAGATCGTCGGCAACTAGTGTAGATATCTAAAATATCCTTCATCTAGACGCAAGTTGACTGAGACAATCGAGAGAATACACTAAAACTGGAAGTGAACCATCCCTTTAATATCTTTATCTGTTTCGCTAAATTAACTCACTTAACTGCACAGTCTGCCTTTCTGAAGATTTGAAATGTCTTAATATATCTTCCAATATTTACTGACACAGGAACAGCATCTATTAATACCGAATGTGGAGACTGTCCTGATAAAACCTTTTCGGATAAATCCTTTTCTACATCCTGCAAACGACACACAGAGTAAGTTTCCTGTATTTATTCCTGAATTACATCATTTTCCAGATGAGTAAATCTCGGGTAAAGCAAAAATGAACAGAACAGGAGTTGTTGCTCATTATTATTTGTGAATTGATACTAAAAATAACCCTAAAGTTTATTTGAGATTTGGACTTTTAATGTATTTATTTGTGTGACAGTTGCCAGTCCTCTGGACTTCAGGAAATTACAGCAGGAACAAAAACATCAGACAGTGAATGCGGAACAAGATCTTCTCATGGTCTCATAGTCGCTGTGCTGTTGTCTGTGCTGTTGCCTGTGCCGCTTGTATCACTGCTAGTCATTTTTATCATTCTCAAGTTTCGCCATCGAAGGGGTAAGACTTTGAAGTAAATTTTTAAGGAAAATGTAAAGTGTGATGCAGTTTAATTTTATGTTAATTTTTTAAAATAAATCTGAATAAAGTTTTCAGCAAAATGTAAATCTAGTCATCAAGTAATTAAATAAGTATTTTGCTTTCAGGGAGGAGAAAGCAGAACATGGTACGTGCAAAACATTTCACATTCTGTGTCTAATTTTTCAAATACCTTTGCTCTTAGGTTAATATATTTAGTTAATTCTGGAGTCACTCCTGGTGAAATGACCACTATACTTTTATGGTTAATACTGTATTTACTGAGATAAACTCAATTTTACTAGGAAACAAAACGGACAGAAAGAGAAGGAACGAGCATGATAGAACAGGCGCAAGATTAAGGTAAGGGAGCTCATGACTTGATGGGGTAAATACAGTCTGATAAATATACTATTAGATGGGTTGTGTGCAACTAGCACTGCAGCTGTCACATGACCTGCCCCTGCTACAGTGCATGAATTCTGTTTTTTAACATATGCACATTTAAATGAAGGGTGGGTTCAGTTAATGTATTCTTTAATCCACCAATCACCACTGTAAAGATGAAAAATTAAAATTAGTTATTTTTTAAACATTTGACTTTTGTATAATTCTGTAGCAGCCAGGGCTGTTAAATTTCTGACCAGTAAATGTATTGTTATTGTTGTTAGTCCCACTGGCATTTGTTAATACTTCAGGATAAATCAGGATATTTTGAGTTGCTGTCATGAAGCAAGCAGCGCAGCAGAAAATGCAGATTGCTTTTTAAAAACTATGTTTTAAACAGGGAACGTCCTCCAAAGGACACATGTGAGTATTGCACACAAACTTATTCCATTCATTTGATTTATTATCAATTGTCTCGTTCCTAGTTTGCATTTAATAAGTCTTAGTAAATGTCTCAACAGTGATGCATATAGTCAAAGAAAATACACGTTTTGCTAACGTAGATTATTCCCATTTTAAGTGTTTTTTTTAGCTAACGTTATGCTACTGTTCAAATGCTCAGTATTATTCTTTGATACCTCAAGGGCAGTACATTAATCGCTTAACCATTCCCTGCTTAAAATCCAGGCTGAATAATGTGAGCAATCAATATAATAAATAATGATATAATCAGTGACAGTAGTTTATTATTCTTTATTTCAAATGTGGTGGTGTAGCATATAAGGAAGTAATCCATGTGCCTACATACAGAGAGATCCTCATACTCATGGTCCCACAGCCATAACTCCTTGGGATTAGCAGTAAGTAATGTCACTAGGCCTGGGAGATCCACCAATATCAGACCCTGTGGTGCCTAAAAGGCAACCCTAGAAAGCCATAAAGCATGTTTGCAGCATCATGGGGAATAAAGCTCACCGACTTCAGCCCAGGTTACCCACAACCCAACGAGGTCGCCTGTATTGAATATGAAATTCAAGCAAAATGTAGCTATTTGTAATATTGCCCATGTAGGCATGCACTGGCTCATTTGCTGGATACTCGCTGAACTGAAACGAGCGGATTATGTAGCTCCCCCAAGTGGAAGTGGCGAGGGGAAGTGCAGGAGGGAAGAACATTAAACGGATTGGACAGCAGCCCGGGCTCCAGCGCAGTACCTCTTTGCTACAGCTGTCCGCCCCAAAAAGAGTTCCCTAAAGACTGCAGCATTTTCAGTTACAGTCACAGCATGACTCCAATGCCACAGCGAAGCGATTGCCAGACCCAACCAATGGAAGTACAGTCTGCATAGTGCATGGAGACAAAACAAGGATGAAACCAGCCATTGTCATAGACCGGAGGGCTGAACTACGCTCATACAACGTGCTATTGGGTGTATAATCTTGTTTCTTTACAGGATGTTTTGGTTTACAGTTGTAAGTTTCTCATACTCTCATACAGGACAAAAGGTTAAGCAGCTTTGTGAACTGTTCTACTGCTGGACTCATGTAAATGCTTGCCTGCTCATGTAGAATTATGTGGGTCAGACCAAAAGAAATTTAAAGGCCGCGTGATGGAACACAAAACTGCAATGAGAAGTGGCAATATGCAATACGCTATTGCTTAACATTACAGAAAGGCCCATCAAGGTCCCTCACCCAACAGTCTATGCGTTTAGTCCACGCAGCCCCACTAAGTTCATTCTTGACAATCTTGGTAGCCTGTCAAGAAATGTGAGGCATTTTGCCAGGAATTTAGGAGTCATATTTGAGTCATGTATGCACATCTCCCCTGTTTCATCCTTACATTGGTTGCCTGTAAGTTTTAAAATTGATTTTAAGATTTTAGTGATCACTTGATGACCTAGCCCCTGTAGTCTGTAGTGGGACGGGGAAGCAGGCTGGAGATTTTTCACAGCACTCCTGCTGCTCGTTTTGATATTATTGACGAATTGTCTAGCCGGGATGATTTTGTTTGTGGTCGTCACCATGGAGACGCATTCGCATTATGCTTGGGAATGTTCATTGGATCTGCACTGTATAGGCGACATGTAGTCCAGCTGTCTCTCATGTTTGTGTTTGTTAATTTGAATGTGTTTTGTTGTGTCGGGCTTTTGTCTTTTGCTTTTATCATGCGCTGTGTGTCTGTAGTGTGACGGGGAAGCAGGCTGGAGATTTTTAGAGGAACTCCTGCTGCTCGTTTTTTACAATATTGACGAATTGTCTATATTGACGAATTAGCCGGGATGGTTTTGTTTGTGGTCGTCACCATGGAGACTCATTCGCATTATGCTTGGGAATGTTCATTGAATCTGCAGCCACAGAATTTGCCATCGCTCTTCACCGGAGTTGAAGATGTCGGGACTGATCCGGGACTGCAGGCAATCTTCAAAAGGCCTCCAGGCTGAGGTCCGTTTCGACAATGGACAGAGACCGCAACACTGCGTGTAGCCTATGGAGGAATTCAGCCTATGGAGGAAAGTCGTGGAGGCGGAGTCTTTTTTGTTGTTGCTGGTGGCGGGAAAATAAAAGTTATTCTATTCTAAACATAAGATATTGTTCAGACACTGTTCTCTATTATATACATAAATAATACTTACTAACGATGCTTTCACTGCCATAAACAAAAGAAACAACAGATCTGTTTCCGGGGCAGAGAGGAGAGGAGGTGGTTGTGGAGGAAAGGAGGGTGCATTTTTAGTATTTGAACGCCCCCTGGTCACTCCAAAGGGACTGCGTCCCAATATTCTTCACTCCTCATCTCCTTTCCTCCACTCTCCTCCACTCGTCTCCAACATGGAAGTATGCAAAATAAACTGTACTGTTTCAAGTACAAGTATTTGCATGTACGTTATACGCATACAGTATGCGGTTTGCGTCGAGACATTAATTCACATGCAACCATTAATATGTACTATCATTAATATATTTCTATCAGGGCCTCTCAACTTTGGAATGTCTTGCCCGAGGAGCTCAGGCTTGTTAAATCAGTAATTTATTTTAAATCCCTTTTAAAACACTTTTTTAAAGACATGTTTTTAACTGAATTTTAATAACCATGGTATTTAGGCACGTTGGTGCATTTTATTGCACTGTATTTTACCTTATTTCACTTGTTTTTAGATATTATGCTTTGTATATTACTTTTTTAAAATTTCATTGTGAATCCCTTTGTTTAACTTGTTTAAAGAAGAGTGAAATACAAATAAAGTTATTATCATTATTATCAGAGCCGGTTTTTGGCATAGGCAGTATAGGCAAATGCTAAGGGCGCCACCACCCAGAGGGGGCGCAACAAATGGGGGGGAAAAAAAGAAAAAAGTTTAGCTTTAAAATTATTATTTTTTTAAAATAATTTTTGACTAATACTACTAGTTAACACTGTTATTTCGAAATATTAAATAACCCCACAACAACCAGCGTAGCTCTATAGCATAGCCTATTAAATAATAATAATTTCTTAGTTCATGTCACCCCGCCCCCCTCCAGCCAGGCAATTAGACTTTACCTGCGCTCCCTCTCTGGGCAATGGTAAAGTGTGGCTATCTGACGTGACCCTCGCATTATATGCTATCAACATGTCGAAAAGACCAAAGCTGTCCGGTGCTCAGGGAAGGAAAAGAAGGAAAGAAGAGGAGGAACAACGTGAAAAGGGCAGAGGTACAGTAACGTTAATGTGATGAAATGAATTGTCTAGTGCTCTCTGACTTTAGGCGCATCCTGTCCCGGTACCGGGGGCGCTTGGGTTGAAGTAGAGTCCCTTTATAGAGAGAGTAGCGACAACTAACGATTTGACGCCATTTTGAGTCCATTCAGTGCGGAGCCGCCGTATGGCGCTAGTGCATTGAACCGTGTATTCCATTATGTTCTCTATGTATGAGAGATTATGTGAAGATGACAAAATAGAAGATTTATGACAACTAAGAGCCATATGATAAAGAAGAAAATCACAGAGCTGGTTGTGATTTAACAGTCACAGACATTTAGAACTAGGGATGTGCGCGTTTAGTCGACTAGCCGATTAAACGTTGCTACCCTCGCTAGTCGGCACCAGAAATGCTAGTCGGTTAAATTTACTATTTTATTAATGTACACATTTAAATTACATATTGACATAATTTGCACTGAAATTTCATGTTTCACGGTCAAATGTTGCTTTATAAAAAAACGAGAATCCGTTACTAATGTTAACAACGCCGGATTAAAAAAATAATTTAAGGAAAAAAACAAAACGCATTAGCCTGTTCGCCCTGCAAATTAAACCAGCGAGGTGGAAAGAGTAAGTAGGCCTATCGCGTTGTTGAATAGCCCAATAAAACTAATCTAATGTCACGTCGATCAGTTGGCCTAATTGTTATTTTTTTGTGTGCCTATTATTGGTAGCTTTTCTGATGACCGATTATTATTTTTTACTGTATTTGCTATGCGATCGCGTTCACCCAATGAAAATGCCGTTGTAATAATCAGGCACGTTTCCTAAAAATGTTTTGTTACGTTGAATATTGTTTTCAATAAATGTTATTTGTTAACTTTTATTTAGTGAGTTGTCATGTTTTGTAGGATAATGTGCAATGTTCATAATGCAAGGCGCAAAGTGCCACACATTTCAGCGGCATTTAAAATACGATTTAGTTATTGAAGAATGTTGATTAACGGTTTCAAATGGCTCTTATAATATACGCAATATTTAATACTTTATAGATTAAATTGTGCTCAATTTTGACTGTTTTCTGAGTGATTTCTTACTTTTAGACTAGTCTAAGTATAAACTTCCGTTTAAACGTCAGGGAAATTAGTCGTTAGGAACATCCCTATTTAGAACCATGACAAAGAAGGAATGAACTAGACAGGTACACGTGCTGCTTATTTCAGCCTCATTTTAATTTCGTTGAGGCAAGAGCGAGACTCGAACTCTCACCTCCCTGCTTATACATGTACATGTACAATACAATGTTATTTATTTATTTATTTAATTTCCAGGCATGAAATCAGAAATATATACAGAACAATGTCAAGGTATGACAAAATAGAACCACATTACAGAACAATGAAAAAGAAAAAGACACACCAGCCAATGCCTGGGGATTGCCTAAAAGAATTGATAAATTCTGTCGAGAGGCTCTCCACATTGGCAGGTGCACACAAAGAATTACATTTTGAAATGAAATGTGAAAACAAAAGCGTGAGTGCATGTTATTGGTAGTGAATAAACTGTGATGCAAGGGGGCGCCAGATAAAATCCTGCCTAGGGCAGCCAATTGGTCAGAGCCGGCCCTGATTATTATTGTTATTATTATTATTATGATTTATAGGCCTGTAGTACGTGAAGGAACCAGAGAGAAAATGGGACTACAAAAAAACATTAAAAAGGCAGGCCTATTGGATTTTGACAATAAAAAGCTTGGCTGTATCAGAATACGACCCCTGTTCACTGTCCCCTGTCCCCTGTCTACTATGTGCCCTGTGTAGGATATCCTCCATCTCTTGCTCTCTCCCCCCCTCTCCTTCTGTCTCTCTCTCACTCACTCACCCCCACAAACATCAAAGATAAGCCAGTCTTTGTCATAATTTACCCCCCCCCCCTTTTTTTTTCTTTTTTCTCACACATTAACCCAATCAGGACAGGGATGCCCTTCCTGTGGAGAATATTTATGGGCGCTGAAGGAAAGAAGCTTTAGTTCAGTTTGGAGAAGAGGTTTTCTTTTTCGGTGGTGGTTCCTGTTCAGCTGGAGGGTAAATAACATCGGCAACTTCTGACTTATCGGCCTCTCTCTCTTTACTGGTATATTCAAATTCATGTCTGGTTTAATGTCTTTCTTTTTGTAATTTATAAGTAGTCCGCCTACATTCATTAGTGAATGTATGATTTTAAGTCATTATCCTAATTGAAATTATTTAATCTTAAAACCTGATTAAGACCTTGTTTTGGCTTGTTAGTTGATTCCACCAGGTTACTGTTCAACTTATCTATGAAAGAATTTGGCGATTTAATTGATGATTGTCATTTTTAATAATAATAATTAAATTAAATGACGTAAAATATATTTTGAATGTAGGTTAAGTGAGGGGTTCTAGCACGCAATATCGCTTGTGTTCAATATTCAGAGTGCCGAAGGGCATTGACTGTTGGAACCGCTGGATTCAGAAAATACACATTTTACCGAATCCTCACTTACCAGACATAATTGGAGGTCCCACCGAGATAGGTTGTCCGATAGCATACTAAGCTGTACTATTGAGTAAACTGCAGTAAACCCTGAGACAAGTTTAAAACTTTTTCTAATCTTAGATTGATTGATTTTATTTTGAAACATTTGTTTTATTATTATGGCATACCAGACAAAGAGAGAGATGCCTCATTTACCCTCCACTGCTGACCTACCAGCTTTCCCTGGCCAGTCAAGGTTGGATCAGCAGCGGTACCTCATGATCTCAGAACAGCAAAACTTGATAGCCCAGTTCCCAAAATTTGCAGAACAGCTGAATGCTATGGACTAGCTCAAGAAGGAGGCATTTTACAACCTGCAGACTGAGTATTTGGACTATCTGATTGTCCAAGGGATAAGGTCGTACCAAGGGTTCTAGGAGGTAAAACCGGCGCCCCCCACACATCCCTCCCACCACCTTTTAACATAAGACCATGACCATGTTTTTAAGTCCCTTTTCTAGGGTGTAGCTGCCTCCTCCAATACTGTTTCTGGACACTTATGGACAAGTCCCTATTCATGTGATTATTTGGACTGGCAATCCTGTGGACGGTAAATTCTGTCCATAAGGTTCCCCTGAATGGACTACGTGCTTATAACAGTGCAGTGTTCCCCTCTTCACATGTTGCTGTGAGTAATAAGGCCGAAGCCCTCAAGTCCCACAGTCTTCTCCTGCCACTCCCTGAAGGACCCCCAGAGGCACAAGTGCAACCGGACCTATACCCTGCCGCGGAAAGCTAGCCTAAGTGACTGCCGTCAGCAGTCCACCCAACTGGACCCGAGCTCAAGGAGCCAAAACAGATTCCGACAGGGAAAGAGGTGCTTCCCCGCCCGTCAAAAGAAAGGTCCTGACTGCACTTTGCCACCTGTGGATCGTCCAGCTGCCTGTCACAGCCCGCACGCTGTGCAGAATTGGTAGAGACACTGTTGGGAGTAGGCTGCCTTTCACTCATGCAGTTACAACATTAATGGGAAAAAGCACTGCGTGTTACCCAAGGAAGTCCAGGGAACCTCTTCCCCTGCCAGTCCAGATACCCTGACACTGGAGAAGGAAGAGACTGAACCAGGGTGCTGGATTGTCCAAGGGATAAGGTCATACCTACAGAAAAGAAAGCATTTTCTCTACCTTTGTCGGTCCAAACAGGGATGAGGTAAACCAGCCGTGGAAACTGGCTTGGAAAAAGCAGCACTGTAAGTCAGAAGTTACGGCCAAACAAGTTTATTCTGTGGCAGTACAACCTGCACTGGTTGGCCCAGTGGATGGCTTCGTCCTAGCCTCAACCCAGGCACCACTCCCCCCTCCCCGAGGACAATACACCACTCTCTATTGACTCACCCCCCCCCCCCTCCTTCAGGCTTGGACAATTCTGTGGATTTTGTCACCTCCACAGACAATGCAGCTCCACCTCTGGCGATCCCCCCTTCCCTTGAGGAATTTGGGGGAAAACAGCTCTGTGGCTTGTATCACACCAGCCACCGCAGAGGATGTGACCCCACAGGACGTGGAATCGGCTGTTGCAGTCCTCTCAGCCGAGCCTGGTGAGGAGACCAACAAACGTCTGGACGCAGAACCTGCGCCTACAGTAACAGCAGCCCAGCCTGGTGAGGAGACCGTTGGACCGCAGGACGCAGAACCGGCTTCTTTGGGCTAATCAGCCCTGCCAGGTGGAGAGGTCTTCGCACCCAAACAGGTGGAGTCAGCCCCCACAGGCCAGTCCATCCAGGCCGAAGACCCCACCCCTTGTGGACTTCTCTTCCTCCCCCCTGCTGAATCTGGGAAACCTCTGTCTGTTGCGCAGGCAGAAGGGGTGTGCTCTGTGGACTCTCCCACTTCCACAGTTCCTGTGACGGAGGAGATAGGGGGGCCTCTGCGAAAGCCTCACTCCAATATCAGAGCTGCAAAGAGACTCCGGGGGAAACTGAGCAGGAAGCCACCCCCCGGCCATTTTACGACCCCTCTGGCCCTCAAAGTCTCCGCTAGTGTGTTGTCTTGCACTGGAAAATGGTCTAATTTTCTAATGGTCTAATGGTAATTTCCTTAATATTTTATTGTTAACCTTTGGATCATTTCAGCTTTGGAGGACATCTTTGGACATTTTGATTAATAAAACTGAACGGCACGGTGGTGCAGTGGTTAGCACTGTCGCCTCACAGCAAGAAGGTACCGAGTTCGAATCCCGGCCGAGGGCCTTTCTGTGTGGAGTTTGCATGTTCTCTCCGTGTCAGCGTGGGTTTCCTCCGGGTACTCCGGTTTCCTCCCACAGTCCAAAAACATGCAGGTTAGGCTAATTGGAGACTCTAAATTGCCCATAGGGACTACGGAGGGAAATTAGCATCCCTGCTATAATCCGGCATGTTTACATACTGTATGTATGTTCATTAATGTGCATTGTCCCTTCCAAATAAATAAACAAATAAATAAATAAAATAAATAAATAAATGGTACACAAATACATTAAAATAATAATTAATTCAACTTCTGTATGTTGTTGTTTCATATAGCACTCAATATTTGTCATCCTGTCAAGCAAAATAACGTCCCTGAGCTTAATCAAGTTGATTTAAAACTTTCAATATACGATTTTACTTAAAAAATTAAACCAATAATAAGTTTAACATGTCGCCTTGCATATTAACACTAACCTTAAAATATGTTTGCATGATTATGTAAAAAAATAAAAATAAATTATAATAATTAAAATGTTGTCCCCAAGTTCCAGTCAACCCTGTTATAATTATGGGGGAAAACTGCAGGAAATGATGGCATCACGCTTTGAGTGTTACGACCTTGAGGAATTGACTTTATTTCTTCAAAAAGACTCATGTTTTCAATATTTGGCATAAGGGGATGAGCACAACTCATCACCCCTGTTACGCTTAATTCATGCAGAAAAGAACATGCGTTTTGTTAAATTATATCTGTTAAAATGTAATAAAAATCTGATATGAATGCAATTATCTTTCCATTTGTTTCACCACATGGCTAGCTATAGGTTTTAGGGCACTCACCCCTGTTAATTCTGTTATAACAGGGCTGACAAACAAGGTTGATGACATAGGACAGAGCACAGTAGTCCCTCCTGAGACGCAAGACATTAACTTATTTGACCTTATTTACACACAGATTAGGAAAAGGGACCCTATCAAAACTATTTAATCATTAATACACTTGAATATCTAATATTAATTAATTAAAATTATTGTGTGTCTATGTTAATGCGTGTTACAGCCAAAAAGAAACAGGAAAAGGAGAGGCTTCAATTAGGCCTATTTCATTTACAAATCAATGAGCTAAAAATGATTATGATTTAAAAAAAAGAAAGATAATAGAAAGAAAATACATAGGCAAAGAGATTCCTTCAGTTGCTCAAGAAATCAGTTTCTCGTAGATCACAAGCAGCATAGCCTACCGTAAGCTCATACTGCCCTAAACTAACAACAAAAATACATATAGCCTACTTACTTTGCAACACCACATTAATTCAGTATAACAATATTTTGTATTTATAAAGAACGTTCCTGAACAAATAACTTCTTATTTATGAAATATTAAATAAAAAAGAACAGATTTTAACACCTGTTAATGCAAAAGAAAATTTTACTGGACATATAAAATAGTGGATAAGCATGCACAATAGTTCTGAATAAAGAAATACTAATATGTTGTTTCAAAAATAGAACAGAGCCTGGAAAAATGTAATTGTTGTACACAACACTATGAATGTAAAACAAACAAGCTATCGTTTTTTTTTTTTTTAAATACAAAATCAGTTATTTATCAAATAGGGACTCGTTATATACAACCCCAATTCCAGAAAAGTTTGGACAGTATGTAAAATGCACATAAAAGCAAAAAGCAGTGATTTGTACGTTATCTTTTAGATATATTTAATTGAAAACAGTACAAAGAAAATATATTTCACGTTTCACAACTTTATTGATTTTTGTAAAGATACACTAATTCAGAATTTGATGCCTGTAACACGTTCCAAAAAAGTTGGGACAGGGGCAAAATAAAGACTGGGAAGTTCAAAAAACACCTGTTTGTAACATTTCATGTGTAAAGCGATCATGACTGGGTATAAAATTATGTCAAAAAACTCTTCATATCTTATTTTCAGGTACTCTTACAAGCGATACTATAACCTATCTGCATTTGAATGGATCTCTATGAGAATTGGGAGGTGGGACTACATTAAGCTGTAAATTACACAGGAATAGTATGGAACCAATGGTTGGCTAAATGGCTGTCATCAAAGGTCTGCGGTATTAAACGAGCCTAAAACTATCACCCTGCTGCCAGAAATGCAGTAGATATGGACGGATAGGGCTATATCCGGGTAAAACCAGGGCTAAATTGAGCTAAATTGACACGTGCAAACACCTTTCAATCTGATATTTCCACTTCTCTAGACGTCTAGATTCCGGCTTTTCCTCACTGGGGCGTGTCTGCCTCAGGTCCGACAGGTTGATTGGCAGGCAGTGTCACCATTGGGGGGAAAAACAGAAGTAAGTATCGGCAAGAAAGTGAATCAATTAGTGAAACCATCATTGTAAAGCGATTGTCAGAAAGGCGCTATATAAATGCACTATTATTCATTTTGATTATTAAAAGTCCAGGGGTCATAAAGTAAAAGGGCAGGACTTTTACTTTCACGTACTGGATTTTCCAATTCTTCTTGGCTCTGAAATGGTTACCTTTTTAAAAAATATTATAAGTATAAATTACCTTTTTAGGTATCTTGTAACATCTCCCGTAAAGGACTACAGAGGAAATACAGAAAGTAAATTAAAATGCGGATGATGTGATTCTTCCTAGGTCAAGTCATGAAAATCAAGACTTCAACATCGGGACGAATTGAGATCATTTTTTGAAAGAGGATACATGCACACAGGAAATGATTAAGTGCTAAATAAACTCTTATAAACTCTGGAGTTAAATTAACACTATTTCTTTTGCACAGAAATATGTTTGCTTAGAGAAAAAGAAAGATCAGATATGTGGCATTTTAAAGTCGCTTTATTGATGGTAAGCAATTTCAGATTAGCCTGTCACATTTAGCATAGATAGGATAGCATGGCTTTCTGGTAGGTTCTATTGGTTCAGTACCCTGCAGTGCTTAGTGCTGTTCCCAAAAAAGCAGGGATTTTCAAATCTACCCTCAGGGCCAGTAGTACTGTTGGATTTTCTTTTGTACCCGATAGTAACCTGATTTATTAATGTCACTGATTCACCAGGGATTCTACTCACATTGTATCTCAGATGAAAGTCAGTCCCTGATTAGAATATTAGAACTAAAACAAAGGCTGTGTCCGAATACATCCCCTAAACCCCTTTGAGGGCGCATATTTGAGTCAACTTCGTCAAAATGCTTTTGAGTGGGCAACTTTTCCTCACAAATGGGGGCACTTAAAATACCAGAACGAAACCCTTATTTCCAGGGTTTTGTTGACGGAATTCTGGAATACACTCATCCACAGAACTGTGCACTCATCTGACAATTTCAGTAAATAACCCGGAAGTAAAAACGTTCAAGACGTAGAGCGTATATGCATATCTATGGTACAAGAGCGGGTCATGTTACAAACTACCCTCTTTATTTTTGTTAATTCTATCTTCATTCATAATCTACACTTTGTAACCATTGTCATATGTAAACTGGTTGATATTCTCAATAAATAAATTATTAATTACTTCCTCACTAGTTTGGAAAGAGTTTTGGAGGATTTCTTTCGCACACTGCTTGCAGTGAGAGGACAGGGCACATAGTAAACAGGGGTTTGAGTGGACAGGGGACAGGGCACGTAGTAGACAGGGGTTTGAGTGGACAGGGAACGGGGGTTATATTCGGACACAGCCAAACTCACTACTGGCATCAAGGGCCAGATTTGAGTATTCCAGCCTTGAGATTAAAACTTGAACATTCAGGCTTCAAGTACATGTCCATAAAGCCATGCCACATATCAAGTTGATTGGATGCGCAGTTCTCTTGATATCTTATTTTCTGGTACTCTTACAAGCGATACTATAACCCCTTCTACATTTGAATGGATCTCTATGGGAATTGGGGGGTGGGACTAGATTTAACTATAAAGTACACTGGAACAGTATGGAACACATGGTTGGCTAAATGGCTCTAAGTCATCAAGGGTCGGACATATCAAACAAGCCTTAAACCATCACTCTGCTGCCAGAAATACAGTAGATATGGACCCTTGAAGGGTTTCTTCTCCTGACTTGTTTTTTAATAGAGTTCAATAGGAAAATTTGTCAGGAGAAACCACCTTTAAAGTGATACATCCAGACCTACTGCATATCTGGCAGCAGAGTGATGGTTTGAGGCTCATTTGATACCTCAAACCCTTGATAACTTACAGCCATTTTACCAACCATGTATTCCACACGGTTCCAGTGTAATTTACAGCTAAATCTAGTCCCACCCCCCAATTCCCATAGAGATCCATTCAAATGCAGAGACGGTAGATTATCGCTTGTAAGGGTACCAGAAAATATATATCAAGAGTCTTTTGATGTTGTTGGGTCACAAACATCAGGAAGTCATGGCATGCAAAGGATATGCGACTAAATAATAATAAAAAATTACTTTATTCTATATATATTTCAATTAAAGGTTGGATTTTTCTCATTTTTTCAGTTTGAGATTAAGCTAATTCACCAAACGCTTAATTTTTTAAAATCCTTTTTACTCTTCTTTACCAGGGGTGCCAATAATGGCAGAGGGCACTGTAGATGCCCACATTTCTAAATGTGCTACCATACCCTCAGCAATAGTTTTTTCTAATATTTCAAATAGTATTCAATTGAAACCAGAAATAACTGTGTGGTTATTGAGTTTTGTTTGTAATATATGTTTCAGGTCCTGTTCTGTGACCGCTCCTATTCCTGTGGAAGTGCAGAATATAAAATTAATGGGCATTGCTGTTCATTGTGCGCACCTGGTAAGTCACCATCTTTTGTGAGAGTAAAACTTCTTGTGCAGTTTACTGGGGTTAAAAAGTGAACATTTTATTTTTTATTGTCATTGAAATGTAATTTTAAATACGTACATTTGATCTTTATTTTGTGATTGTTTTTTCCCCATTAGGGACATGTGTTTATAAGCACTGCACAGAATATACCAGCACCTCATGTGTACCGTGCACTCAAAACACATTCATCGACCAGCCCAATGGTCTCCTTAAATGTATGCCTTGTACAGTGTGTGACCCCGGTGAGAAAAGATTCATTTTCAACTTCTGTTAACTCATGACATGGCCATTTCCTATGGAAGCATATCCGTGACATAATTCCAATTAAAATGCAAAAGGACACTTATCGTTTTCATTCGCTAGATAATGTACGCACTTTATCTGACAATTTGAAAAAGTTAATGCACATCCATTTCACATTTAAGTTTGCTCGCCCTCTACGACACAACCCTGACATAATTTAAATGAAAATGATGAACCACTTTTGTATTAGCAGTTTCGTATCACATGATCAATGACAAATAGAAAATTATAATTAAATTCGCCATTTAACATATCGTTGTCATGCTTTTGCGGCACAAGCGTGACATAATTCAAATACAATTGGTATTGCATCCGTTTACATTATCGTGTCCGCGTGTTATGTTCAGTGGTTTGAACGGTCCCCTGTAACGCCCCTTTCTTCGATGGGTAGCTTTGACAGTTCAGTTTGGAGTTTTTTTTTGGATGTTCAGTTTGGAGTTTTGGCAGGGTTTTTGCGTGAAACACGCGGACACGATAATGTAAACGGATGCAATGCCATTGCATTTGAATTATGTCACTCTTGTGCCGCAAAAGCATGAAAACGATATGTTAAATGGCGAATTGAATTATCATTTCCTTTTTGTCATGGCACTGCCAATGCAAATGTGGTTTATCATTTTCATTTAAATTATGGCAGGGTTGTGTGGGCGAGAAAAATTTAATGTGAAATGGATTTGCATTAGCATTTTCAAATTGTCAGATAAAGTGCGCACATTAACTTGCAAATGAAAACGCAGTGTCCTTTTGCATTATCCTTTGAATTATGTCATGGTTTTTGCGCGCATCGAATGTAAACGAAATGCAATCGCCGATTTGCATTTCCATTTGAATTTTGGCGCGGATATGCTTCCATAATTTCCAACTTGCTTGACTGTCTTTAAGATTTTAATAATATATATTAATTTTTAGGAATGATGAAAATTCAATTTCTTGTCTTGACTTCAGAACCTATAACTTAAAATAATGCGAACAGGTCTGTTGCCGAAATTCTCATATAATGCGTTAATATGGGTCTTTATTCTGTGTTCCTCCACAGGTTTAGGTTTAAAAAGCAGTGCCTCCTCTGACGCTGTGTGTGGGCTTTTGGATCAGCACTACTGCACTGAGACAGATAATAAGGGCTGCAAATATGCACAGAAACACACAATCTACATGCCTGGACAATTCATCATACACAACGGTTAGATTGCATTCATATCTTGAAGGGAGATATATAGAGTTTTTTGTTCTCTCGATATTTAAGGTTTAGTGGATGTTTTTGGTTGGCTGATGCTCCTACACCAGCCATCGTGAAGCCGTGGGTCATTCTGAGGAAGTAGATATATTTATCACAATACTAGCAGATCGTCGGCAACTAGTGTAGATATCTAAAATATCCTTCATCTAGACGCAAGTTGTCTGGGCCAATCGAGAGAATACACTAAAACTGAAAGGAACGATAACATTGGACAGTGAATGCGGAACAAGATCTTCTCATGGTCTCATAGTCGCTCTGCTCTTGCCTGCGCTGCTTGTACCACCGCTAGTCATTTTTATCATTCTCAAGTTTTGCCATCTATCGGGTAAGACTTTGAAATAAATTTTTAAGGAAAATGTAAAGTGTGATGCAGTTTAATTTTATGTAAATTTTTAAAAAATAAATCTGAATAAAGTTTTCAGCAAAATGTAAATCTAGTCATCAAGTAATTAAATAATTAACAAGTATTTTGCTTTCAGGGAGGGGAAAGCAGAACATGGTACGTGCAAAACATTTCACATCCTGTGCCTAATTGTTCAAATACCTTTGCTCTTAGGTTAATATATTTAGTTAATTCTGGAGTCACTCCTGGTGAAATGACCACTATACGTTTATGGTTAATACTGCATTTACTGAGATAAACTGTCAATTTTACTCGGAAACAAAACGGACAGAAAGAGTCTGATAAAGTCTGATAAATATACTATTAGATGGGCTGTGTGCAACTAGCACTGCAGCTGTCACATTAACTGCCCCTGCTACTGTGTCCATGAATTCTGTTTTTTAACATATGTACATTTAAATGAGGGGTGGGTTCAGTTCATGTATTCTTTCATCCATCAAACACCACTATGAAGATGAAAAATGTAAACATTTGTCTTTTGTATGATTCTGTAGCAGCCAGGGCTGTTAAATTTCTGACCAGTAAATGTATTTTTATTGTCTTTATTCCCACTGGTATTTGTTAATACTTCAGGATAAATCAGGATATTTTGTCACGTGGCAAGCAGAGCAGCGGAAAATGCAGATTGCTTTTTAAAAACTGTTTTAAACAGGGATCCTCCTCCAAAGGACACCATCAAATGCATGTGAGTATTGCACACAAACTTATTCTATTGTTCATTTGATTTATTATCAATTGTCTCGTTCCTAGTTTGCATTTAACTCGTCTTAGTAAATGTCTCAACAGTGATGCATATAGTCAAAGAAAATACACGTTTTGCTAACGTAGATTATTCCCATCTTAAGTGTTTTTTTTAGCTAACGTTATGCTACTGTTCAAATGCTCAGTATTATTCTTTGATACCTCAAGGGCAGTACATTCATCGTTTAACCATTCCCTGCTTAAAATTCAGGCTGAATAATGACTAGAGTAATCAATATAATAAATAATGATCTAATCGGTGACAGTAGTTTATTATTCTTTATTTCAAATGTGGTGGTGTAGCATATAAGGAAGTAATCCATGTTACATTATAGGTATTTAGCAGACGCTCTTATCCAGAGCGACTTACACAACTTCTTATTACATTTATCCATTCATACAGCTGGATATATACTGAAGCAATTCAGGTTAAGTACCTTGCTCAAGGGTACAACGGCAGTGTCCTACCTGGGAATCGAACCTGCAACCTTTCAGTTACAAGTCCAGCTCCTTAACCATTATACTACACTGCCGCCAGGAGTGCAGCGGCACTATGTGCCTACATATGTGCCTGTATGTGCCTACATACAGAGAGATCCTCATACTCATGGTCCCACAGCCCCACAGCCATAACTCCTTTGGATTGGCAGCAAGGAATGTCACTAGGCCTGGCAGATCCACCAATAGCAGACACTGTGGTGCCTAAAAGGCAACCTGGAAAGCCATAAAGCATGTTTGCAGCATCATGAGGTATAAAGCTCACCGACTTCAGCCCAGATTGCCCACAACCCAACGGATTGGCTGAGAGAATGGTGCAAACTGTGAAACACGCGCTGAAAAAAAGCTTCACAGACCCAAATCTCACTCTGCTCTCACTGAGAAACACACCAATGACAGGCATGGCCATGTCACAGCCCAGGTGCTCATGGGAAGAGTATTGAGGACCACGCTGTTGAGCTCCAGGCCTCCAGTGCAGTACTACAGCTGTCCGCCCCAAAAAGAGTGCACTCAAGACTGCAGCCTTTTCAGTACAAGCAACGGCATACTACATACTACATACTACAATGCAGCAGCAAAGCGGTTACCAGACCTCACTGCTGGAAGTACAGTCTGCATAGGGCATGGAACGCCTATCGGAAAACGGTGCTCGACTATCTGCCCTGGGCAGACCTGGCTGATGCTTTTTGCCGACTACTCAGCACCACACTACAGCCCACACTACAGCCTACACTACATTAATCCAAAGCGACGTACAATAAGTGCATACCGAAGGTCATTGAAGCAACTGCAAAACAAATCAGACAAAGTACATCCTTCTCATAACGTAATGCTATCCCTAGTAGTGAACATTGAATATAATACACACAGTAAGCTATGGGTAAGTGAGCTATACATTCTAAACTATAAAATCAAACAAGAGTTAAACAGGAAACAAGCAAAAAACTGGAAAAAAAAGTACAATGAAAATGGTCCTCGATTGGGAGGTCAAACACACGAGCCAGAAGAGAAGGGCCTTTTCATTGACCATTCATATCATGAAGAAAAAGGGGATTCAGAACGGTCTCCTCTGTCCTGCGGAGTTGAGGGTGCTGCACAACTCACCGCGGCATTAGTTTGACACGCCTGATCAAGCTAACACGTTTCTTCAAGATCTGTGTGAGTAAAAGGGAGCAATCTATCAATCAATTCGCTCCTCCCTCATGAACTATTGACATAAAGAACTGATTGGTAAGACAATATGAGCTATATATTGGAGATTGAATGGCTTTAACCCAATTTCCCTTGTTGTAAGTCTATAGGCTATGCATACCTGAATTCATCGGGCTAAATGCAAGGTTTGTACACCTGACTTTAAAGATTGGCTTGCATCTCTCTTGCACTTGTTACAACAGACTTGTCAGACAACTCTCTAAATTATAGCCTTTCAGGTATATCTATTTTTGTATTTTACTCTTTCTTCTTCCTTTATCCTTCCATCTCCCATAGATGTTCAATTGGGTTGAGACCGGGTGACTGCGATGGCCATAGCATATGATTCTCATAATTTTCATACTCATCAAACCAATCAGTGACCCTTGAGGATAGATCAGGATAGATATGTTTTATCGTAAGATTAAGGTGATCACTCAGAATAACTTTGTACTGATTGCAGGGACCCTTCCCTCTATGGGGACGAGTGGACCCAAACCATGCCAGGAAAATGCCCCCACAGCATAACAGAGCCACTGGACCCCCTCACTATAGGGGTCAAGCATTCAGGCCTGTACTGTTCTGTCTGGACCCCCTCACTATAGGGGTCAAGCATTCAGGCCTGTACCGTTCTGTTGGTGTACGACGCACATGCACTTGCCCACTTATATCAAGAATATGGTAAAGGATGACTCATCTGAACATATCACTTTTTTCCACATCTCTATAGACCAGTGCCCATGTGATATGTAATGGGGGGTTTATGCACTGCAACCCTACTATAATGTCCCTCTCTATGTCGTTGTCGACGAATTGTTCTTGCTGACACAGTCTGATCACATCCTGCATTGACATTCTCAGTCGCCCGAGGAAGAGTTTTTCCTTTCGATCACAATTTCCAACCCTATTTACTGATGTCTTTCCCATAGATCTAAACGCAGACGTCCGTTTAGTCACATGTTTCTATTGAAACACTGGCCAGTTGAGCAGTCTTTGTGATTGAAGCTCCTGCCATCCGTGCCCCAATAATGAACCCTCTTTCAAAGTCACTTAGATCTTTTCCTCTTGCCATATTGAGGTAATCTGGGCCTGCTCAGCAGGTTTATACATGCCACAGAACATGATAGGATGTTAATTGGTTAATTGTATCATGCAGTACACCTGTCTGGAAGCATCTGCATTTTGTTATGTTTCACCACTCATTTGTTGCCTTTAATTTGTCACCTGTCTTGTATGTATATCTACCATTTAGATGTTTTATTATTATGTATTTTTTTGTTTTATTATTATCTAACGACTGGCCATTTGTCCCTGTTGACTTTGTCCTTTATCTACACATGATAAATTTACAGATAAGAGTTATTGATTGGGGTATGTACTAGTCTAGGCTGCTTCTATTTAAAATAATAAATATTTTTGTTTATCATTTTTATTGCCTTTTCTCAATGGAATAAAGTTTCTCGGATAACTGTCCTGCTACTATATAAAAAATAAACATTTAAAAGTTAGTTGGTCCTTTTTATTAGTTATATGTTCTTTTCTATTGACACTTGTCGGCATATGAAGCTCACCTGGTGTTTTGGCCATCTTTATAAAATTTATTTTTTGATTTTTTTTGGTTTCACAGTCGACTTTATGCTAAAAATGGTTCACCCGATATGGATGTAAAAACCCTCAAATGAAAGCTGAAACTTTGTACTTTAACCTCATAGTCACTGTTCCATTTCAAATCCAATGTGCTGGAGTACAGAGCCAAAACAACAAAAAGTGTGTCATTGTCCTAACACTTTTGGAGTGCACTGTATGATAAATTATGTATGTTACTTTTCCCCAAGGTGATAGTTGATGGCCATGAAAATGACATGCATTGATACCAGTCAAAGACGCATTTGATTAATGTACACTGCCCTCTAGTGCAGAATATGGGAAATGCATCTTTGGGTTTGTCCACGTTTCAGGACGTTTTGTGCACATCTTATAAATGGACCACAAAGTTATTATGACGTCGTATGACTGTATTAAGAACGTCAAAAGAACGTCCATTTAGAAGATGTCCAGAGTCATAGGACCATAAAATGGCATCCTGTGGATGTCCTCTAAATGGACCACAACATTATTAGGATGATGAAAATTAACATTCTCCAGGTGTTATTTTTTAGGGGTCCTTTGATGTCCTGGGGACATTTTTCTTAATGTCAAAACAACATGCCTAAGATCTTCCATGATGACTGCACGCCTCAACAATCTATCCCTGTTGTCCTTTGAAAGGGAACTTACTGACTTTTTGGACTGTGATGAAATAATTTCGATATTCTGAGCAATGCCTCCTTTATAAAGTTCACTTTTATTTATTTGGGACAGTAATCAACATGTCCTAACCATTTAATTATATCAGAATTAGCAGCTATTCTGTAGTACCTTAAATCGATACAGCGATATCAGTACAATAAAAACAGAATAGAATATAGAAAAGAATAGAATAGAATAACGTTTATTTCCCTTTCGGGAAGTAAGCATAGTCTTAATTAATTTAACAAATATGTATCCTATAATAAAGAAAAAGCATTATAAAAACGGGAATAACTGTATGACTTGATATAACTTCATTCATCCCACAATGGTCATTGTCTCTGTTCCCTTTTTCATTAGAGCCTATATTAAAATATAATATGTTTTAAAATAATGAATAACAATAGTAAAACTATTAGTAGGTTGAAAAACATTAATATGTGGTCATATGATGCAGATATTGTGCATATACAATGTATTTCTATGAGATTGCGCATGCGGACGCCCAGAAAATTCCGCTCCATGTGCGCGAGCCGTCCGCCCGCCAGCCGTGCGCGCGTGGCCGGTGAGAACCACGGCAATTCGTTAACATGGGAGCGGAAGTGAAGCGCACCAGTGCGCGTGTGCGTGCGCTTGCGCGTCTGGTGGGTAACGGGCGTGAGTGTCTCGGGGGAGTGTCTCCCGGCTGTAGTAGAAAGCAGACAGAGTCAGAACCGGAGCTAAGAGCCAGAGCCGAGAGCCAGAGCCGTGGGTTAGCACGATTCCCTCGAACAGGCGAGTCGACTCAGCATAAAGAGTCGTTCAAAAATACCGATTCGTTCGCGAACTGCACATCACTAGACAGCAATCATGTTACAAAAAGCCATGGGTAGCCTACCTACCGCAGTAACGTTAGTCCGTAAGGGTTTGGACAGTGATACAATTTTAGTTGTTTTGGCTCTGTACTCGTCTCCAGGCACATTGTTGGACAAATAGATCGGTGAATGGTTGCAGCGCATACTCTCAGCTTTAATTTGAGGGTTAACGACCATATCGGACAGTGTAGCAAATGTAGACCTTTTTTATAGCTACAGTCCTCCCATTTTAGGGAGCGAATTAACTAAAACTTAAATAAAGTCATCATAACTTAGTGGGGGAAAAACTCCCCGACGGGAAGAAATCTCGGGAGGAACCTGGCTAGAGAGGGGGAGCCCATCCTCCGTTGGCTAGCCTGTTTTAACTAAAGGTGGAATGGATGGTAACAAAATGTAATGAAGGATATAGCAAATAATCAAATGGGTTGAGCAGGTTAAAGCCTGAGATATTAAACTAGCTGGTAAGTAGAAAGTCAATGAAGATATGTATGCAACATATGTATGCAGAGGGGCAGGGGAAAACGTCTGGGATTGCAGTGGTTGTGTCAAGGCGTAGGCTACCAGGGAATGTCTTGCTTTGCTTAATTAAAAAATTCATGACAAAGCCTATGGTATAAACTGTATATTTTGGAAATAATCTATACTGTAATTAGATAACGCATTAACCTTTTCCGAAATATCCGGATAAACTGTTACTTAGCAACGCTGACAACAAAGAATCGTCTGTTCAGCGCTCTGCATTCAGTTAAAACCACCTGGTTGTTTGGTTCACTTTGACAGCTATATTCACCCTGTTCATGTAACTAAATTAGCTACAATGTTTCTGCCAAATGCTCTTATGAGTAACTTCAAAATTCCTTATACAGGTAGGTGTGTAGCCTTTCTGAAAATGAAATCTAAAAATGTAGGCTAGCTAGAATTGCGAGATTAGAGTGAATCGTTGGCTAAATAATTTCAGACATATTGCCAGTGCATTTATAATTAATTGTAGCTACTTTTTGTTTGCTGTGACGCGTTATATGATGGTGATGCCTTTAGTTTGCATTATGACATATGTTTTAGCCTACATAATTAGCCTCGTAGGTGACAGAGGATATGGTCTCATGTGTTATTTATTTTAATATTGCTGAATTAGACGTATTAATTTAGTTGGATTAAAAATGCATATGACCACCAGGCCAATGACAGATTTAACCTTCTCATGGTAATAGGGTAGTTTATTTTATTGCCGTTTGGCATTTAAATAAAACATTTTGTGTTGATGTTGAGTACAAATGGCACAAAACTTTTCATTGAGTAACTTGCCAACATTTTTAGTTAAAAATGTTAAAACAACCATTACATTTTCAATGTTTGTGGATTTATCTTAAACATAGTAAGACATTTTGAAAGCTCAGATACAAATGAGATTAATTGAAATGCATCATGACTGTCCTTCAGTAGTATGCAATTCAATTTAGTACTTACTTAAAGGAAAAGTATACAATTTCTATGTATTAGAAACAGAGTGATATGTGGCATGGTTTTTATGGACATAAAGCCTGAATGTTCAAGTTTTAATCTCAAGGCTAGGATACTCAAATCTGGCCCTTGATGCCAGTAGTAAGCTTGGCTGCGTCCGAATACGACCCCAGTTCTCTGTCCCCTGTCCACTCAAACCCCTGTCTACTATGTGCCATGTCGTTCTGGTATTTTAAGTGCCCCCATTTGTGAGAAAAATTTGCCCACTCAAAAGCATTTTGATGAAGTTGACTCAAATATGCGCCCTCAAAGTGGTTTAGGGGACGTATGTGGACACTGCCTTTGTTTTAGTTCTACCATTCTAATCAGGGACTGACTTATATCTGAGATACAATGTGAGTAGAATCCTTGGTGAATCAGTGACATGAATAAATCAGTTAACTATCAGGTACAAAAGAAAATCCAACAGTACTACTGGCCCTGAGGGCTAGATCTGAAAATCCCTGCTTTTTGAGGAACAGCACTAAGCACTGCAGGGCACTGACCCAATAGAACCTACCAGAAAGCCATGCTATCCTATCTATGCTAAATGTGATGGGCTAATCTGAAATTGCTTACCATCAATATTTAAAATGCGACTTTAAAATGCCACATATCTGATCTTTATTTTTCTCTAAGCAAACATATTTCTGTGCAAAAGAAATAGTGTTAATTTAACTCCAGAGTTTATAAGAGTTTATTTAGCACTTAATCATTTACTGTGTGCATGTATCTTCTTTCAAAAAATGATCTCAATTCGTCCCGATGTTGAAGTCCTGATTTTCATGAGTCGACCTAGGAAGAATCACATCATCCCCATTTTAATTTACTTTCTGTATTTTCTCTGTAGTCCTTTACATGATGTTACAAGATACCTAAAAAGGTCATTTATACTTATATTTTTTAAAAAGGTAACCATTTCAGAGCCAAGAAGAATTGACTGACCCCTGGACTTTTAATAATCAAAATTAATAATAGTGCATTTATATAGCGCCTTTCTCACATTCGCTTTACAATGATGGTGGTGATGGTTTCACTAATCAATTCACTTTCTTGCCGCTACTCACTTCTGTTTTTCCCCCCAATGGTGACGCTGCCTGCCAATCAACCTGTCGGACCTTTAAGAGGCAGACACGCCCCAGTGAGAAAAAGCCGGAATCTAGACGTCTAGAGAAGTGGAAATATCAGATTGAAAGGTGTTTGCACGTGTCAATTTAGCTAAATTTAGCCCTGGTTTTACCCGGATATAGCCCTATCCGTCCATATCTACTGCATTTCTGGCAGCAGGGTGATAGTTTGAGGCTTGTTTCAACTAGAGATAAAGATCTCTAGACATCATTAATCACATAAGAATGACCGAAAAGGTTAAGGCTGAAGCTAAGTAGCTTATAATTGCCTAACCTTTGTACGTTGCAATGTTTTCTACACAAAAAAAATAAAATAAACCATGTTGCTAAGAACATAAAAGATCAAAACAAAGAAAAAAGCAAACAAACACCCAAAGGAGAATTAAACATCCAAAAAAGAAAAGTTCCGGAAGTAAATTTCTACATAGCCCATTAATCGATCCGTCAAACAAATACATTTTTAGGTCTTATCATTCAATCCAGTCTATATTTCTGACAAATAAAGTGCTTTAACTTTTTTTAAAAGTGTCCGACATTTTTACTTTGTTTAATAACCTCAGGCAAACTATTCCACAGCTTCACCCCACAGACAGAAATACACATGCTTTTCAGAGTGGTATGTACACTAGGTTGTTTTAAGTTAAAGTTGCCCCTCAAGTCATACCCTCCTTCTCTATCCCTGAACATTTTTTGTATGTTGCCAGGAAGTAAATTATTTCTTGCTTTGTACATTATTTGTGCTGTTTTAAATTCTACTAAGTCCATGAACTTCAATGTCTGTAACTTTAAAAACAGTGCATTTGTGTGATCATGATAACCTACATTATTTACTACTCGTATTGCTCTTTTTTGCATTGTGCATAATGTCTGTAGAGTACTTTTGTAAGTGTTTCCCCACACCTCCACACAATAAGTCAGATAAGGTAGTAGAAGAGTACAGTACAGAGTGTAGAGTGATTTATGGTTCAGGATGTGCCTTGTTTTACCTAGGACTCCAATACTTTTTGCTAACTTAGATCGAACATAATTTATATGGGGTTTCCAGCTGAAATTGTGGTCTATGATCACTCCCAAAAAAAGATTCTCATATACTCTTTCTAATCTTGCATTGTCAATCATTATCTCAACTTGTGTGTTCAAATTTATTTTCCGTTTACCAAACACTATGAATTTGGTTTTTTTAAGATTTAGTGATAATTTGTTCGCGTCAAACCACAATTTAAGCTTACCCAATTCTGCTGAGACAACCTCCAACAGCTGCTGTAGATTCTCCCCAGAATAAAAGATATTAGTGTCATCTGCAAAAACCACCAATTTCACAATACTGGAAACATTACATATATCATTGATATATAAAATAAATAATTTTGGTCCCAATATCGAGCCTTGCGGCACACCACAGGAAATGTCTAGACTAGTTGATCTATATTCACCCATTTGTACAAACTGTTGCCTGTTACCAATGTAGCTTTTTAACCAATCGTACCCCACCCCTCTAATACCATACCTTTCCATCTTTTGCAGTAGAATGTCATGATCAATTGTATCAAACGCTTTCTTTAAATCTATAAAAACCCCTACTGCATATTTCTTATTGTCAAGTGAACTTGTTAATTCTTCTACTAATTCCATTAAGGCCATTGAAGTTGATCGGTTTGTTCTAAATCCATACTGGCTGTCCATCAGTAACTGATGCTTTTCAATGAAGCTGTCCAAACGTGCAACAAATAGCTTTTCCAGAATTTTCGAGAACTGAGAAAGCAAGGAAACTGGCCTGTAATTGGTGAAATGATGTTTGTCTCCTGCTTTGTATAATGGGATCACCTTAGCAGTTTTCATTTTGCTCGGAAACGAGCCCAATTTGAAAGATATGTTACAAATGTATGTTAAAAGATCTGCAATAGCACTAATTACTTTCTGAATAACCGTCATCAATATCATTCCAATCTGTTGATGTCTTATTCTTGAACATGTGGACAATATTAATTATTTCGTTTCTGTCAGTATTTCTCAAAAAAATAGTAGCTGGATTTCTTTCACCAAAATATTCTGTAACACCTCCCCCTTGTGGAGGGTTTATTTCTCTTGCTAGTCCGGGTCCCACATTCACAAAGAAATTGTTAAACCCCTCAACCACATCATTCATGTTGGTAATTGACTTTTCATTGTCAGTAAAATGGTCTGTGTAGATAGTTGTTCTATTTCTAATGATTTTATTTAATATATTCCATGTACCCTTAATATTATTTTTGTTCATTTCTAATATATTATTATAATAATCTTTCTTACATTTCCTAATAATAGCAGTTAATTTATTTTTATATATTTTATATTTAGTTTCTTTGTCTCTAGTTCTATATTTCATAAATTCTCTATATAGGGTATTCTTTTTTTTACAGGCATTTGACAATCCCTTTGAGATCCAAGGCTTATCCAGACACTTTAATTTCTTCCTGCATTGTTGCAATGGACAGTTTTTGTCATATAATAATAGGAATGTGTTTAAAAAAGCATCATATGCTGAGTCAACATCCTCTGCTTCATACACATTTTTCCAGTCATGGGATATCAATTCACTTCTAAATGCATTTAGTGCTTCTTCCGTTCTTACTCTCATATAACTAGTAATATTTTCATCCTTCTTCATCCTATAATCACAGTTATAAATCAAAAATACTGGCAAATGGTCACTGATATCATTCATTAGTAATCCGCTCACTATATTGTTTTCCATGTTATTAGTAAATATATTATCAATTAGGGTAGCAGAGTGGGATGTTATTCTACTAGGCTTAGTAATACTAGGATATAAACTCATGCTATACATTGCAGCAATAAACTCATCGGCCGATAAAAGCTTGTTAGGATTTAGTAAATCTATATTAAAATCACCACAAATGAACGTGACCTTTTGCTCCGTCTTTGTAAACAAATCTTCCATCAAATTCTTAAATACCTCAATACTGGAGCTGGGAGCTCTGTAAACACAGCTGACAATAATATTTTTCTTTTTTTCCATGGAAATCTCTATGGTGATACATTCACACACATCATCAATAGTAGTAGTCATACCCTCTACAACCTTATACTTTAACCTTCTATCCACATACAGAGCCGTCCCCCCTCCCATTTTGTTTACTCTGTTCATGAAGTTCAATTCATAACCTTCCAACTCAAAATCCACCCCTTTCTCCAAGCTAAGCCAAGTTTCTGAGATTGCAATCACATTGAATGGTGTGTTGAACTGACTTATATAATCTTTAATACTTTGGAAGTTTGCATAAAGACTTCTGCTGTTAAAGTGAATAATTGATATACAATTATCTAATTTGATGTTATTATTAAACTGTTCATCAGTATAGTAACAGCAGTTATTACCATACTTAAAAAAGTTACTCTCAGGGTCAATATCTTCCTCCAAATGCATGTTGAAAAGCAACAGTTCTTGCTATAGCCAGTTCAGTTGTCCTTTGTATACTAGTCATTGTCAAGTGTCCTAATTTCGCACTTCCACACATGTGCAAGCGCTCGCGTACATACACACGACACGCACACACACTCACTCACGCGCACACACAGCAAGCAGTTGGACCGGAACAAAAAATATGTAAAAAACCCATGCCATAAAAACAAAAAATAGTCCATGCAAAAACTTTTAGCCAGACAGTCGACAAGGCTACCTCCCATCGTTGAAAACACAAGCCCCGTTAGCCATCTAAAGGAGCCATTATCAGGCTTACTCATTTATATTTGTCCAAGTCACTGAGATCTCTTACCATAATGGCTTTGGCTTCCTCGGGAGATCCATTCAATTTAATCCACACTTTACAGTTCCTCGTCCAAGTGGCTTGAATTTTGCCTTGCTTTTTTTATAATATCAGATTGAAAGGTGTTTGCACGTGTCAATTTAGCTAAATTTAGCCCTGGTTTTACCCGGATATAGCCCTATCCGTCCATATCTACTGCATTTCTGGCAGCAGGGTGATAGTTTGAGGCTTGTTTAATACTGCAGACCCTTGATGACAGCCATTTAGCCAACCATTGGTTCCATACTATTCCTGTGTAATTTACAGCTTAATGTAGTCCCACCTCCCAATTTTCATAGAGATCCATTCAAATGCAGATAGGTTATAGTATCGCTTGTGAGAGTACCTGAAAATAAGATATGAAGAGTTTTTTGACATAATTTTATACCCAGTCATGATCGCTTTACCCATGAAATGTTACAAACAGGTGTTTTTTTAACTTCCCAGTCTTTATTTTGCCCCTGTCCCAACTTTTTTGGAACATGTTACAGGCATCAAATTCGGAATTAGTGTATATTTACAAAAATCAATAAAGTTGATATGGTAATGTAGGAAATATTTCCATTTCCTATATGTAAATCCTTTAAATACCGCATACGTATAGGCCTGCGGGATGTGGGTCCCCCCAAGTCACACACTGAATTGTTGCTTCGCAGCTGTTATAAATGTGGACTCATGACGTGTATATGACTGGAGTTTATGTACCAAATCTGTAAACTCTTGACTTGTATATCGCCCAAAATACAGCTTAGACACAATGCTTTGAAACCGCAAGACCACAGGAAGTGGCCCTGAGGAAACACCTGTTGAATAAGAGCACAATGCTTGGCATAGACATTAATATGAATCTGCAAAATGCATGTATAACCTGAACTTTATCTTGCTGAAGCTGCCAACTTGAATGCGAATATAATCTGAATTATATTTTGCTGATATTGCTAAGCTTAAATACACATATGACATATATATTTTGAAACTGCCAACTAGTAAAATTGTTAAAGACCTACACATATGGCATATATATTTTTTAAACAGAATTTACAGGTTCTGCGCCACAATGGTCTAAACCAACCGAAAGGGGTGAGATCATTGTGGCGCATGAGGACAAGCGTAACGTCAACTAAAGGTCAGGACGATCTTAAGAACGCCCCCACACAAAAATCAGTGGCGCATAAGATCAAACAACATCAACTAAGGTCCGGACGACCTCAAGAACACCCCCACACGAAAACCATTGTGACGTATGAGATCAGATAACGTCGACTAAGGTTAGGAAAAACCCCAAGAACGCCCCTAATGAATGTTATTGGTAAACGAGTGTCCCGGGGCGGGGGAACGGATATGTTGAAAATGTATAAAACCTGTGGTAAAGCCGACTGTCAAGGCTTCTCTCCGCGGAAAGAAATCGGCTTTGTACAAGCGTTGTTTGCTGAATAAAGTCTGAACCTGTTTGAAGAGCTTGCCTGGACCTTCCTTATTAAAAACTCTAACTTTGGATTAAAAACTCTAACTTTGGATTAAAAACTCTAACGTTGGATTAATAACTTTAACTTTGAACTGAAAACTTTAAATTTGAATTGGAAACAACGAACAAGTTGGAGGACTTGGAGAAACTGAGATTCTCAAGCCACAACAGTAAAACGTGAAATATATTTTCTTTGTACTGTTTTCAATTAAATATATCTAAAAGATAATGTACAAATCACTGCTTTTTGCTTTTATGTGCATTTTACATACTGTCCAAACTTTTTGGGAATTGGGTTTGTATATAATGAGTCCCTATTTGATAAATAACTTGTTTTGTATTTTTTTTAAAAAGCTTGTTTGTTTTACATTCATAGTCTCTGTAGAACAGTTACATTTTTCCAGGCTCTGTTCTATTTTAGAAAATATTTTTAGTATTTTTTATTCAAAACTATTGTGCATGCTTATCCACTATTTTATCTGTCCAGTAAAATTTTCTTTTGCATTAACAGGTGTTAAAATCTATTATTTCTTATTTGAAGTTATTTGTTCAGGAACGTTCTTTATAAATACAAAATACTGTTATACTGAATTAATGTGGTGTTGCAAAGTAAGTAGGCTATATGTATTTTTGTTGATAGTTTGGCAGTATGAGCTTACGGTAGGCTATGCTGCTTGTGATCTACGAGAAACTGATTTATTGAGCAAGGAATCTCTTTGCCTATGTATTTTCTTTCTATGATCTTTCTTTTTTTAAATCATAATCATTTCTAGCTCATTGACACACATTAACATAGTCACACAATCATTAATTAATATTAGATATTCAAGTGTATTAATGATTAGATAGTTTTGATAGGGTCCCTTTTCCTAATCTGTGTGTAAATACGGTCAAATAAGTTAATGTCTTGCATCTCAGGAGGGACTACTGTGCTCTGTCCTATGTCATCAACCTTGTTTGTCAGCCCTGTTATAACAGAATTAACAGGGTTGAGTGCCCTAAAACCTATAGCTAGCCATGTGGTGAAACAAATGGAAAGATAATTGCATTCATATCAGATTTGTATTACATTTTAACAGATATAATTTTACAAAATGCATGTTCTTTTCTGCATGAATTAAGCGTAACAGGGCTGATGAGTTGTGCTCATCCCCTTATGCCAGATATTGAAAACATGCCTCTTTTTGCATGCCATCTTATCTATTTGAAGAAATAAAGTAAATTCCTCACGGTCGTAACACTCAAAGCGTGATGCCATAATTTCCTGCAGTTTTTCCCCATCATTATAACAGGGTTGACTGGAACTTGGGGACAACATTTAAATTATTATAATAATTTTTTTTTTTTTACATAATCATGCAAACATGTTTTAAGGTTAGTGTTAATATGCAAGGCGACATGTTAAACTTATTATTGGTTTAATTTCTTAAGTAAAATCGTATGTTGAAAGTTGTAAATCAACTTGATTAAGCTCAGGGACGTGATTTTGCTTGACAGGATGACAAATATTGAGTGCTATATGAAAGAACAACATACAGAAGTTGAATTAATTATTATTTTCATGTATTTGTGTACCATTTCAGTTTTATTAATCAAAATGTCCAACAGACAAAAAGATGTCCTCCAATGCTGAAATGGCCAAAGGTTAACCATAAAATATGAAGAAAATTACCATTAGACCATTAGAAAATTTTCCAGAGTATATAGTCATTGTACGTAATTGTATTAATTTCTCAGGATCCACAAAGTAAAAGGGTGAGAGAGAATCTTTCAACTGAGAGGAGTATGCTTTATTTGAAGAATATTGCCAAGAAATGAGGAGTCTCATATCTTTGCTGGTACAACACATATGTGAACAAAAACTTAAAAGATGTGTATATGTAAAACATATATTCCACAGGTCAGTGACAGCTCAAGAACAGTAAATTTTTTTAACTGATCATTTCTCTTGCGCCAATTTCGTTTATTTTTAGTTATTTTAAGATGAATATTCCGGTGGTTTGGATATATATAAAATAAATATAGCTAGCTATATTTATATATATATATATATCTAAATAAAAATATCTATGCTACTGGACAGTGGCAAACTAGCAAGCAAAATGAAGTGACAGCACAATATCCTCGCAGCTTGATTACGTTTACTGTCAAGGGAATCGGTCGTGTTCACTGATTGACACAAGTTCAGTAACCATGGAAGTGCAAACTACTTTTCGACGTGCTCTTTGTAGGCTATTCATCAATTGTTTGCATCCCCACTAATCAGCTAATCAGAGTCATATGTTGAGTCATATTTTGACCAACCAGAGTCTTGTGTTGACTCGCGAAGAGTCCATAACTTCGTTATCGAGTCGCGTCAAGTAGAATCACGCATTGATTTGTATTTTTACATGTATTATGGGTATAACTGGGTTTAAAATATGATTGAAACCGCTTTGTTTGACAGAAAATAAGGCAGGAGTTTCTCTATTATAGCCTATGGGGAAACTGAGAGGCGCAGTGCACTCAGTGTAGAAAATGGGATTTTCTTTTAATTAAGAAATTAAGGGAACACTTAATAAACGCAGTATAACATCAAGTCAATTAAACTTCTGGGATATCGATCTGTCCAGTTACGACGCGTAAACGATTGTGAATCAATTTCCCCTACTTTGGTGCAAATGGAAGTGACAACAGGTGGACAGGAGAGGCAACAGCAAGACAACCCCCAAAAAGTAAATTGTTTTGCAGGTGGTCGCCACCGATCATTTTTCTCTCCTTATCCTTCCTGACTGATTTTTCTCTAGCTTTGCATTTAGCTAGTGCCCTTGTCACTACTGGTAGCATGAGACGGTATCTGCAGCCCATTCAGGTTGCACAGGTAGTCCAGCTCCTCCAGGATGGCACATCCATATATGCCGTCGCAAGAAGGTTTGCTGTGTCTCCCAGCAGTCTCAAGAGCGGTTGGGTGGACTGCTAACGGCAGTTGCTTAGGCTAGCTTCCCGCGGCAGGGTGTGGGCCCACTTGCACTTGTATCTGTGGGTGTCCTTCAGAGAATGGTAGGAGAAGACTGTGGGGTTGAGGGCTTAGGCCTTATCACTCACAGCAACACGTGAAGAGGGGAACAATTCATGATAGCACTGCATGTTATGAGCGCTGTCAGTTCATGCAGGGGAATGTTACGGACAGGGTTTACGTACACAGGATTGGCAGTCCAAATAATCACATGAATAGGGCAGATTTGTCCATAAGTGTCCAGGAACAGTATTTGGGGGGGCACCTACACTCTATAAAAGGTGTCAGGGAAATTTCCCTATCTTGTGGGTTTGTGAACTTCTTCTGAAGTATCCCGTGAAAACTACTCGAGTTTTATACAAAGTACAAACTGAGTCTTTCAAACAGCAAGGAAGTTTTCCTTTAACAAGCTTTATTACTGCAGCAACAAACAAGGAGAGATGTATCACATACAGCTGCGTAGCATACACTCTAACAAAGGAATACTGTCCTCCTGTAGTTATATTCTTCTTAATGCAGCAAAAGCCATCCAATCATAAGCGAATAATGTCTCAATACTCCTCCATTCCTTTATCTACAGAATGTGCCTTTTGCAACATTCTGTTTACTGAACAGGACTTTCTGTTCTAGTTTCACATGCATAAGCCTTCAATCTCCTTTCACCAGACCCCCCTTTATGACTAACAGGTTTTGTCTGATTGTGTCAAAACCATCCAGTAAACATGTGATCATACATTTTGGATAATAAACACCTCTATTTAATAGCTTTAATCATTGAGTAATGCACAGATTTAATTTTCTCTAACAAAGGGACTTAAAAACAACATGGGCAATGGTATTAGGTTAAAAAGTGGACGGCCAGTGACATAACATTACCCAAGGTGAGGTAACTAACGTTACTCTGTTATTAGAGTTTGATTGATAATATTTTTTTGAATTAGGATTTATAAAGCGTCAGCTTGCTAGCAGAATATCTAGACTAATGTTGAAATAATCCACTCTCTGTATGATACGTTTGCGTTATGGGTCTTGTGTGATGTTCTTTATAGCACAGTGGGTTGAGACAAGGATAATCCTAAACGAACATTTTGGGAGTGGCGTAAGTAGACTGGAGATAATGCCCATAAAATGTTCAAAATACCAGGTTCTAAAAGAACAGACGTTTTTGGCATTGCATTGTTCTGGAACATTAGCTGGTAAAGTAATTTGAAAACGGCAAGCTAGCCAACTAACGTTGTCATAAAATGTCTTCTTACCGTGAAAATAGACTACCTGTTTACAATTTCGGACAGATGTTAACGTAAATCTATCACCACGGTAATTAATTGGAAACATTGGGAGATTTTTCGGGTACCCCAACCATCCCCACCATTATCCTTGCATTACGACAGGGGTGCCCACACTCGGTTCTGGAGATCTACTCACCAAGTGATTGCTTGCCCTGCAGAGCAAAGAGGATTAAAGGGTTAACTAGTTCTTTCCCTCCCTCTACCCCACAGGTTAAGGAGAGGATATCTGCTTGCCTGGCTGACATCTCTGAGTGGATGTCTAGCCATCACCTGAAGCTCAACCTCGACAAGACTGAGCTGCTCTTCATGCCATACAAGACCTCCCCGCTTCTAGACCTGTTCATCACTGTCGACGGAACCATGGTGACCGCCTCCCGCTCTGCAAGGAACCTGGGGGTGGTCCTGGACGACCAGCTAGACTTCAGAAAACACATCAGGGCAACGGAACGATCCTGCAGGTTCCTCCAGTTCAACATGAGGAGGATTCGGCCGTACCTGGGTACCTACTCCGCCCAGCTCCTTGTCCACACCATGGTCACCTCACGTCTGGACTACTGCAACTCTCTTCTCGCAAGCATACCAGCCTGTGCCATTCTGCCCCTACAATTGGTCCAGAACGCGGCTGCTCGGCTTGTGTTCAACCTCCCAAAGTTCTCACACGTCACCCCCCTGCTGAGGTCACTCCACTGGCTGCCAGTCATGGCCAGGATCAGGTTCAAAGTTCTGACCCTGGCCTACACTGCAGCCAAAAGGTCAGGCCCCTCCTACCTACAGGACTTGATCCAGCACTACACTCCTGCTCGACCACTTCGCTCTGCTGCTGCAGGGCGACTTGCACTTCCCTCCCTCCGTGTTAACGGCTCTCGCTCGTCCCGACTGCGCAGCTTTTCCACCCTAGCTCCCCAGTGGTGGAACGAACTCCCCACTCCGCTGCGCTCAGCTGAAACACTGTCTGTTTCACATCGTGGTCTGAAAACGCACCTTTTCAGACTCCACCTTGACTTAACTACCTATATAGGGCCAATTATATAGTACGTACTTCCTGTTTTTTGCTATTTTATAGTTAAGAATGTATAGCCGACTGTATTCTATGTTCATTACTAGGGATAGTTCCTACGTTGTGAGAAAGTTGTGCTTTGTCGGATTTGCTTTGTAGTTGCGTCAATGACCTTCAATATGCACTCATCGTACGTCGATTTGGATAAAAGCGCCGAATAACTAATGTAATGTAATTAAGAAGGTGATTACAATCAGGTGGTTAAATACCTGTTTAAAAGTAAAACATTCAGAATACATTTATTTCAGAATATATACTGACATACAGTATATGCATAATACGCATAAAATAAGTAGCCTAATGTATCTAACTCGATTCACTTTGCCCCCAGTGATGAGATGTACCCGTCCCAATTACAGTATTCACGTTTGTCTGAAATGATAAACTGCAGCTTTAAGAAAACCCCGTAAATGATGATGCAGAATTGTTTAAAAGAGTAGACGCTTGCGAAAACCTCAGCTTCTCTGGTTACACTGCAGGACATTTTTGTAAATTTTAAAGTTAAATGCATCAATCTGGTGTAGGCTACTTTGAGAGCAAAATTAGAGGCTAGATCTATGAAGAATTTTGTGGTATAAGTTGTACACATATGAATGCCGATGACAGTCAATTTGACAAATGCTTGAACCTTTACCAGCGTATCTTCAACAATGTTGTTATGATTATGAAATACGATTGTGGAGAGGGAGGATGCACATCAGATAACTTAGCAAAGTGCAGAGTAATGGTAAAATAATATTAGAAAGAAAGAAAGTAAGTCGCACACTCACTCTATATGCTCCAATTCCATTTATTGCCAAAACGTTGCCTACTAATAAATGGAATTGGAGCATACAGTGTGTGACTTTATTTTTTCCCCCCTAATATTATTAAGAAAGTAAAAAACATATTTTGGGTTCATTCTGAAACTGTGGCATTTCCCGATATAACTGCTGACTTGTGACGAAAGTGCCGCCGTGGTGATAGATTTATCTGCCCGAGAATGTAAACAGCTCAGGGTCGACTTTGATCCCCAATAATAACAGTCCATGGCTGGACTACCCGGCCAATGTTCACCCTTGTTTTTGCCTGATTTCGGTCACACTGCCGTTTGGCCTAACGGGCTTCAGTCAATAAAACTTTGCCTTTGGTGGACTCAACGATGGTGCTGGGATGAGAGCCAATCGTTTGCTGGTTGACTGGTCCATTTCTCAGCAGCTAGCTAGCTAGTGTTGTGTTACACAAGCTCAGTGCGCTAGCCCTTATGTTGTGGTGCTGTGGGGGGGCGGGCCAGCCAGAGAGTGGGAAGGCCACAGAACAGTTCTGTGGGAAAGGCACTCGGGAGCGTGCTTTGACGTCAATTTCTTCATTTTCCCAGCAAATCCGACCCGAATCCGACACGCAGCCTTTGCATAAAAATCAGCCCATAGGCTCTTATACGCAACAGAGAAAGTCTGGGAAGGTCTAATTTTTAGTTACATTACAATCTGTACATACATTGGCAATTGAAAGCGATTCAAGCATGTAAAAATCTTACACATAGCCCCTTTAATTGGCTAAAACATAGTTCTCTCTCTCTCCACCTCAACTAATGTGTGGTGAGTGTTCTAGTACAAAATGGCTGGCCCACACACAGCGTCAGAGGAGGCACGGCACTCCCTGTCTGTTTTTAAACCTAAACCTGTGGAGGAACACAAAATAAAGACCCATATTAACGCATTATATGAGCATTTGGGCAACAGACCTGCTCAAGTCAAAACATAATATTGAATTATAATCAGTTAACTATCCGGGATAAAGGACGTATGATTACATTACAGGCATTTAGCAGACGCTCTTATCCAGAGCGTCTTACACAACTTCAAATTACATTTATCCATTCGTACAGCTGGATATATATGAATATCTACGATCTTAAACATTAGAATAAGTGATTGCTGGGGTTATGGTTGCTCATTTAGAAATATGGGCATCTGTATGTGAAAAGAAATACCTCACATCAAATTTCCCATTCAGCACAGTCTGTCACAAATGTCTGTCTCAACAAGTTTTAGTCTTGTAATGAGACTTAAAATCTAATTTTTTTCAAGTGAAATTATCTTACCCCACTGACAAATCTGGAAATGAGTCAAACTCTCACCACACTGTCAATCTTTTTGTTTTATTTAGCAAAAAAGTAACGATTCCAAAGTCTAAATATAAGATTGAAATGCTTGTTACGATTTGGTTTTTGCAGTGCAACTGCAGCCAAAATTCCCATAGGATGACTAGGTCAATGATATGTGACCTTCTCATTGTAATAGGAGTTTATTATATTGTTGGATATTTAAACATGGCATATATATGGAGTACAAATGAAATAATTTGATTTAAATGCCAAACGGCAATAAAATAAACTCCCCTATTACCATGAGAAGGTGAAATCCGTCATTGGCCTGGTGGTCATATGTATTCGTGTTGATGTTGAGTACAAATGGCACAAACCTTTTAATTGAGTAACTTACCAACATTTTTAGAAGTTAAACAGCCATTACATTTTCAATATTTGTGAATTTGTCTTTAAAAATAGTTCAGATACAAATGAGATGCATTGAAATGCATCATGAGTGTCCTTCAGTAGTATGCAATTTAATACTTACTTAAAGGAAAAGTATACAATTTCTATTTTAGTGTATTAGAAACAGTGATGTGTGGCATGGCTTTATGGATATGGACTTGAAGCCTGAATGCTGCAAGTTTGAATCTTAAGGCTGGGATACTCAAATCTGGCCCTTGATGCCAGTAGTAAGTTTGGCTGTGTCCGAATACGACCCGTTCCCTGTCCCGTCCACTCAAACCCCACTCAAACCCCTGTCTACTATATGCCATGTCCCCTCACTGCAAGTGTGCGAAATAAATCCTCCAAAACTTTCCAAACTAGTGAGGAAGTAGTTGATAATTTATTTATTTATTGAGAATATCAACCAGTTTACATATGACAATGGTTACAAAGTGTAGATTATGAATGAAGATAGAATTAACAAAAATAGAGGGTCGTTTTTAATATGACCCGCTCTTGTACCATAGATATGCATATACATTCTATGTCTTGTACGTTTTTACTTCGGGGTTATTTACTGAAATTGTCAGATGAGTGCACATGAGTGCATGAAACCTTTATTTCCTGGGTTTTGTTGACGGAATTCTGGAGAACACTCATCCACAGAAGTACTCCAGAATTACGTCAACAAAACCCTGGAAATAAGGGTTTAATTCTGGTATTTTAAGTGCCCCCATTTGTGAGGAAAAAGTCGCCCACTCAAAAGCATTTTGACAAAGTTGACTCAAATATGCACCCTCAAAGTGGTTTAGGGGACGTATGCGGACACAGCCTTTGTTTTAGTTCTAACATTCTAATCAGGGACTGACTTTCATCTGAGATACAATGTGAGTAGAATCCCTGGTGAATCAGTGACATTAATAAATCAGGTAACTATCAGGTACAAAAGAAAATCCAACAGTACTACTGGCCCTGAGGGTAGATTTGAAAATCCCTGCTTTTTTGGGAACAGCACTAAGCACTGCAGGGTACTGAACCAATAGAACCTACCAGAAAGCCATGCTATCCTATCTATGCTAAATGTGATGGGCTAATCTGAAATTGCTTACCATCAATAAAGTGACTTTAAAATGCCACATATCTGATCTTCCTTTCTTTCTTCTGTGTAGAAGAAATACAGTGTTAATTTAACTCCAGAGTTTATTTAGCACTTAATAATTTACTGTGTGCTTGATATATGTCCTTGTATCCTCTTTCACAATATTATGGTCTCATTTCTTCCCGATGTAGAAGTCCTGATTTCCATGATTCGACCTAGGGAGAATAACACGTCACATCACATCATCCCCATTTTAATTTACTTTCTGTATTCCCTCTGCAGTCCTTTACGGGAGATGTTACAACAGACATAAAAAGGTAATTCATAGTTATAACTTTCTTTAAGAGTAATCATTTTAGAGCCAAGAAGAGGTGGAAAATACAGGTTGACCCAATCACGAACAATAATTTCAGACTTTGCATTTATATAGCACATTTCTCACACTCAAAATGCTTTACAGTGATGAGTTCTCTCAACCACCACCAATGTGTATCTGCGGCAGCCATTTTACAGCCATCTTTTAGCCGAGGTGGCAGATTGAAAGAGCCAGGTTGGGAATTTCCACCTCTGGAACCAAGTGGATTCAAAGGTGCACAAAACCCAGGTGTTAAACATGTTGCAGTGACCCAAGTGAGGAATGAATGGACCCCCAATTAACTAAATACTAAGTACTGAACATCGACCCTGGAACCCGCTTGCAACATGTTGACATGTTGCATCACTGAACTCTTCAAAGGAAATAAATTCAATAACCACAGAAACGAGGTTAAAAAAAAAAATATTTTTAAAAAAAATTGTTCATGTTACTTGGATTCCGGAAGAACTCATGAAGCTATGACATGATGGAACAGTAATAATAGTTATAATGATTTTACGGTTCATTTGTTACTTTTTATATAGCCTAGCATTCTATGCAGGATGTCGCCTAACTCCCACAGATCACACAGTAAAAATGAAAGTATGCTCTTGAAATGCGTAATATGAAAAATTCCCCGATGTCTTCTAACATACTTCTTCCAACAATGAAAACAAACTATTTCATAGCCTAATGAACAACAGAATTCACCCGACTAATAAGATAGTCTTGCAATCCGACAGTAGCCTAAACAACATTCCGAAAGACAAAGCCATCGGCTACGACGTCAACAGAGCAGAGCGTTCTGCGTGTTGAACACAAAGCAGATTTCACTCGTGTTTAAATAACTGCCACTATATTCTACTCTTAAGTACTACTAGCTATTCCTGTCATTTTCTCGTAAGCAAACAGACATAATTGAAGCCTTACTTGACTCTGTGTGAGCACGCCGAGAACCAATTTGTCCTTGGAATCTGTTCGACTTGAATGTAGTTTACAGTCCAAAGTTTGCTGCTGCTGTGAGCGGTTTTGGTTGGCAAAAAGCCAAGGGTAGCCTACGCCTAACAGACATAGTAGAAGTAGCCTAGCTACCGCAGCAACGTTAGTCCGTAAGGGGTTGGACAGTGACACAATTTTAGTTGTTTTGGCTCTGTACTCGTCTCAAGGCACATTGTTGGACAAATATATCGGTGAATGGTTACAGTGCATACTTTCAGCTTTAATTTGAGGGTTAACGACCATATCGGACAGTGTAGCAATTGTAGCCCTTTTTTAAATAGCTACATCTATCCCAATTAAACACACCACACACTATGAACATGTAGATGTTTTGGACACTACCACATACAAGGGTCCCTCATTTCCCAAAACACACACATTAGACACTAAAGTTTTTTTTAAAAAAAGACACAGACACACGCATACACTCTCACAGAAGAGCAACTTGCCGTCACAACGGCCACTCACAAACCTCAGACTGAACACAGCTACCTTTAGCTAAACATTTAGCAACCTGCAGTTATACTTTATTTTTACTGTGATCATCCACATATATGCTGCTGATCTTATCACCTGTCATTGATGTACTGCCTAACGACATCAGCTTATCCAGAACACAGCAGCGCGCCTGGTCTTCAACCTCCCCCGACACTCCCATGTCACCCCCCTGCTCATTGACCTCCACTGGCTACCGGTGATGGCTCGCATCAAATTCAAAACATTGGCGCTCGCCTTCCAGGCAGTCCGAGGATCTGCCCCTCCATACCTCCAAAAACTAATCAGACCCTACACACCTGCCAGATCCCTGCGTTCCGCCTCCTTAGGACGACTGGTACCCCCCTCCTCCCTCTTCATACTAGCACCCGGCCTCGACGTCTGTCTGTCCTCACGGTGGTGGAATGACCTCCCCGTGGAGGTCAGAACAGCAGAAAGTCTGACCGCCTTCAAGCGCAGATTGAAGACTCACCTCTTCAAGCTGCACCTCTCTCCACCCCTCCCTACCTCCCTGTGACTATTGTTATTATTGTTGTGTAATTACCCCCCCACCCCAAAAAAAAAACCCAATCATACTGACTGCGTCTAGTACTTAGATTCGTATTTGCCTTTTTAGGGTTGTTTTTAAACGCTCTTGTTCCTAGTTTGAAAATGCACTATGTACGTCGCTCTGGATAAGAGCGTCAGCTAAATGTCTATAATGTAATGTAATGACATCTGTATAATGACTGAATTAATGAAGGAACAACCTTGCTAGATACAAACCAGCCATGTTATCTAAACCCCTCAAAAAAAGTTTGGAAATTTGTGTTTGGTCGATCATATCTCTAGTCACTGTATTATTAGCATTGTATCCAACTCAAAACAATAGAGTCAATACCAACCAACCAACCATACCTGACATTGGCATTACAGTTCAATTGGGACCCCACCCAGTTGTGTTGATCCTTACAAATGGGACATCATTGTAAATGGAAATTAACAGGCTTTCCAATAATATAACATACGATGCTAATAATACAGTGACAACAGAAATATGATCGACCAAACACAAATGACCAAATCTTTTTTTTTAAGGGTTTAGTTGAGCTAGCTACCATTCATTGTAATCAGATGTTGATACGATCGAAACTAAGTGTTGCTCACTTTAACAAGAAATATAATAACCGAAGATAAACGTTGTATGCCAACGAACACCAATGACTGCAAGTAGTTTGAGGTAAATGTAGGCTAACTGACATCCGGTTATGGTAGCTAGCGAAGTGTTGCTTACGTTACCTAACTGCATTTGTAATCTAACGAGCTATTATCTTACGATAAACATTAACTAAAGTTGGCTACACAAAATACCAACTTTGAGGTCTGCTAATGCGTTAAAATGTCACAAAAAAAGTGCACTAATTTCATCAATTTACCAGCGAACGTGCCTCAATCGGACTGGTCGCACGGTTCGCACCCGACTACTTAACTGTGCGTGTTCGGCTAGAGCCGCTTTACATCATATCTGCGTCGGAAACGGTATATCCGAGTATACATAGCACGTCCAAATATGGTTCGTGGGTTGGGCAAAAAAACCGAGGGAATTTCATCACATTGAGTTGGCAGAACTTGGCACTTGGCAACCTTACAGCTGAACGGATCTGACACAGAATCGTAAGTCCATAAATAATTAAAAATGACAGATACGGACTGAGATAGTGGATGGAACTTTCACAACAGCCGTAGCCTACGTCTGGGGTTTTCAAAGTGGGGGCCGCCAGGGGGCGCCAGGGGGGCCAATTGGAAGGGAGAGGAAAATGCAACAAAAAAAAATCCTTTCATATCGAAATTAGGTCTTTGCCATGCCCTTCTTTCAATCGCAGCCAATAACTAACCGTCTGCCTGTCAGTCAAAGCGTTACGTTGAGCTGCTAACGGCCCGATTATAGAATCAAAATAGGGTCAAAAGTATTGTGTTGTGTATTAAGAAGCTGTATGTTAGATTTTTGTATATTTGCCAGTGTAATTTAAAAAAAAATTTTTTTAAAGCCATTTCGCAATAGGGGGGCCCCAGCCAGAGGCTACGACTATTTGGGGGTCCTTGGCATGGAAAAGTTTGGGAACCCCTGGCCTACGTTATCATAGCAACGCGTTAACGTGTGCCCTACGTAAGTTAGTTTGCTGACTCTCTTTAGTTTATCTAGCAAGTGATCATCCATGTAACTAGCTAGGTATAGCACATTCAGTTCCAGAAGGGAACTAACTGACGTTAGTTACTTCAGCTGCTTATTGTCAGAGAGCAATGCAGGGCAACGTTAATGTTAAATGATGTCATGCTGTAGGCCTATCTGTGTGGAATTGTGTATTTTTGTAAGCGGCGTAATGAGCGAAATCTGGCTCAGTCGGCTGAGGTCATTAGACTACGTAAAGTATGCCGTTACCAGCCTATTCGTTAATTTTCAGCAATGTCACTTATACTTGCAATTATTATGAAATACAAAGTTTGTTCAGAAACACGTCTAATCCAGTGCTGAAACTAGCTACTAAAGTGTTGTGTCAAACTAAAGAATGTTGTGCTATCAGTCAGACACCGTCTGCCAATCACAACTTGTTCTTCCCTGCGGAGAGGGGTACCCTAAATTACCCCAGACCTTATCAGAATGCCCATTTGTATTATTGATAGAAGCATGGCGCAAATAATCAGAAATAGCTTTACTTTTCATGATGTGATATAGGCCAACTACACTACAATAATGACATTCCTGGTTAGTTAAACTAAGAGTAAGATTTTCAATTAAAATTATTCATTTATAATCCACCAGGCCATAGCCTACATTTTTTTAGATTAACGTTAGCTATATACATTCTGCACATTTCTCATTGTGTAGATAACGTCATTTAATGACGGCTTTAGGACGAAATAAGAAATAAATATATATATTTGTTTCACGGAACATTTTAGTTGGGCTATTCGTTTTTCACCATCAGCCTTAAAACGGTACAGTGAGATTTACTATTAACCCCGAGAATTAGGTTACCTCAGACTGAGGGGCTTTCAAAAGAGCGGCAAGCGGACTCGTCTTTGATTGGCTGAGAGAAGAGTCCGTTTACCGCGATTTTCTGGGAAGCCTCTCAGTATTGGGTTATCGCAGATCTTACAGTAGTGGTCAGCATCTGATTTGGATCAAAGCCATTCATGTTAATGATTAAGATAACAATAAATCAACAGATTAATAAGTAATTGACGTTGTTCATTTTATATTCCATTTTATAATAAATAGTAACCGTTTCTGACCACTAGCTTTCTGCTATATTGACCCAAATTTTACTGTTGGTTGCCAGTAGCTTCAGATCCAGTAGGCTACAAATTCTATATTAATAATTATTAATCTGTACAGGAAAAAAAATAACCATCGCCATATTCACTGAGAATGCATTAAATAGTGTTACGACCTGGCTCATGGCCGTAACAAAAAGGGAGACGCACACCATGGATATAGCAATAAACAAGAATTTATTATACTTAAACTACAAAAATTAGAGCTTCAAACAAGAAACCAGTGGAGTATGAGGGTCAGTATATCAGTCATGTAAGTGAGTGGATGCAGTGGGAGGTATTGTGAGGTGGATGTTGTAGGGTGTAAACTAAAAGCTAACTAAGCCATAAGCAAACCAAAAACAAGCAAGGTGCCGGTGGTGAGAGAACTGGGGACTGGAGCAGCTTTTATACTCAGGACAACCCAGGCAGCTGTCCCGAATTGTCCTGATTGGGCTCCAGCCCCGCCCACTGGATAGGTTGGCTAGGACAGGGAACAAAGCAGTGTTACCCAGAGCAGAGTTACCCAGACCAGGCCAGAGGGCCGTCACACCCCCCTCCACAAAGACAGTGTCCCGCAGGGAACACTAACAAACCCCAGAATTAGACAGGGTAGTGGTGTTTACAAAAAACACACACAAATAACAGCACAAATAACTAAATAACAAATACAACCAATCAAATTAAATAAGACACTAAATCAAACCTGAACAGGCCCTGCACACCCATGTCCAACCGAACCACCTCCTCCTCCAGCCTCAGCAACGGGATCCTATGAAGCAATTTAAGAGGGGAAGAGAAAGCAATAGGGGAGAAAACCGGCTACAGGGCAAAAACTGAAAAACATAAATACCAACAACATAAACCCTAACAGGGAGCCCGGGACAACGCATCTGCCACTACATTGTCCCTCCCCTTAATGTGACGAATGTCCAGAGTATATGACTGTAACAGTAAGGACCAACGCATGAGCCGCTGGTTAGGACACTTCAGGGAATTGAGAAAAACCAAGGGATTGTGGTCTGTATAGACTGTCACAGGAGCCAGACCAGAAACCAGATACACATCAAAATGATGCAAAGCCCAGACCAGAGCTAGAGCCTCCTTCTCAATCACAGAGTAGTTCAGTTGATATGAATTAAACTTCTTTGAGAAGAAACTAACCGGCCGGTCAATGCCCAACTCATCTGCTTGTAAAAGCACAGCCCCTGCACCCACATGACTAGCATCCACTTGGCGCTTAAATGGCACATCCATAAGCGGAGCAGCCAAGACAGGAGCAGCACAGAGGAAAGCTTTGACATTGTCAAAAGCTAGCTGACACTCAGTACTCCAGATGTACTGGGCGTCGCCCCTCAGCAGATCAGTAAGTGGAGCCACTACTGTAGAGAAATTCCTACAGAAACTGCGGTAATAACCCACTAAACCTAAGAACCGCTGCAGCTCTTTCTTAGTGGTAGGGCTAGGGTAGTGCTCAATCGCCCTCACCTTAGCCTGGACCAAAGAGACCTTTCCATGTCCGACCACCCGACCGACGTACCTCACCGACGCCTTTGCGAACTCACACTTGGCAAGGTTGACGGTGAGGCCCGCCCCAGCCAGGCGGTCGAACAGCGCGCGGATGCGCTGGAGATGAGTCAACCACGTGTCCGAATAAATAACCACATCATCCAGATATCCTTCACAACTGTACTAGCAGCCCCCACAGGACGGGGAAGAGCTGCACTCACCTGCCCCACAGAGCCAGATGCACCATCACGACCATAATATGGTTTCAATAAATTAACGTGGCACAGCTGGTTAGTCTTCCTACGTAAAGGTGTTGCAATCAAATAATTCAAATCTGAAATCCGCTTTACCACAGTATGCGGCCCAGTAAACTTAGCCTGGAAGGGGGACCCAACCACAGGCAAGAGCGCAAGAACCAGATCACCCGGGTTAAACGAACGCCGCTCAACCCGACGGTCATAGAGACGTTTCATTTTTTGTTGAGCACAGGCAAGTTTCCCCTTAGCCAGCTCCCCAGCTGCATAAAGCCTGTGCCTGAAACCATTGACATAGCTCAACAAGTTTTGAGGTGAATCGGGCCCTTTCCAGTCATCCTGCAAAACAGCTAGCGGGCCACGCACAGTATGCCCAAACACCAGGTCGTTGGGGCTGAAACCTGTACTGTCCTGAACGACCTCCCTAGCCCCCAGCATCAACCAGGGTAACCCCTCCTCCCAGTCCCCATCTAACTGAATGCAATACGCACGCAGCAAAGACTTAAGAGTCGCGTGAAACCGCTCGAGCGCACCCTGACTCTGCGCATGATAGGCGGATGCCTTGTTGTGTTTCACACGGAGCAGTTTCAGGACCTGGGCAAATAGATGCGAGGAGAAGTTAGACCCTTGGTCGGATTGAATAATCTTTGGAATGCCAAAGATCGAAATGAACTGCAACAGGGCACGCACCACAGACCTAGTGGTAATGGTGCGCAATGGATAGGCTGCAGGGTACCTAGTCGTTTGGCACATCACCGTCAACAAATATACCGCCCCACTGCGGGACCGGGGGAGAGGACCTACACAGTCAATGATGAGATGTTCGAATGGTTGACTGATCACTGGAATCGGACATAACGGAGCTGGCATAATGCCCTGGTTTGGTTTCCCAGACAACTGACATGTGTGACATGTTTTGATATAGGACGACACCTCCCCCTTTAGGCGAGGCCAAAAGAAATAGCGGAGAATGCGATCATAGGTTTTGCGCACACCTAAATGTCCACACTCATCATGTGACACCTTCAAAACCATGCTGCGAAATTTGGAAGGCACAACAATCTGAAAAACAGGACCTCCAATGAAATCAGCCCCATGGGGAGCCCACTTTCTCATCAACACATCGTTGTGAATGAAATATGCCTGAGCACTGTCCTTCATGCCAGCAGCAGGGAGAACCCCCTCAAACAACTCCTTTAGAGTGGGATCCATCTGCTGCTCTCTCACCAGATCATCGTGAGAGACAGACCAGGGAAAGTCAGACAATGACAGCACAACGGTATCTGTACTGACATCGGCCACTTTGTCACCATCACGATTGGCACGGCCCATGGCGCGCGTAACTGCGCACGCAGTGAAAACATCAGGAAACTCCCTCTCAGTCATCGGGCTTACCTTTAAGAAGCGGCACTGACGTCACTACAACAGGTGGAGTCACACCGGCCCACACGCGTGCACCAGCCAGGCCATTACCCAGGATCATAGTAACCCCTTCAAACGGTAGCGCCGGGCGCACACCCACAGTTACCTCACCTTCAAACAACTGAGGAAAGCCGTATCCTATGTAGAGGGACATGCAAAACATTTAACCCCATCCCACGAATGGGAATGGAGTCACCTGTGTCGGACTCATCAGAAAATGGCAATGCTGAGGCTAAAATAAATGAGTCAAACGCCCCAGTATCCCGCAGGATCTTCACGGGCACCTTTTTGTCACTATCCACCAAAGATACAACCCCATCTGTGAGAAACGGTAAGTAAGAATCAAGATCGGAGAAGAGGGGAGTTTTAGACAAATCACACCGTGGGATATCAAAACCAACTCCCTTCCCCACAGGGGCAGCGAGACCCGCACCTTTCGCTTTGACACCGCCAGACTGAGACAACCAAGGTGGCTTACTTTTGGATTTCAGAGCATAACAATCAGACTTCCAGTGCCCTTTCTTATGACAGTAATTACATACCTTGTCACCCTCCCGGGCACCAGGCTCATCCCTACGTCCTGACTCACCACCCACACCAGGCGCGGGAAGATCTTTCCTAAACCCCGACGCGACAGCAGGAGCGCGAGGCTCCCCAAATCTAACCTGGTGCGTCAAGGCATAGTCGTCCACCAGGGCAGCAGCCTCCGCGGCAGTTCTAACCATTTTCTCACTAATGTAAGTGGCAATGTGAGGAGGGACAGCGTTCTTAAACTGTTCAAGAACCACCAAGTCGCATAAACTTTCAAAGTCGTTCACCCCCGATGCCTTGCACCAGCGATTAAAATGCAACACCAGGTCGCGTGCAAACTCAAGGTGGGACTGAGTCTTATTTTTCCTCCAGTCTCTAAAGCGCTGACAGTAGGCCTCCGGCACCAACTCGTATGTCTTAAGTACCGCAGACTTTACTTTAGCATAGCTCTGACAATCAGCCCGAGCATAAACACGAGTATGCCTCCTGAGCCTTCCCAGTAAAAACACACTGCAGCATAAGTGTGCGCTCAGCGTCAGGCCAACCACGTACATCAGCAACGCGCTCAAATAAAGAGAAGAATGACTCTGGGTCCTTCTCGCTAAACATAGGCAGGAGGCGCAAGTTTCGGATAATATCAAAGGATCTGTGAGACGCCCCCTCAAGACTCATCACCCACAGCACTCCCCGGGAATATACCCTCCTTAATTAAAGACAACTTTTGTTGCTCCAAATTCAAACGAGTCTGCTCATTCTCCTGCCTCATTTTCTCCTGGATCAATTCCTTTTCCATTTTTCGTTCCTCATGCTCTAACTGTAACTTCAGCAACCTCTCCTGTTGCTCAAAGGTGAGACTAGGGTTTGTCACCAGAGACATGCCCCCTCCCAAACCGGGAGAAGCCCCCCCAGCGGGCTTTGGCAAAACTTTCATTTCTACCAAGCTAGACAGCAAACTAGCCTTAATACCAGGTTTCAAAGCATCAGCTATGCTCAGCAACTAACAATAATTGAGCCTTAGTAATAAGGCAATTGACGACCCCACAACAGAGCATACCCTCTAGCTGACTGCCTAACCCAATCTAGCTACCTAAACTCATCCCTAGTCTTCATGCAGTTTTAGCGGGAGGCTCTTTAAACCCTAACTCAGTAGCCCGGTGCAGCCCCCAGCAAAACTGATTACCACACCTTACGGCCCTGAATGGGTCCCCGAGACAATTGCTCTAGCCGCACCACCGCAACACTACAGGGAAGAGCTCAACTAATCCCAAAGGGGAAAAGCCGTAAACCTAACCAGGGTAGCCCCGTAAATTATACGCCAATCAATGTATACCCCTGCTTGCCCCAATATGCACCACAAAACAAAATGCAGACTCCACCGAAACACCAAACCTAACGAAAAAAATGACACCCAGGCATTTTTAAATAAGGTACAAATAACTAAACTACAAACCAACTCAAAACTCTAAAGTGTGCGCCTCCAAAAACGCATAACAAACGCCAAACAAATTAACAAGCCACACGCAGTGGACCAAAATCACTAGCAAAATCAGCAAACAATGACGTCTATTACGAAGCTGGTTCAAACACAGAAAAGTGCCCTCCTTGTAGGCAATACACAGGAGACACGCATTAATCAAGTAGATCGGCTAAGTGCGCCCCTTGCCAATCAAGGCAACATCACGGGAGCCACACAAACACAATTAACAGCTTAACAATGAACAACTGCTAACAATCAACAATTAACACAATTAACCGGCCAAAGTCAAAACCGAATCTACAGCAAAACTTACCAAAAAGCGGACGAGCCCCCATTTGTTACGACCTGGCTCATGGCCGTAACAAAAAGGGAGACGCACACCATGGATATAGCAATAAACAAGAATTTATTATACTTAAACTACAAAAATTAGAGCTTCAAACAAGAAACCAGTGGAGTATGAGGGCCAGTATATCAGTCATGTAAGTGAGTGGATGCAGTGGGAGGTATGGTGAGGTGGATGTTGTAGGGCAGGGGTGGCCAATTCCAGGCCTCGCGGGCCGGTGTGTATGCAGGTTTTTACTGCCACCAGTTACCACGGTTCAATCAGCTAATTAGTCATACACACAATCACCGATTCACTCATGGGCGTAGGTTTGGTTTGAAATGTGCTGGGGACAAAGACGCATTCGGAAGTGCATTTTCAGAAGTGCTGGGTACAATGACGCGCATTCATATAATTGTTGACGGGGGGGGGGGGGGGGGGGTGCTATCAAAAATTTTAGCGGACCTCGAATATATAATTGTTTACGGGGGGGGGGGGGGGGCTATCAATAATTTTAGCGGAACGCGAATATATAATTGTTGTCGGGAGGGGGGGGGGTGCTATCAATAATTTGTTGACCGGGGGGGGGGGGGGGGGGGTTGATCGTCTTCTTATTTTTATACTTTATTTCTCGAACTTTTTTTTTTTTTAAAAGTGGTGGGTACAAAATGACTCATGAAGAAAACTGGTGGGTACGTGTACCCACCGTCCCCCCCGTATTCTACGCGCCTGGATTCACTTGTAAATTACAGAACGATAAAATGCTACAATACACGCATTGACGCATACCGGCACAAGAACATTCATCAGCTGCTTTTCATATCGCGGATATGTAGATTAAAATATCAGATCGTGTAAACGATTGGGCTAATTCAATAATTGTTAACTGGCGGCAGCAAAAACCTGCATACACACCGGCCCGCGAGGCCTGGAATTGGCCACCCCTGTTGTAGGGTGTAAACTAAAAGCTAACTAAGCCATAAGCAAACCAAAAACAAGCAAGGTGCCGGTGGTGAGAGAGAACTTCTTCTTCTCTAAGTTTTTTTGGCGGATTACAAACCCTTTAAGGTGCATACCGCCACCTAACATCATGTCATTTCTACTTCATTCTTAAATTATATTCATTAATCTTGTGTCTCTTAGGAAAGTGTAAAGTGCCTTCCTGGTGCTTTCTATTCCCTCTCCTTCTGTTCCTAAAATTCCTATCAGATCCCAATCCCTTCCTGCCTCGCGGACTTTATCGTGTAGCCGTTCTCTTTCCTCCTCATATAAGGTGCAATGCAATATGATGTGTTCTACATTTTCTTTAACTCCACAGTTCCCACATTTATTACTGTCCCTTTTCCCCATTATAAACATTGTGCCATTTAATCCTGTGTGACCCACTCTAAGTCTTGTAATAATTATTTCCTCTCTTCTGTTCCTTTCCTTATGGCTCTTTGTAATGACCGACTTTTGTATTTTATAGAATCCCCTTCCTTTCTGGTCTTCATCCCACCTTTTCTGCCAAATTTCTATTCCTTTCCTCTTAATTATTGCTTTACCTTCTCCTTTTCCCAGTGGAACTGTAACCTCAATTTCCTTCTGTAATGCCATTTTCGCGAGTCTATCTGCACCCTCGTTCCCTTTCACCCCCACATGTGCTGGTACCCAACAAAACTGGATATCTATGCCACCTCTGTTAAGCCTTAGTAAGCTATGATTAAGTTCAATAACTAAATCATCTCTTACTGTTTTTGTTGACTGTATGCCTTCTAAGACTGCTAGTGAATCTGTACACATCACCACTCTATCCGGTCTGACTTCTTCCACCCACTGTAACCCAATAATAACTGCAATTATTTCTGCAGTAAATACTGATACTTGATTGGAGATTCTTTTGGAAATTTCTATTTTAAACTCCGGGACATAGATACCAATTCCCACCTCTCCCTGCTTGTTTTTAGACCCATCTGTAAATATTTCTAGATACCTATAAAAACTCTGTCCCAGGTAAGCACTAGTTTTAACACCCATTTCCTCTATTTGCCATCCTCTTTTCTTCTCCAGAATATTTAAATCTATCTTGACTTCTGGGAACAGCCAAGGGGGAATGCTGCTCATTGGGGTAGACCTGGCGAACTCTAATACCTCCATTTCGTATTCCCTTACCCTTTCTTCCCATGTCCATCCTAATCCATTGCCCTGGAACCTGGAATACTCCCAGCATTTTTGTAGAATCTTTACATTATTTCCTTCCTCACTTCCTTTAATCCTGACCCAGTATGCTAATGTAAGTTTTCTTCTTCTTAATTCCAGTGTGAGAGAGAACTGGGGACTGGAGCAGCTTTTATACTCAGGACAACCCAGGCAGCTGTCCCGAATTGTCCTGATTGGGCTCCAGCCCCGCCCACTGGATAGGTTGGCTAGGACAGGGAACAAAGCAGTGTTAAGGCCCTGTCACACTATTGCGTATGAGAGAAACGTATGAGTTGCGGATGTAAATTCATGAAATAATTTTCATACGCGCAAAAAGCCGTTGAAAATAAAGAATTTTTCGGATACTTACCGTATTGAACCTATGAGTAGCGTATGAGTAGCGTATCGCCAGCGTATGGCTAGCGTAATGTACGTATGGCTAGCGTATGAGTACAGTATGAACTGCGCGTGTCCAGCGTACCGCTATCACGTGACAAAGTGCCAATATAACCATCGGCCTTTCCACATTCTCGGTTCTCAGGATGGGGAACGCAACACACCACCACAACCAGGAAAGAAGTATTGACTCGTTAATGACTGTAGGCTATTACTCAGAGGGTATGCAACATGGTTGAAAAGGACATGATGACGGTGAGGGATTTCGAGAGCTAATAAAACAGGCTGGGCACACGACTCACTCCAGACCACGTAGATATGCTTAAATGTTCTTGAATAAAAATAAGTAGGTCTATCTAGTATGCATATGAGGAGCCTATTCAAAACATAATAGCCTATGTTTTAAGTTGACTGTTCTATGCTAGGTCTACTAGTTTAACTGTCGCCTTTCAATTTCAAGAGCGATTATGTTCATGCTGCAAGTGCCTAGCGGAGCAACGGTTTCGCTTGCTACAGATGAGACCGAGCGCAATTTCTTTTCTGTTAAAGTAGCCTATACACGCCTTCCTATTCTATTTTTGTTATGCTACAATAATGCCTGTTTCTCAAATGTTACAATAAATATTTGATTGATGAATATAACATGCATTTTGTATTCTGTCTATCATAAGCTATATTTAGCTTTTATGTTATCAATTAATCGACGATTTTTTGTTAAGGTTAACAACTATCGATTAAGGAAATTCCTTAATATTTGCATCCCTACTATGTACCATTATTACCATTATTATCATGTGGCATTATTAATGATCAGTTGATCATATGAATAAACGTTTTTTAAACTTACTTCTGGTGTTTTTCATACTTTTATAATACATCAAATGATGTGTAATTTATAAGTACCCCTGACCCATAGAATAATAAACGACATTTTACACTTGACTTTAAACTATACAATTGTTCTAAATCATCCTGTCTTGCCATGGAACTGCACCTGCATCTGAGTTGACCCAGTGCTTCAGGAGGTTCCTCTGCTTCTTTCAATCGTCAGGCATACGCCAAGATGTCTATATACGTTGCAGATACGTCAGACATACGTTAGAAGTACGTTACTCATGCGCTATCAATGCGCTATCAATACGCTAGCTGTACGGTACACCTTCATGTCAGCGTATGTCATCGTATGACCAGCGTACTCGACCTATGAGTAACGTACCTCTAGCGTAACTCTAGCGTATTCAGCGTATGCCTAGCGTATGTTTAGCGTATAAACCATACGTCCGAACACGCACAAAATTTTTGAGCATGCTTAAAAAACTTTTGGTGCCTCGCCGTATGCCAGCGTATGCCACCGAATGCGACCGTGCTTGAAACGTATACAACCTATGCCTAACGTACCCCTAGCGTATGTCAGCGTATATCAGCGTATGAGTGATATTTTTAATACGCTGGCATACGCTAGTACGAAACGCTATAGTGTGACAGGGCCTTTACCCAGAGCAGAGTTACCCAGACCAGGCCAGAGGGCCGTCACAATAGTATAAAAAAACAATACTCCAAGCCACAGATTATTACTACTTGTCAAACATGGAGAACTGATTTCATATACTGTTTATTGGGGCGGGATTGGGGTGGGGTTAGCGGGATCTGTGGTGGGTGTTGATATCTTAATCATTAACAGGAATGTTTTATTTCTTGTTTTTTTATTATTCACCAACAGATGCATAACACCAATATGCCAGAAGTCTGGCCACAACTAAAGTGACTTATTAAAGTGACACCACAAGCCAGGCAGCTGTCTGATCAAGTGGCCTTTATCTTAGATGTGCTTTTGCCTGAGGTAAATTCTTTAATATTTTAAATGCTTGTCTTTAACATCATATGTCACATGTGTAGGTCATACAAACCTCCAGAAATCAGGGAATCTGGAAACATGGTAGGACATGTAGGTGTGTAAAATTAGGATTTTCAGATCCAATGTCAGCGGTTTCTAGTATTTGCTCTCAAGTTTAACAAAATGTACAAACAGTCCATTATACCAAAGTCCGTTATACCAAATTTGGAAGTCCTGTTATCAAGCTGTGACATTTATTTCAGCAAATTACAGCAGAAAATACAGACTTGCAAATCAATCTAGAGATCATTGAATCGGATCCAAATTCTCCCCTCACATCATGTCTTAAAAAATGAACTCAAAATCAGCAAGATCCATCTGATCCAGCATTGCAAAAGTAGACCTAAATTGGCTTATCCTGAGTCCATTCTAACAGAGAACATAAACTTTGCATAACTGGGCCTGGGTATCATATGCAACTTGACACAGATTAATTGAAAGATAAACGCAATTGTGACTGTTGTTGAACCTGTAATTCCAATCACTTGTTGCTACAGGCAACAGTCAGCCGCCTTGCAGGGGTACACTCGCTCTCATTTGAAGAGGCAAAGGAGCTGTACCAATGGGGACCACAGTATCAATCAAGGTAAGATGAAGACAGAGGGGTAATCATTTTAAACATTGACATTTTTGTTTGAAATACTTTTTAACATGAAGAATCTCAGAACCTATTATGTATTAATCACCTCATTATCTCTTTTCTTGACAGTGAAATTTAACTATTTAATTTTTACCTTTTAAAAAATTTGAGTGAGAAGGCCAAGGACAGGCTTGCGGTATTTGCGGAGAAGATGGAAAGAGCCCTCAATTTACAGATATCTGTAAATCATAAGATTTTTAACCCCTTCACGCAGACGCGTCTAATCTGAAACCATCAGGTACAATGGGGGAAATAAGTATTGGACACGTCAACAATTGTATTATCAAACATATTTCCAATGTAGCTATTCACATGAGATTTTTACCAGACATTGGTATTAACTCAATAAAACTACACAACTAAAGAAATTGTAACATTCCAATTCTTTAAAAAAGTTATGTGCAATAAAGTGAAATGACACAGGAAAAAAGTATTGAACACGCTAAATTAAATGTGGTAGAAAAGACATATTTTTTATATTTGGTTGCATATCCTTTGCATGCCATGACTTTATGATGTCTGTGACCCAACAACATCAAAAGGCTCTTGATATCTTATTTGCTGGTACTCTTACAAGCGATACTATAACAGCTCTGCATTTGAATGGATCTCTATGGGAATTGGGGGGTGAGACAAGATTTAGCTGTAAATTACACTGGAACAATATAGAACACATGGTTGGCTAAGTGGCTCTAAGTCATCAAGGGTCTGATGTATTAAACAAGCCTTTAACCATCACTCTGCTGCCAGAAATACAGTAGATATGGAAGGATCACTTTAAGGGTTGTTTCTCCTGACAGATTTTCCTATTGAACTCTATGGAAAACAATGGTCATGCAACTAAATATTAGTTCAGTAATTTAAAGTGAAGTTAAATCTTGAAAATATTTTTCAGTTCAGGGTAAAAAATATTTCTGAACAGCATTAGTTGTCCTGAACCTCGCTGAGCCACAGTTCTCTGAGTTTGTCCATCTTGTAGCCAACCAATGGCCCTTCCCCTGTCTTGGATGCTCAGTTGTCATTGAACCATCTTCAAATTTCAAGTGATGATGAATGGAAAATGCTCAGCCATTTTATTGCTAAAATTGGCATGCATGGAATGACAGTCATGCAAAACATGTGCAAATGGTGCATGAGGTGTCACAATGGGTGTTTCGAGGCAGTTTGTCAGTTTAGTCTGACTAAATTCGTGCTTCAAATCCATGACAAGAAAATCTGGGTTAATTAAAAAAGTTTCTAAAAATAAGTGCAATGAATGCATGTCCCATAATGATGTGATGTCTATAGTCCAAATAACAACTCAGAGGGGGATATTCTAACCCTATCTGGCTTAAAAAGACATACTGTTTTTTGTAGGGGGTCATTTTGTAGGGCTCTGGTAGTGCTCCTCCTGTTCCTCCTCGCACAAAAGAGCAGATACCGGTCCTGCCGCTGGGTTGTTGCCCTTCAGAACATTTAACGGATTGGACCGCAGCCCTGGAACTCCGCATCATGCTCCTCAGTACTTGGGCTGTGACATGGCCATGCCTGTCATTGGTGTGTTTCTCAGCGAGAGCAGAGTGAGATTTGGGTCTGTGAAGCTTTTTTCAGCGTGTGTTTCACAGTTTGCACCATTCTCTCAGCTAATCCGTTGGGTTGTGGGTAACCTGGGCTGAAGTTGGTGAGCTTTATTCCCCATGATGTTGCAAACATGCTTTATGGCTTTCTAGGGTTGCCTTTGAGGCAACACAGGGTCTGATATTGGTGGATCTCCCAGGCCTAATGACATTACTTGCTGCCAATCCAAAGGAGTTTTGGCTGTGGGGCTGTGGGACTGTGAGTGTGATGATCTCTCTGTATGTAGACACAGGGATTACTTCCTCATATGCTACACCACCACATTTGAAATAAAGAATAATAAACTACTGTCACCGATTAGATCATTATTTATTATATTGATTACTCTAGTCATTATTCAGCCTGAATTCTAAGCAGGGAATGGTTAAACGATGAATGTACTGCCCTTGAGATATCAAAGAATAATACTGAGCATTTGAACAGTAGCATAACGTTAGTTAAAAAAAACACTTAAGATGGGAATAATCTACGTTAGCAAAACGTGTATTTTCTTTGACTATATGCATCACTGTTGAGACATTTACTAAGACGAGTTAAATGCAAACTAGGAATGAGACAATTGATAATAAATCAAATGAACAATGGAATAAGTTTGTGCGCAATACTCATATGCATTTGATGGTGTCCTTTGGAGGAACATAGTTTTTAAAAAGCAATCTGCATTTTCTGCTGCTCTGCTTGCTTCATGACAAAATATCCTGATTTATCATGAAGTATTAACAAATGCCAGTGGGACTAAAGACAATAACAATACATTTACTGGTCAGAAATTTAACAGCCCTGGCTGCTACAGAATAATACAAAAGTAAAATGTTTAAAAAATAACTTATTTTAATTTTTAATCTTCTCAGTGGTGATTGGTGGATTAAAGAATACATTAACTGAACCCACCCCTCATTGAAATGTACATATGTTAAAAAACAGAATTCATGCACACTGTAGCAGGGGCGGGTCATGTGACAGCTACAGTACGAGCTGCACACAGCCCATCTAATAGTATATTTATCAGACTTTATTTACCACATCAAGTCATGAGCTCCCTTACCTTCATCCTGCGCCTGTATCATGATGGTTATTTCTCTTTCTGTCCGTTTTGTTTCCTAGTAAAATTGACAGTTTATCTCAGTAAATACAGTATTAACCATAAAAGTATAGTGGTCATTTCACCAGGAGTGACTCCAGAATGAACTAAATATATTAACCTAAGAGCAAAGGTATTTGAAAAATTAGGCACAGGATGTGAAATGTTTTGCACGTACCATGTTCTGCTCTATCCTCCCTGAAAGCAAAATACTTGTTAATTATTTAATTACTTGATGACTAGATTTACATTTTGCTGAAAACTTTATTCAGATAGATTTTTTTAATTTAACATAAAATTCTATTGCATCACACTTTACATTTTCCTTTCAAATTAACTTCAAAGTCTTACCCCATAGACAGCGTAACTTGAGAATGAGAATGATAGAAATGACTAGCAGTGATACAAGCAGCGCAGGCAACAGCACAGCGACTCTGAGACCACGAGAAGATCTTGTTCTGCATTCACTGTCCGATGTTTTTGTTCCTGCTGTAATTTCCTGAAGTCCCAAGGACTGGCAACTGTCACACAAATAAATATATTAAAAGTCCAAATCTCAAATAAACTTCAGGGTTATTTTTAGTATCAATTCACAAATAATAACGAGCAACAACTCCTGTTCTGTTCATTTTTGCTTTACCCGAGATTTACTCGCCTGGAAAATGATGTAATTCAGGAATAAATGCAGGAAACTTACTCTGTGTGTCGTTTGCAGGATGTAGAAAAGGATTTATTTGAAAAGGTTTTGTCAGGACAGTCTCCACATTCGGTATTAGTAGATGTTGTTCCTGTGTCAGTAAATATTGGAAGATATATTAAGACATTTCAAATCTTCAAGTTTTCATAAAGGCAGACTGTGCGGTTAAGTGAGTAAATTTAGCGAAACAGATAAAGATATTAAAGGGATGGTTCACTTTCAGTTTTAGTGTATTCTCTCGATTGGCCCAGTCAACTTGCGTCTAGATGAAGGATATTTTAGATATCTACACTAGTTGCCGACGATCTGCTAGTATTGTGATAAATATATCTACTTCCTCAGAATGACCCACAGCTTCACGATGGCTGGTGTAGGAGCATCAGCCAATCAAAAACATCCACTAAACCTTAAATATCGAGAGAACAAAAAACTCTATATATCTCCCTTCAAGATATTAAAGCAATCTAACCGTTGTGTATGATTAATTGTCCAGGCCTGCAGATTGTGTGTTTCTGTGCATATTTGCAGCCCTTATTATCTGTCTCAGTGCAGTAGTGCTGATCCAAAGGCCCACACACAGCGTCAGAGGAGGCACTGCACTCCCTGTCTGTTTTTAAACCTAAACCTGTGGAGGAACACAGAATAAAGACCCATATTAACACATTATATGAGCATTTCAGCAACGAACCTGTTCATCATTCACCATCAATATTCTGAAGTCAATACAGAATGTTGAATTTTAATTCCTCTAAGAAGTTTATTGTATATTATTAAAACATTCAAGCAAGACATTGCTACCTCCATTTGCAACATTCAAGCAAGTTGCAAATGGCCATTGTATCATGAACACATTTGCTGAATATGAATCATTTCTCACCTGGGTCACACACTGTACAAGGCATACATCTAGGGAGACCATTTGGCTGGTCGATGAATGTGTTTTTAGTGCACGGTACACATGAGGTGCTGGTGTATTCTGTGCAGTGCTTATAAACACGTGTCCCTAATGGGGGGAGAAAAACAGTCACAAAAGAAAAGCTAAAAGCAAATGTTCCCATTAGAAATTACATTGATGATAATTAAATAAAGAGCACTTTCACTTTTTTAACCCCTGCACACCAATATCGACTGCACTAAATGTTGTACAGATAAAACAATAGATGGTGACTTACCAGGTGAGCACATTGGACAACACTCTCCATGGATGTCATATTCTGCACTTCCACAGGAATAGGAGCGGCCACAGAACAGGAGCTGAAGCATATGCAATATTACAAATTAAACACAATAATCACTTGCGGTTATTTCTGGTTTCAATTGAATATCTACGATCTGAAACATTAGAATAAGTGATTGCTGGGGTTATGGTTGCACATTTAGAAATATGGGCATCTGTATGTGAAAAGAAATACCTCACATCAAATTTCCCATTCAGCACAGTCTGTCACAAATGTCTGTCTCAACAAGTTTTAGTCTTATAATGAGACTTAAAATCTTAATTTTTTCAAGTGAAATTATCTTACCCCACTGGCAAATCTGGAAATGAGTCAAACTCTCATCACACTGTCAATCTTTTTGTTTTATTTAGCAAAAAAGTAACAGAAATAAGATTCCAAAGTCTAAATATAAGATTGAAATGCTTGTTACGATTTGGTTTTTGCAGTGCAACTGCAGCCAAAATTCCCATAGGATGACTAGGTCAATGATATGTGACCTTCTCATTGTAATCGGAGAGTTTATTATATTGTTGGATATTTAAACATGGCATATATATGGAGTACAAATGAAATTATTTGATTTAAATGCCAAACGGCAATAAAATAAACTCCCCTATTACCATGAGAAGGTGAAATCCGTCATTGGCCTGGTGGTCATATGTATTCGTGTTGATGTTGAGTACAAATGGCACAAACCTTTTAATTGAGTAACTTGCCAACATTTTTAGAAGTTAAACAGCCATTACATTTTCAATATTTGTGGATTTACAAATGAGATTAATTTAAATGCATCATGAGTGTCCTTCAGTAGTATGAAATTTAATACTTACTTAAAGGAAAAGTATACAATTTCTATTGAAGTGTATTAGAAACAGACTGATGTGTGGCATGGCTTTATGGATATGGACTTGAAGCCTGAATGTTCAAGTTTGAATCTCAAGGCTGGGATACTGGCCCTTGATGCCAGTAGTAAGTTTGGCTGTGTCCGAATTTGACCCCCGTTCCCTGTCCCCTGTCCACTCAAACCCCTGTCTACTATGTGCCCTGTCCCCTCACTGCAAGCAGTGTGCGAAAGAAATCCTCTAAAACTCTTTCCAAACTAGTGAGGAAGTAGTTCATAATTTTCTTTTATTTTTTATTGAGAATATCAACCAGTTTACATATGACAATGGTTACAAAGTGTAGATTATGAATGAAGATAGAATTAATAAAAATAAATAGGGTAGTTTGTAATATGACCCGCTCTTGTACCATAGATATGCATATACGCTCTACGTCTTGTACATTTTTACTTCCGGGTTATTTACTGAAATTGTCAGATGAGTGCACATGAGTGCATGAAACCCTTATTTCCAGGGTTTTGTTGATGGAATTCTGGAGAACACTCATCCACAGAAGTACTCCAGAATTCCGTCAACAAAACCCTGGAAATAAGGGTTTCATTCTGATATTTTAAGTGCGCCCATTTGTGAGGAAAACGTCGCCCACTCAAAAGCATTTTGACGAAGTTGACTCAAATATGCGCCCTCAAAGGGGTTTAGGGGACGTATTCAGACTGACTTACATCTGAGATACAATGTGAGTGGAATCCCTGGTGAATCAGTGACATTAATAAATCAGTTAACTATCAGGTACAAAAGAAAATCCAACAGTACTACTGGCCCCGAGGGCTAGATCTGAAAATCCCTGCTTTTTTGGGAACAGCACTAAGCACTGCAGGGCACTGAACCAATAGAACCTACCATTACATTACATTACAGAAAGCCATGCTATCCTAACTATGCTAAATGTGACAGGCTAATCTGAAATTGCTTACCATCAATAAAGTGACTTTAAAATGCCACATATCTGATCTTCCTTTTTATTTCAAAGCAAACATATTTCTGTGTAGAAGAATCCTCTTTCACAATATTATGGTCTCATTTCTTCCCGATGTAGAAGTCCTGATTTCCATGATTCGACCTAGGAAAAATAACACATCACATCATCCCCATTTTAATGTACTTTCTGTATTCCCTCTGCAGTCCTTTACAGGAGTTACAACAGACATAAAAAGGTAATTTATAGTTATAATTTTATTTAAAAAGGTAACCATTTCAGAGCCAAGAAGAATTGACTGACCCCTGGACTTTTAATAATCAAAATTAATAATAGTGCATTTATATAGCACCTATCTCACACTCGCTTTACAATGATGGTGGTTATGGTTTCGCTAATCAATTCACTTTATTGCCGCTACTCACTTCTGTTTTCCCCCCCAATGGTGACGCTGCCTGCCAATCAACCTGTCGGACCTTTAAGAGGCAGACACGCCCCAGTGAGAAAAAGCCGGAATCTAGACATCTAGAGAGGTGGAAATTTCAGATTGAAAGGTGTTTTCACACATTTTGAAATAACGTGTCAATTTAGCTCAATTTAGCCCTGGTTTTACCCGGATATAGCCTGGCTGCATCCTAGTCAGTTAAAAACCTTTTTTGCTAAATCAGACAGAGATTGCCAATGGAGTGAGAGAGTTTTACTCATTTCAAGATTTGGCAGTGGGGTAAGATCATTTGACTTGTCAAGCAAAAAATAACTTAAAATAAGCTAATATTTTCCACTTTAGAGAAAAAAACAAAAAAGTGTATAAAGACATTCCCAAAGGGTTCTGTGGCAATGGGAAGACGGGGGTGTTCCATTCGTTTAATTCAACTATGGACTTTCCAGGCTTATGTTCCCATTACTGTTTATGAAAGTGACTTTTTTTTACAAAACTCATGGTAGCAGTATTACCCTCCCAGTGTGGGAAGAGGTTTAAGGTTTGTTTTGTTTTGACTTTTTATTTATTTTATTTTTTTACAAATTTATGTTCAAATTCATATTTTCATTAAAATGCACAAGTGAATCTTTCTTGTGTTTTTTCCCGCTGAAACAAGAGGAGTGATTGATTGATTGACTGATTGATTGATTGACTGATTACTATACTTGATGTATACCTGTTCGGCTGCATCTTGTTTTTCACGTGTAAGCTTACTGACACCCTGATGTTTTATAGAAAAAAGAAAATCGCAATATTATTTTAGTGACAAACCTAAAGGTTATTAAATCTGTTGAAATTAAAGAAGTACATATTTAAAAGGATTAAGTCATGAGGACCTAGGTTTTCATATCAATTAATGAATGAATGGTTTATTTTTACATGCTGCCATGATTTTGTTTATTCTGGTTCTGTACTGTAGCACTTTGAATTTTTAAGGATACAATGAGAATGAGGTTAAAGTGCAGACTGTCAGTGCCCTTGTCACTACTGGTAGCATGAGGTGGTACCTGCAGCCCATTCAGGTTGCACAGGTAGTCCAGCTCCTCCAGGATGGCACATCCATACGTGCCGTCGCAAGCAGGTTTTCTGTGTCTTCCAGCACAGTCTCAAGAGCATGGAGGAGATCAACCCCATTGTCATTGTATCCTTTCAAACTCAAACTGCTCAAATCCATTTGCTGCCAGAGTATTATCCAAGAGTGCCAGTAAACTCAAGTACCTGCACCGCAAGGCAGTTTGACATCAAAATAAAAAAAACTCCTTGTGACAACACTGATATAGTGCCACTTTGATTATGCCTGTTCTGCGTGGTACAGCGCTCTAAAAACTAATTTTAGGAATAAGATGCAGATTATGCAAAACAACATTATTCGTTATCTTCTTCATGTACCTCCAAGAACACATGTAGGAGTTAACAAATTCAAGATAGTGGGCCTGTTGCCAGTACAGCTCAGGGTGGAGCAGCTGAAGTTGAACCACATGTACAACATAGTAAATGGTACTGCCCCTGACTATCTAGGCGCACAAATAGTCATGGTCCACACACAGCATGGTCACAATACCAGAGCCAGTGTGCGCTCATGTAAAGTTCAGAGAGTGAACGATGTAGCGCGTAGCTCTTTTTTTTAAAAACAGGAACCATATTGTGGAACATACTTCCACTGAATATCAAACTTTTTAAAGGTCTGGTCCGGGCTCATCTCTGGGGAAAGATGGCCGGCAAATAGGCAGGTCCTGGGAGGTTTCTATAAAAAAAAATTTTTTTAAAGTTTTCTTTTAAGATGTTTAGTGCCTTAGATATATTGATGTGTTGTACACAAAAAGGTATGATAACAGGGTAGGAAAAGTTTTTTTTTTTTTTTTTTTTTTTGTGCTGTTATGTGAGGAGCAGTTGTTTTTGTTTTTCTTAGGATGTGACAAATTGGATGTTATTTGTTATTGTCTGTCTTGTCTATTACAACAGGGACCATGTTGGAAATAAGTGTTTACACTTTATCATGTTATCCCTTGGATTGTTGTCCTTTTTATCCATAAATAAAAATCAATCAATCAAAGTCCTAGAATACAGAACCAAAATAACAAAATATGTGTCACTGTCCAATGAATTATGGTACCTGTCCCATGTATACTTTTCTTTAGTTGTAATTCATACAACTAGTAGATTGCATGCAGTAGACAGAGGTGTGAGCAATAGGTAAAGCCTTCAATGCAAACTTCATTTTAAGCATCCTATTATTTGATTAATACTTAGGTTTCAAACATCTATTTGATTTTATCACTGTCATCAAACCAAGAATATAATAAATGTAACAGGAAAGTCAAGTCCATCAACATCATGAAAGTAGAGTCATGGGCTCTACTTTGTAAGAAAGCATCAGGGATTTGCATTTGCAATATAATTCTGTGTGACGGAATTGTTGACCAGTTGTTTCGAACTTTTTTTATGCACACAAACTGCTTTTGATCCGCCTACTTCTCGAGAGAATGCTTTTGATTGGATAGCATGTGTGTAATTTACGGAATTATCGACCAATAGAAACATGCATTCGACAAGCCCCGTAAGCTACTCCGGGCTGCAGACACTGAGGGTGCATTCCAATATTCTTCACTCCCCCACTACCACTCCTCTACTACACGGGAGTATGTGGAGGAAGGGAGGGGAGGAGGCGAGTGGAGGAAAGGAGCCGTGAACAAAATTGGGACAGCGAATCTGCTTCACCGTCATCAAAATCACCGTTGACTATTGATGAAGTTGCCCTATTATAACTTTGACTGACACCGAGCCCACAAAGAGTCCCAGCGCCAATCACAGATCTTATGCACGGCCAGCCCATTTAAAGCTGCAAAATATATTTTAAGTTTCAAGTAGAAGTAGCTATAAACATGTCGCCTACCTGACATTGCAGTTCGCGTCGAGACACAAATTAATATGTAATCAGTATTAGATTAAAGTGTAGTCATGTAGTATAACCTATGCAAACATACCAATTTACTGTAATTCCAAAATCCCGATGTCTGAACATACCGAGCACTAATTCACCTCATATAGGCTGCTGTAGCTACACTACAGCATAATATTGCCATCAATTCCTTGCACATAGGCAAATTCCGAAACATTCCTGTAGGCTAGATTAGTGAAACGAATTATCGTCATATTATCGGAGATATTATTCCCAATGTTCATCGTATCGCAGTGGTCACACTGAAAAACAATTTGGCCTATTTCCCACTGTAACATCTGAAATCATATTTACCATATGCAAATTGTTTGTGGTGGAATGTGGATAAATCAGAGTGCTATAACATTACAGTAGCCTATTATATTTGCAAGTGCAAAATATTATCATCCACAAACAAAAAAGTTGTGGGCATCATCGTTGTATGTGTGTAGATTCCTAAAAATCGTCCTTTGACATGCTGAAATGTGTTCTTCGCACTGACCTGAAATGAAATGTTCTAAATCAGTGGTTCTTAGCTAGCTACCGGCGTTTTCTCGGTGACACTGTTTTGTACGGATTGTTTTCCCCCACGATGGGCGTTGTTTTCAGAGTATGACGCGTGGCGCTCTGTCGAGAGAGCTCCGTAGCAGACCTGGCTCCTATCCCTGGCTGGTCCTGTAAGACTCCCGGAAGCCATTACATGCCCCACTTCGGGATCTCTCAGTCACCCTTTGATGATATTATGGCATTGTATGGACCAAACTTTGATATACAGGTGCAGCTCAAAAAATTTGAATATCGTGAAAAAGTTCAATATTTTTTGTCACTCATGTCAGAAAGTGAAACTCATATATTATATAGATTTATTACACAGAGTGAAATATTTCAAGCCTTTATTTCTTGTAATTTTGATGATTATGGCTTACAGCTAATGAAAACCCAAATTCAGTGTCTCAGAAAATTAGAATATTACATAAGATCAATAAAAAAGGATATTTTAAACAGAAATGTCAGCCTTCTGAAAAGTATGTTCATTTCTATGCACTCAATACTTGGTTGGGGCTCCTTTTGCATGAATTACTGCATCAATGTGGCGTGGCATGGAGGCGATCAGCCTGTGGCACTGCTGAGGTGTAATGGAAGCCCAGGTTGCTTTGATAGCGGCCTTCAGGTCGTCTGCATTGTTGGGTCTGGTGTCTCTCATCTTCCTCTTGACAATACCCGATAGATTCTCTATGGGGTTCAGGTCAGGCGAGTTTGCTGACCAATCAAGCACAGTAATACCACGGTCATTGAACCAGCTTTTGGTACTTTTGGCAGTGTGGGCAGGTGCCATGTCCTGCTGGAAAATGAAATCAGCATCTCCATAAAGCTTGTCAGCAGAAGGAAGCATGAAGTGCTCTAAAATTTCCTGGTTGATGGCTGCGTTGACTGTGGACTTCAGAAAACACAGTGGACCAACACCAGCAGATGACATGGCACCCCAAATCATCACTGACTGTGGAAACTTCACACTGGACTTCAAGCAACATGGATTCTGTGCCTCTCCACTCTTCCTCCAGACTCTGGGACCTTGATTTCCAAATGAAATGCAAGATTTACTTTCATCTGAAAAGAGGACTTTGGACCACTGAGCAACAGTCCAGTTCTTTTTCTCCTTAGCCCAGGTAAGACGCTTCTGACGTTGTCTCTGGTTCAGAAGTGGCTTGACACGAGGAATGCGACATTTGTAGCCCATGTCCTGGATTCGTCTGTGCGTGGTGGCTCTTGATGCACTGACTCCAGCCTCAGTCCACTCCTTGTGAAGCTCCCCCAAATTCTTGAATGGATTTTGCTTGACAATCCTCTCAAGGCTGCGGTTATCCCTGTTGCTTGAGCACCTTTTCCTACCACACTTTTTCCTTCCACTCAACTTTCTATGAATATGCTTGGATACAGCACTCTGTGAACAACCAGCTTCTTTAGCAATGACCTTTTGTGGACATCTGTCAAGTCAGCAGTCTTCCCCATGATTGTGTAGCCTACTGAACCAGACTGAGCGACCATTTAAAGGCTCAGGAAACCTTTGCAGGTGTTTTGAGTTAATTAGCTATTTAGAGTGTGACACCATGAGTTTCCAATATTGAACTTTTTCACAATATTCAAATTTTCTGAGACACTGAATTTGGGTTTTCATTAGCTGTAAGCCATAATCATCAAAATTACAAGAAATAAAGGCTTGAAATATATGTGTAATGAATCTATATAATATATGAGTTTCACTTTCTGAAATGAGTGACAAAAAATATTGAACTTTTTCACGATATTAAAATTTTTTGAGCTGCACCTGTATATGTGATACAAAGTCCATTATATACTCACCACCGCGTTTAAATCAAATTTGAATCGTATAATTAACAGAGTTTGAGAAACATAAACATACTTTTTACTGAATTATTTTTAGTTTTCAGTTTTAAAAATATAAACTCAAACTGAAATTGTTTGAAAAACTAAAACTATAAACACACCCTGAGAACGAACTAAAAACTAAACCAAATTAGAAAGTGAAATTAAAAAACTAATCAAATTTAAAACTTAAAACTATAACGTTAATAATCTTGGTTTAGACATCCGAGGTGAACTCGAGCCTATCCTATGCACACGAATTGCGTCATAGTTGTTTACGAACACTAGAACACTAAAACACTAAAACTATTAGCTTACCTTTCAAGACTGGAGGACAACACGTCCACTCTGCCACAAAATCTAGTTGGTTTAAAAACGAAAGTAGTAGTCAGAATGTTTGTAAATGCTACGATACTTCCGGGTGGTCACTCAACACTTCAAAACCGACTGAACCAGTCGGAGCTGTGTAGAAACAGTTAGCTAACGTACACTATGCCGAAATCGTGTTGTGTTTGGGGCTGTAATGCCAAATTTAATCAGCCACACCGTGGGTTGGGCTTTTTCCGATTCCCCGCTTTAAAGTCTAAATCGACCCAACGGAACCTGTGGAAACAATACTGTTGTTTAATTAGTTAAAGTAGCCTAGATGAATAGCTGAAAAGCTACAAACAGTCCATAAAATCGTTCATCAAACTTTTCATAATTAGCAGGCATATAGAATGGACGTTGTTCATTGCCAGCCAGTTGATGTTCAAGAGTAATTATGGGGAAATTATGTGTAATAGTTTGTCAATGATTGTGGTGCCATATATACCTATATACAACAATAATGAACATAAGTGGGCATATCTCAAAATTTCCACAGTAGATTTTTTTCATAATTAGCAGGCATATAGAATGGACCTTGTTCATTGCCAGCCAATTGATGTTCAAGAGTAATTATGGGAAAATTTTGTGTAATGGTCTGTCTATGATAGTGTTGCCATATACCCATATACAGCAATAAAGAACATAAATAGTCATTCCGAAGTTGAAATTATTCACTTACTACGGGAAAATCCTGTGTAATGCTCTTTCAAATGTAATGTTTCCATATTTGCTTGCACACAGTGATAATGACCTTAATAGCCATATCTCAGAATGTTCACAGTTAAATGTCTTTTTACTTGCCACACATATAGTCTAGCCTTTATCTATCAACAATCAGTTGAATGTTTGGAGTAATTATGAAAAACCACAGGGTAATGGGCTCCCAAAGATAGTACTGTCATATATTCCTATCTACCGTTATAATCACCTTTATAATCAATATTTTCTTATTTAGTATGCATCGTCTGGCTCTTTGTCAGCACAAATGCAGAGACGTATTATTGGTAAATCGCATGATCTACGTTTTTTCCTTTAGACAATTATAACGACATTCATTGGTCATTTCTCCAGATCTCCAAATTGCTGCTGTGGAACATTTTCATGTTGGGTGTGCACAGTTTGGTTTAGCCTAGGAGTTTATTATTATTATTATTATTATTATTATTATTATTTACAATTATTGGTCAATATTTCAATCACACGTACGTTTCAGCAGTACAGTAGCCAACATATATTAAATTACTTTCCTACTATAGTATTACATTTTCGAAATGGTAGTTAAAAAGACGGCATTACACATTTTTATCAGGCGTCTTGGCGAGAAGTCGCTCTTTCCTTTTTTTTCGCACAAGGGCGTTACCTAAAGACGTCGTGGTTCCCGTTCTACCACTATACATAATGTAGCTGCGCACACAAATTTGACGAACGGATAGTTTGACCGAACATTTTTAAAGAGCGGATAGCTTGACCGAGGTCAAAAAGCCTAGGTTAGCCTACGCCTAACAGACATAGCAGAAGTAGCCTAGCTACCGCAGCAACGTTAGTCCGTAAGGGTTTTTCACAGTGACACAATTTTAGTTGTTTTGGCTCTGTACTCGTCTCCAGGCACATTGTTGGACAAATAGATCGGTGAATGGTTACAGTGCAGACTCTCAGCTTTAATTTGAGGGTTAACGACCATATCGGACAGTGTAGCAATTGTAGCCCTTTTTTAAATAGCTACATCTGTCCCAATTAAACACACCACACACTATGAACATTTTAAAGACACAGACACGCATACACTCTCACAGAAGAGCAACTTGCCGTCACAACGTTATAATAATAAAGTGAAATTTACATAAAAATTTAATTAAAAAATACATTTCAATTCAATTCATAAGATTATTGTGCCGGTTTAAAATAAAATATAAATGGTTATAAATCCTTTCATATCGAAATGAGGTCTTTGCCACGCTCTTCTTTCAATCGCAGCCAATAACTAACCGTCTGCCTGTCAGTCAAAGCGTTAAGGTAAGTCAACGGCCCGATTATGGAATCAAAATAGGGTCAAAAGTATTGTGTTGTGTGTTAAGAAGCTGTATGTTTGATTTTTATATATTTGCCAGTGTAATTTAAAAGTTTTTTTTAAAGCCATTTCACAATAGGGGGGCCCCAGCCAGAGGCCACGGCTATTTGGGGGTCCTTGGCATGGAAACAGACGTAGCTACCGCAGCAACGTTAGTCCGTAAGGGTTTGGACAGTGACACAATTTTAGTTGTTTTGGATTTGTACTCGTCTCCAGGCACATTGGTGGACAAATAGATCGGTGAATGGTTACAGTGCAGACTTTCAGCTTTAATTTGAGGGTTAACGACCATATCGGACAGTGTAGCAATTGTAGCCCTTTTTTATAGCTACAGTCCTCCCATTTTAGGGAACGGATTAACTAAAACTTAAATAAAGATGGATGGTAACAAAATGTAATGAAGGATCTAGCAAATAATCAAATGGGTTGAGCAGGTTAAAGTCTGAGATATTAAACTAGCTGGTAAGTAGAAAGTCAATGAAGATATGTATGCAACTCAGAGGGGCAGGAAAAACGTCTGGGATTCCAGTGGTTGTGTCAAGGCGTAGGCTACCAGGGAAGGGACAGGGCTGAAGCGGTTCGCGAACTAGTTGGTTTGCCTTGCCTAATTAAAAAATTCTCAGTTTCACGACAAAGCCTATGGTATAAACTGTATATTTTGGAAATAATCTATACTGTAATTTGATAACGCATGAACCCTTTCCAAAATATCCGGATAAGATGTTACTTAGCAACGCTGACAACAAAGAATCGTTCAGCGCTCTGCTTGCAGTTAAAACCACCTGGGGGTTCACTTTGACGGCTATATTCACCCTAATGCAACTAAATGTCAATTAGCTACAATGTTTCTGCCAAATGCTCTTATGAGTAACTTCAAAATTTCTTATACAGGTAGGTGTGTAGCCTTTCTGAAAATGAAATCTAAAAATGTAGGACAGCTATAATTGCGAGATCAGAGTGAATCGTTGGCTAAATAATTTCAGCCAAGACATATTGCCAGTGCATTTATAATTAATTGTAGCTACTTTGTTTTTTGTTTGCTGTGACGCGTTAGATTAGATTAGATTAGATACTTTATTAGTCCTTTACAGGAAATTCTTTTTGTTTTGGTCAGACAGACAAACAAAAAAAAAAAACAGTTAACAGTTCCCAATCACAGTGTAAGGTGCAGCAGCAAAATCACAGTGCAAATTGTATAGCAGCAAAAGGAATCACAGTGCAATACTAATAGTCCAATTTAATTTAAAGTTCTTTCAGATGGTGGGGGCATTCCTGGGGGGATCATGTTTGTTTAAAAGTCTGATTGCAGAGGGGACAAAACTGTTCCCTCCCCTGTTAGATCTAAATACAGGGGTGGGGGCAGCATATCTCCTACCCAGGGGCAGGAGCCTAAAGCAGGTGCTGAGGTTATGGGTGGAGTCTCTCGCGATCTTGCCTGCTTTCTTCACCATCCTCCGGTCGTAAAGCTGCTGCAAATCAGGGCACAGTGTCCCACAGAGCTTGGTCCCCAGAGAGACCACCCTCCGCAGCTTGGCCTTGTTGGTCACTGAAAGCCCCCCATACCATGCCAGGAAAGAGAACGTGATGAGGCTCTCAATGTGGCAGGTGTAGAAGTTGCGGAGGATGCGAGAGGGTACGTCCAGATACCTCAGCCTCCTTAGGAGGTAGGTTCTCTGCTGGCACTTTTTGTAGATGGAGTGTGTGTTCTCATTAAAGTTCAGTCCGCTGTCGATGATGGTACCAAGGTATTTGTAGCTGCCAACCCTCTCCACCACCTTCTTGGTTATAGGATGTTGGTGATGCCTTTAGTTTGCATTATGGCATATGTTTTAGCCTACATAATTAGCCTCGTAGGCGACAGAGGATATGTGTTATTTATTTTAATATTGCTGAATTAGACGTATTAATTTAGTTTGATTAAAAATGCATATGACCACCAGGCCAATGACAGATTTCACCTTCTCATGGTAATAGGGTAGTTTATTTTATTGCCGTTTGGCATTTAAATAAAACATTTTGTGTTGATGTTCAGTACAAATGGCACAAACCTTTTCATGGAGTAACTTGCCAACATTTTTAGTTAAAAATGTTAAAACAGCCATTACATTTTCAATGTTTGTGGATTTATTTTTTTAAATAGTAAGACATTTTGAAAGCTCAGATACAAATGAGATGAATTGAAATGCATCATGACTGTCCTTCAGTAATATGCAATTCAATTTAATACTTACTTAAAGGAAAAGTATACAATTTCTATGTATTAGAAACAGAGTGATATGTGGCATGGCTTTATGGACATGTCCTTGAAGCCTGAATGTTCAAGTTTTAATCTCAAGGCTCGGATACTCAAATCTGGCCCTTGATGCCACTAGTAAGTTTGGCTGCGTCCAAATTTGACACCCGTTCCCTGTCCCCTGTCCACTCAAAACCCTGTCTACTATGTGCCATGTCCCCTCACTGCAAGCAGTGTGCGAAATAAATCCTCCAACTAGTGAGGAAGTAGTTCATAATTTATTTATTTATTGAGAATATCAATCAGTTTACATATGACAATGGTTACAAAGTGTAGATTATGAATGAAGATAGAATTAACAAAAATAAAGAGGGTAGTTTTTAATATGACCCGCTCTTGTACCATAGATATGCATACGTTCTATGTCTTGTACGTTTTTACTTCCAGGTTATTTACTGAAATTGTCAGATGAGTGCACATGAGTGCATGAAACCCTTATTTCCAGGGTTTTGTTGGCGGAATTCTGGAGTACACTCATCCACAGAAGTACTCCAGAATTCCGTCAACAAAACCCTGGAAATAAGGGTTTCATTCAGATATTTTAAGTGCCCCCATTTGTGAGGAAAAAGTCGCCCACTCAAAAGCTTTTCGACGAAGGTGACTCAAATATGCACCCTCAAAGAGGCTTAGGGGACGTATGCGGACACAGCCTTTGTTTTAGTTCTACCGTTCTAATCAGGGACTGACTTATATCTGAGATACACAGGAATCCCTGGTGAATCAGTGACATTAATAAATCAGGTAACTATCAGGTACAAAAGAAAATCCAACAGTGCTACTGGCCCTGAGGGTAGATTTGAAAATCCCTGCTTTTTTGGGAACAGCACTAAGCACTGCAGGGTACTGAACCAATAGAAACTACCAGAAAGCCATGCTATCCTAACTATGCTAAATGTGACAGGCTAATCTGAAATTGCTTACCATCAATAAAGTGACTTTAAAATGCCACATATCTGAGCAAGATATCTTTCTCTCTAAGCAAACATATTTTTGTGCGAAAGAAATACAGTGTTAATTTAACTCCAGAGTTTATAAGAGTTTATTTAGCACTTAATCATTTACTGTGTGCATGTATCCTCTTTCAAAAAATTATGGTCTCAATTCGTCCCGATGTAGAAGTCCTGATTTCCATGAGTTGACCTAGGAAGAATCACATCATCCCCATTTTAATGTACTTTCTGTATTTTCTCTGTAGTCCTTTACAGGAGATGTTACAAGATACCTAAAAAGGTAATTTATACTTATAATATTTTTTAAAAAGGTAACCATTTCAGAGCCATGAAGAATTGGAAAATCCAGTATGTGGAAGTAAAAGTCTTCCCCTTTTACTTTCTGACCCCTGGACTTTTAATAATCAAAATTAATAATAGTGCATTTATATAGCGCCTTTCTCGCACTCGCTTTACAATGATGGTGGTGATGGTTTCACTAATCAATTCACTTTCTTGCCGATACTCACTTCGTTTTCCCCCCCAATGGTGACGCTGCCTGCCAATCAACCTATCGGACCTTTAAGAGGCAGACACGCCCCAGTGAGAAAAAGCTGGAATCTAGACGTCTAGAGAGGTGGAAATTTCAGATTGAAAGGTGTTTTCACATGTCAATTTAGCTCAATTTAGCCCAGGTTTTACCCGGATATATCCCTATCCATCCATATCTACTGCATTTCTGGCAGCAGGGTGATAGTTTGAGGCTCGTTTAATACCGCAGACCCTTGATGACTTACAGCCATTTAGCCAACCATTGGTTCCATACTATTCCTGTGTAATTTACAGTTTAATGTAGTCCCACCTCCCAATTCTCATAGGGATCCATTCAAATGCAGATAGGTTATAGTATCGCTTGTAAGAGTACCTTAAAATAAGATATGAAGAGTTTTTTGACATCATTTTATACCCAGTCATGATCGCTTTACCCATGAAATGTTACAAACAGGTGTTTTTTTAACTTCCCAGTCTTTATTTTGCCCCTGTCCCAACTTTTTTGGAACATGTTGCAGGCATCAAATTTGGAATTAGTGTATATTTAGAAAAATCAATAAAGTTGATATGGTAAAACATTAAATATATTTTCTTTGTACTGTTTTCAATTAAACATATCTAAAAGATACTGTCCAAACTTTTATGGAATTGGGTTTGTATATAATGAGTCCCTATTTGATAAATAACTCGTTTTGTATTTTTTTTTAAAAAGCTTGTTTGTTTTACATTCATAGTCTATGTAGAACAGTTACATTTTTCCAGGCTCTGTTCTATATTAAAAAACTATTTTTAGTATTTTTTATTCAAAACTATTGTGCATGCTTATCCACTATTTTATCTGTCCAGTAAAATTTTCTTTTGCATTAACAGGTGTTAAAATCTATTATTTTTTATTTGAAGTTATTTGTTCAGGAATGTTCTTTATAAATACAAAATACTGTTATACTGAATTAATGTGGTGTTGCGAAGTAAGTAGGCAATATGTATTTTTGTTGATAGTTTGGCAGTATGAGCTTACGGTAGGCTATGCTGCTTGTGATCTACGAGAAACTGAATTATTGAGCAACTGAAGGAATCTCTTTGCCTATGTATTTTCTTTTTTAAAATCATAATCATTTCTAGCTCATTGATTTGTAAATGAAATAGGCCTACATGAAGCCTCTCCCTTTCCTTTTTTGATATTTTACTTCCTGTTTCTTTTTGGCTGTAACACACATTAACATAGTCACACAATCATTGTAATTAATTAATATTCGATATTCAAGTGTATTAATGATTAAATAGTTTTGATAGGGCCCCTTTTCCTAATCTGTGTGTAAATAAGGTCAAATAAATGAATGTCTTGCGTCTCAGGAGGGACTACTGTGCTCTGTCCTATGTCATCAACCTTGTTTGTCAGCCCTGTTATAACAGAATTAACAGGGGTGAGTGCCCTAAAACCTATAGCTAGCCATGTGGTGAAACAAATGGAAAGATAATTGCATTCATATCAGATTTGTATTACATTTTAACAGATATAATTTTACAAAACGCATGTTCTTTTCTGCATGAATTAAGCGTAACAGGGTTGATGAGTTGTGCTCGTCCTCTTATGCCAGATATTGAAAACATGCCTCTTTTTGCACGCTGTCTTATCTATCTGAAGAAATAAAGTAAATTCCTCACGGTCGTAACACTCAAAGCGTGATGCCATCATTTCCTGCAGTTTTTCCCCATCATTATAACAGGGTTGACTGGAACTTGGGGACAACATTTAAATTATTATAATCTTTTTTTTCTTCTTACATAATCATGCAAACATGTTTTAAGGTTAGTGTTCATATGCAAGGCGACATGTTAAACTTATTATTGCTTTAATTTTTTAAGTAAAATATTTTGTATATTGAAAGTTGTAAATCAAAGTCTTGATTAAGCTCAGGGACATGTGATTTTGCTTGACAGGATGACAAATATTGAGTGCTATATGAAAGAACAACATACAGAAGTTGAATTAATTATTATTTTCATGTATTTGTGTACCATTTCAGTTTTATTAATCAAAATGTCCAACAGACAAAAAGATGTCCTCCAAAGCTGAAATGGCCAAAGGTTAACCATAAAATATGAAGAAAATGACCATTACACCATTAGAAAATTTTCCAGAGTATATAGTCATTGTACGTAATTGTATTAATTTCTCAGGATCCACAAAGTAAAAGGGTGAGAGAGAATCTTTCAACTTAGAGGAGTATGCTTTATTTGAAGAATATTGCCAAGAAATGAGGAGTCTCATATCTTTGCTGGTACAACACATGTGAACAAAAACTTAAAAGATGTGTATATGTAAAACATATATTCCACAGGTCAGTGACAGCTCAAGAACAGTACATTTTTTAACTGATCATTTCTCTTGCGTCAATTTCGTTTATTTTTAGTTATTTTAAGATGAATATTCCGGTGGTTTGGATATATATAAAATAAATAGAGCTAGCTATATTTATATATATATATATATATATATATATATATATAAATAAAAATATCTATGCTACTGGACAGTGGAAAACTAGCAAGCAAAATTAAGTGACAGCACAATATCCTCGCAGCTTGATTACTATCAAGGGATTGACACAGTTCAGTAACCATGGAAGTGCAAACTACTTTTCGACGTGCTCCTTGTAGGCTATTCATCAATTGTTTGCATCCCCACTAATCAGCTAATCAGAGTCATATGTTGTCATATTTTGACCAACCAGAGTCTTGTGTTGACTCGCGAAGAGTCCATAACTTCGTTATCGAGTCGCGTCAAGTAGAATCACGCATTGATCTGTATTTTTACATGTATTATGGGTATAACTGGGTTGAAAATATGATTGAAACCGCTTTGTTTGACAGGAGTTTTGTACAGGAGTTTCTCTATTATAGCCTATGGGGAAACTGAGAGGCGCAGTGCACTCAGTGTAGAAAAGTGGGATTTTCTTTTAATTAAGAAATTAAGGGAACACTTAATCAACGCAGTATAAAATCAAGTCAATTAAACTTCTGTGATATCGATCTGTCCAGTTAGGAAGCGTAAACGATTGTGAATCAATTTCCCCTGCTTTGGTGCAAATGAAAGTGACAACAGATGGACAGGAGAGGCAACAGCAAGACAACCCCCAAAAAGTAAATGGTTTTGCAGGTGGTCGCCACCGATCATTTCTCTCTTCATATCCTTCCTGACTGATTTTTCTCTAGTTTTGCATTTTGCTAGTGCCCTTGTCACTACTGGTAGCATGAGGCGGTATCTGCAGCCCATTCAGGTTGCAAAGGTAGTCCAGCTCCTCCAGGATGGCACATCCATATATGCCGTCGCAAGAAGGTTTGCTGTGTCTCCCAGCACAGTCTCAAGAGCGGTTGGGTGGACTGCTAACGGCAGTTGCTTATGCTAGCTTCCCGCGGCAGGGTGTGGGACCACTTGCACTTGTATCTGTGGGTGTCCTTCAGAGATGGTAGGAGAAGACTGTGGGGTTGAGGGCTTAGGCCTTATCACTCACAGCAACACGTGAAGAGGGGAACAATTAATAATAGCACTGCATGTTATGAGCGCTGTCAGTTCATGCAGGGGAACGTTACGGACAGGGTTTACGTACACGGGATCGGAAGTCCAAATAATCACATGAATAGGGCAGACTTGTCCATAAGTGTCCAGGAACAGTATTTGGGGGGGCACCTACACTCTATAAAAGGGACTTAAAAACAACATGGGCAATGGTATTAGGTTAAAAAGTGGACGGCCAGTGACATACCATTACTCAAGGTGAGGTAACTAACGTTACTCTGTTATTAGAGTTTGATAATATTTTTTTGAATTAGGATTTATAAAGCGTCAGCTTGCTAGCGGAATATCTAGACTAATGTTGAAATAATCCACTCTCTGTATGATACGTCTGCGTTATGGTGTCTTGTGTGATGTTCTTTATAGCACAGTGGGTTGAGACAAGGATAATCCTAAACGAACATTTTGGGAGTGGCGTAAGTAGACTGGAGATAATGCCCATAAAATGTTCAAAATACCAGGTTCTAAAAGAACAGACGTTTTTGGCATTGCATTGTTCTGGAACATTAGCTGGTAAAGTAATTTGAAAACGGCAAGCTAACCAACTAACGTTGTCATAAAATGTCTTCTTACCGTGAAAATAGACTATCTGTTTACAATTTCGGACAGATGTTAACGTAAATCTATCACCACAGTAATTAATTGGAAACATTGGGAGATTTTTCGGGCACCCCAACCATCCCCACCATTATCCTTGCATTACGACAGGGGTGCCCACACTCGGTTCTGGAGATCTACTCACCAAGTGACTGCTTGCCCTGCAGAGCAAAGAGGATTAAAGGGTTAACTAGTTCTTTCCCTCCCTCTACCCCGCAGGTTAAGGAGAGGATATCTGCTTGCCTGGCTGACATCTCTGAGTGGATGTCTAGCCATCACCTGAAGCTCAACCTCGACAAGACTGAGCTGCTCTTCATGCCATACAAGACCTCCCCGCTTCTAGACCTGTTCATCACTGTCGACGGAACCATGGTGACCGCCTCCCGCTCTGCAAGGAACCTGGGGGTGGTCCTGGACGACCAGCTAGACTTCAGAAAACACATCAGGGCAACGGAACGATCCTGCAGGTTCCTCCTGTACAACATGAGGAGGATTCGGCCGTACCTGGGTACCTACTCCGCCCAGCTCCTTGTCCACACCATGGTCACCTCACGTCTGGACTACTGCAACTCTCTTCTCGCAAGCATACCAGCCTGTGCCATTCTGCCCCTACAATTGGTCCAGAACGCGGCTGCTCGGCTTGTGTTCAACCTCCCAAAGTTCTCACACGTCACCCCCCTGCTGAGGTCACTCCACTGGCTGCCAGTCATGGCCAGGATCAGGTTCAAAGTTCTGACCCTGGCCTACACTACAGCCAAAAGGTCAGGCCCCTCCTACCTACAGGACTTGATCCAGCACTACACTCCTGCTCGACCACTTCACTCTGCTGCTACAGGGCGACTTGCACTTCCCTCCCTCCGTGTTAACGGCTCTCGCTCGTCCCGACTGCGCAGCTTTTCCACCCTAGCTCCCCAGTGGTGGAACGAACTCCCCACTCCGCTGCGCTCAGCTGAAACACTGTCTGTTTCACATCGTGGTCTGAAAACGCACCTTTTCAGACTCCACCTTGACTTAACTACCTATATAGGGCCAATTATATAGTACGTACTTCCTGTTTTTTGTTTGCTTCCATTTTTGTTTTTTGCTATTTTATAGTTAAGAATGTATAGCCGACTGTATTCTATGTTCATTACTAGGGATAGCTCCTACGTTGTGAGAAAGTTGTGCTTTGTCGGATTTGCTTTGTAGTTGCGTCAATGACCTTCAATATGCACTCATCGTACGTCGATTTGGATAAAAGCGCCGAATAACTAATGTAATGTAATGTAATTAAGAAGGTGATTACAATCAGGTGGTTAAATACCTGTTTAAAAGTAAAACATTCAGAATACATTTATTTCAGAATAGTGACATACAGTATATGCATAATACGCATAAAATAAGTAGCCTAATGTATCTAACTCGATCCACTTTGCCCCTAGTGATGAGATGTACCCGTCCCAATTACAGTATTCATGTTTGTCTGAAATGATAAACTGCAGCTTTAAGAAAACCCCGTAAATGATGATGCAGAATTGTTTAAAAGAGTAGACGCTTGCGAAAACCTCAGCTTCTCTGGTTACACTGCAGGACATTTTTGTAAATTTTAAAGTTAAATGCATCAATCTAGTGTAGGCTACTTTGAGAGCAAAATTAGAGGCTAGATCTATGAAGAATTTTGTGGTATAAGTTGTACACATATGAATGCCGATGACAGTCAATTTGACAAATGCTTGAACCTTTACCAGCGTATCTTCAACAATGTTGTTATGATTATGAAATACGATTGTGGAGAGGGAGGATGCACATCAGATAACTTAGCAAAGTGCAGAGTAATGGTAAAATAATATTAGAAAGAAAGAAAGTAAGTCGCACACTCACTCTATATGCTCCAATTCCATTTATTGCCAAAACGTTGCCTACTAATAAATGGAATTGGAGCATACAGTGTGTGACTTTATTTTTCCCCCCCTAATATTATTAAGAAAGTAAAAAACATATTTTGGGTTCATTCTGAAACTGTGGCATTTCCCGATATAACTGCTGACTTGTGACGAAAGTGCCGCCGTGGTGATAGATTTATCTGCCCGAGAATGTAAACAGCTCAGGGTCGACTTTGATCCCCAATAATAACAGTCCATGGCTGGACTACCCGGCCAATGTTCACCCTTGTTTTTGCCTGATTTCGGTCACACTGCCGTTTGGCCTAACGGGCTTCAGTCAATAAAACTTTGCCTTTGGTGGACTCAACGATGGTGCTGGGATGAGAGCCAATCGTTTGCTGGTTGACTGGTCCATTTCTCAGCAGCTAGCTAGCTAGTGTTGTGTTACACAAGCTCAGTGCGCTAGCCCTTATGTTGTGGTGCTGTGGGGGGGCGGGCCAGCCAGAGAGTGGGAAGGCCACAGAACAGTTCTGTGGGAAAGGCACTCGGGAGCGTGCTTTGACGTCAATTTCTTCATTTTCCCAGCAAATCCGACCCGAATCCGACACGCAGCCTTTGCATAAAAATCAGCCCATAGGCTCTTATACGCAACAGAGAAAGTCTGGGAAGGTCTAATTTTTAGTTACATTACAATCTGTACATACATTGGCAATTGAAAGCGATTCAAGCATGTAAAAATCTTACACATAGCCCCTTTAATTGGCTAAAACATAGTTCTCTCTCTCTCCACCTCAACTAATGTGTGGTGAGTGTTCTAGTACAAAATGGCTGGCCCACACACAGCGTCAGAGGAGGCACGGCACTCCCTGTCTGTTTTTAAACCTAAACCTGTGGAGGAACACAAAATAAAGACCCATATTAACGCATTATATGAGCATTTGGGCAACAGACCTGCTCAAGTCAAAACATAATATTGAATTATAATCAGTTAACTATCCGGGATAAAGGACGTATGATTACATTACAGGCATTTAGCAGACGCTCTTATCCAGAGCGTCTTACACAACTTCAAATTACATTTATCCATTCGTACAGCTGGATATATATACTGAAGCAATTCAGGTTAAGTACCTTGCTCAAGGGTACAACGGCAGTGTCCTACCTGGGAATCGAACCTGCAACCTTTCAGTTACAAGTCTAGTTCCTTAACCATTATACTACACTGCCGCCCAATTCCTCTAACTAGTTACAAATGGCTATGTCATGAATTAACACATAAGTTGAATATGAATCTTTTCTCACCTGGGTCACACACTGTACAAGGCATACATTTTAGGAGACCATTGGGCTGGTCGATGAATGTGTTTTTAGTGCACGGTACACATGTGGTGCTGGTGTATTCTGTGCAGTGCTTATAAACACGTGTCCCTAATGGGGAAAAACAGTCACAAAAGAAAAGCTAAAAGCAAATGTATCCATTAGAAATGACATTGATGATAATTAAATAAAGAGCACTTTCACTTTTTTAACCCCTGCACACCAACATCTACTGCACTAGAAGATTTACTCTGACATTAGATGTTGACTTACCAGGTGAGCACATTGGACAGCACTCTCCATGGATGTCATATTCTGCACTTCCACAGGAATAGGAGCGGCCACAGAACAGGACCTGAAGCATATGTAATATTACAAATTAAACGCAATAACCACTTGCGGTTATTTCTGGTTTTAATTGAATATCTACGATCTTAAACATTAGAATAAGTGATTGCTGGGGTTATGGTTGCTCATTTAGAAATATGGGCATCTGTATGTGAAAAGAAATACCTCACATCAAATTTCCCATTCAGCACAGTCTGTCACAAATGTCTGTCTCAACAAGTTTTAGTCTTGTAATGAGACTTAAAATCTAATTTTTTTCAAGTGAAATTATCTTACCCCACTGACAAATCTGGAAATGAGTCAAACTCTCACCACACTGTCAATCTTTTTGTTTTATTTAGCAAAAAAGTAACGATTCCAAAGTCTAAATATAAGATTGAAATGCTTGTTACGATTTGGTTTTTGCAGTGCAACTGCAGCCAAAATTCCCATAGGATGACTAGGTCAATGATATGTGACCTTCTCATTGTAATAGGAGTTTATTATATTGTTGGATATTTAAACATGGCATATATATGGAGTACAAATGAAATAATTTGATTTAAATGCCAAACGGCAATAAAATAAACTCCCCTATTACCATGAGAAGGTGAAATCCGTCATTGGCCTGGTGGTCATATGTATTCGTGTTGATGTTGAGTACAAATGGCACAAACCTTTTAATTGAGTAACTTACCAACATTTTTAGAAGTTAAACAGCCATTACATTTTCAATATTTGTGAATTTGTCTTTAAAAATAGTTCAGATACAAATGAGATGCATTGAAATGCATCATGAGTGTCCTTCAGTAGTATGCAATTTAATACTTACTTAAAGGAAAAGTATACAATTTCTATTTTAGTGTATTAGAAACAGTGATGTGTGGCATGGCTTTATGGATATGGACTTGAAGCCTGAATGCTGCAAGTTTGAATCTTAAGGCTGGGATACTCAAATCTGGCCCTTGATGCCAGTAGTAAGTTTGGCTGTGTCCGAATACGACCCGTTCCCTGTCCCCTGTCCACTCAAACCCCTGTCTACTATATGCCATGTCCCCTCACTGCAAGTGTGCGAAATAAATCCTCCAAAACTTTCCAAACTAGTGAGGAAGTAGTTGATAATTTATTTATTTATTGAGAATATCAACCAGTTTACATATGACAATGGTTACAAAGTGTAGATTATGAATGAAGATAGAATTAACAAAAATAGAGGGTCGTTTTTAATATGACCCGCTCTTGTACCATAGATATGCATATACATTCTATGTCTTGTACGTTTTTACTTCGGGGTTATTTACTGAAATTGTCAGATGAGTGCACATGAGTGCATGAAACCTTTATTTCCTGGGTTTTGTTGACGGAATTCTGGAGAACACTCATCCACAGAAGTACTCCAGAATTCCGTCAACAAAACCCTGGAAATAAGGGTTTAATTCTGGTATTTTAAGTGCCCCCATTTGTGAGGAAAAAGTCGCCCACTCAAAAGCATTTTGACAAAGTTGACTCAAATATGCACCCTCAAAGTGGTTTAGGGGACGTATGCGGACACAGCCTTTGTTTTAGTTCTAACATTCTAATCAGGGACTGACTTTCATCTGAGATACAATGTGAGTAGAATCCCTGGTGAATCAGTGACATTAATAAATCAGGTAACTATCAGGTACAAAAGAAAATCCAACAGTACTACTGGCCCTGAGGGTAGATTTGAAAATCCCTGCTTTTTTGGGAACAGCACTAAGCACTGCAGGGTACTGAACCAATAGAACCTACCAGAAAGCCATGCTATCCTATCTATGCTAAATGTGATGGGCTAATCTGAAATTGCTTACCATCAATAAAGTGACTTTAAAATGCCACATATCTGATCTTCCTTTCTTTCTTCTGTGTAGAAGAAATACAGTGTTAATTTAACTCCAGAGTTTATTTAGCACTTAATAATTTACTGTGTGCTTGATATATGTCCTTGTATCCTCTTTCACAATATTGTGGCGATCCGGGGCGATTACGAGTGATGTAAATTATTGTGTATATCGAATTGTTGTGTGTGTGTACTTGTGCTGTGCAGACCAAGTACACGAGTGATGGTTGATGTAGTCACATGATCAGAGCGTGTTCAAAAGCACTGACGTGTACAGTAACAATGGCGGTTAGCATTTGAATATAACCTCCCGCCAGAACGGCGACTGTTGTGATAAACAACAGTTGTATACAGTTCCGCTAAATGTGACAGCATGCGCTCAACCAGGTCCGCTCTAAGAATGTTAGAGCGGGGCCAACGGTTGTTTTGAGTATGACTAAGGGGATTAAGTGTGATTGGTTAAGGTGAGCTGCAGGGCACCTATTAAAGGTCACCCTTGTTAGCATGCTCATTTGCATATCGAGGCTATAAAGCTGGCTACAGTTCAGCGCGCGTTGTCTGTTCTGCCTGTAAGCTGTGAAGGAAGCAATAAGAGATTGTGCTCTTGATAATAAATTATTATACCCTCAAGCAAACCTGACTCCAACTCCATGGCTCGCCACAATATTATGGTCTCATTTCTTCCCGATGTAGAAGTCCTGATTTCCATGATTCGACCTAGGGAGAATAACACGTCACATCACATCATCCCCATTTTAATTTACTTTCTGTATTCCCTCTGCAGTCCTTTACGGGAGATGTTACAACAGACATAAAAAGGTAATTCATAGTTATAACTTTCTTTAAGAGTAATCATTTTAGAGCCAAGAAGAGGTGGAAAATACAGGTTGACCCAATCACGAACAATAATTTCAGACTTTGCATTTATATAGCACATTTCTCACACTCAAAATGCTTTACAGTGATGAGTTCTCTCAACCACCACCAATGTGTATCTGCGGCAGCCATTTTACAGCCATCTTTTAGCCGAGGTGGCAGATTGAAAGAGCCAGGTTGGGAATTTCCACCTCTGGAACCAAGTGGATTCAAAGGTGCACAAAACCCAGGTGTTAAACATGTTGCAGTGACCCAAGTGAGGAATGAATGGACCCCCAATTAACTAAATACTAAGTACTGAACATCGACCCTGGAACCCGCTTGCAACATGTTGACATGTTGCATCACTGAACTCTTCAAAGGAAATAAATTCAATAACCACAGAAACGAGGTTAAAAAAAAAAATATTTTTAAAAAAAATTGTTCATGTTACTTGGATTCCGGAAGAACTCATGAAGCTATGACATGATGGAACAGTAATAATAGTTATAATGATTTTACGGTTCATTTGTTACTTTTTATATAGCCTAGCATTCTATGCAGGATGTCGCCTAACTCCCACAGATCACACAGTAAAAATGAAAGTATGCTCTTGAAATGCGTAATATGAAAAATTCCCCGATGTCTTCTAACATACTTCTTCCAACAATGAAAACAAACTATTTCATAGCCTAATGAACAACAGAATTCACCCGACTAATAAGATAGTCTTGCAATCCGACAGTAGCCTAAACAACATTCCGAAAGACAAAGCCATCGGCTACGACGTCAACAGAGCAGAGCGTTCTGCGTGTTGAACACAAAGCAGATTTCACTCGTGTTTAAATAACTGCCACTATATTCTACTCTTAAGTACTACTAGCTATTCCTGTCATTTTCTCGTAAGCAAACAGACATAATTGAAGCCTTACTTGACTCTGTGTGAGCACGCCGAGAACCAATTTGTCCCTGGAATCTGTGTTCGACTTGAATGTAGTTTACAGTCCAAAGTTTGCTGCTGCTTGTGTTCGATTTCGGTTGACAGCAATCATGTTACAAAAAGCCTCGGGTAGCCTACGCCTAACAGACATAGCAGAAGTAGCCTAGCTACCGCAGCAACGTTAGTCCGTAAGGGTTTGGACAGTGACACAATTTTAGTTGTTTTGGCTCTGTACTCGTCTCAAGGCACATTGTTGGACAAATATATCGGTGAATGGTTACAGTGCAGACTTTCAGCTTTAATTTGAGGGTTAACGACCATATCGGACAGTGTAGCAATTGTAGCCCTTTTTTAAATAGCTACATCTATCCCAATTAAACACACCACACACTATGAACATGTAGATGTTTTGGACACTACCACATACAAGGGTCCCTCATTTCCCAAAACACACACATTAGACACTAAAGTTTTTTTTTTAAAAAGACACAGACACACGCATACACTCTCACAGAAGAGCAACTTGCCGTCACAACGGCCACTCACAAACCTCAGACTGAACACAGCTACCTTTAGCAAAACATTTAGCAACCTGCAGTTATACTTTATTTTTACTGTGATCATCCACATATATGCTGCCCCCCCCCCCCATACTAGCACCCGGTCTCGACGTCTGTCTGTCCTGGCCTCACGGTGGTGGAATGACCTCCCCGTGGAGGTCAGAACAGCAGAAAGTCTGACCATTTGTATTATTGATAGAAGCATGGCGCAAATAATCAGAAATAGCTTTACTTTTCATGATGTGATATAGGCCAACTACACTACAATAATGACATTCCTGGTTAGTTAAACTAAGAGTAAGATTTTCAATTAAAATTATTCATTTATAATCCACCAGGCCATAGCCTACATTTTAGATTAACGTTAGCTATATACATTCTGCACATTTCTCATTGTATAGATAACGTCATTTAATGACGGCTTTAGGACGAAATAAGAAATAAATATATATATTTGTTTCACGGAACATTTTAGTTGGGCTATTCGTTTTTCACCATCAGCCTTAAAACGGTACAGTGAGATTTACTATTAACCCCGAGAATTAGGTTACCTCAGACTGAGGGGCTTTCAAAAGAGCGGCAAGCGGACTCGTCTTTGATTGGCTGAGAGAAGAGTCCGCTTACCGCGATTTTCTGGGAAGCCTCTCAGTATTGGGTTACCGCGGATCTTACAGTAGTGGTCAGCATCTGATTTGGATCAAAGCCATTCATGTTAATGATTAAGATAACAATAAATCAACAGATTAATAAGTAATTTACGTTGTTAATTTTATATTCCATTTTATAATAAATAGTAACCGTTTCTGACCACTAGCTTTCTGCTATATTGACCCAAATTTTACTGTTGGTTGCCAGTAGCTTCAGATCCAGTAGGCTACAAATTCTATATTAATAATTATTAATCTGTACAGGAAAAAAAATAACCATCGCCATATTCACTGAGAATGCATTAAATAGTGTTACGACCTGGCTCATGGCCGTAACAAAAAGGGAGACGCACACCATGGATATAGCAATAAACAAGAATTTATTATACTTAAACTACAAAAATTAGAGCTTCAAACAAGAAACCAGTGGAGTATAAGGGCCAGTATATCAGTCATGTAAGTGAGTGGATGCAGTGGGAGGTATGGTGAGGTGGATGTTGTAGGGTGTAAACTAAAAGCTAACTAAGCCATAAGCAAACCAAAAACAAGCAAGGTGCCGGTGGTGAGAGAGAACTGGGGACTGGAGCAGCTTTTATACTCAGGACAACCCAGGCAGCTGTCCCGAATTGTCCTGATTGGGCTCCAGCCCCGCCCACTGGATAGGTTGGCTAGGACAGGGAACAAAGCAGTGTTACCCAGAGCAGAGTTACCCAGACCAGGCCAGAGGGCCGTCACACCCCCCTCCACAAAGACAGTGTCCCGCAGGGAACACTAACAAACCCCAGAATTAGACAGGGTAGTGGTGTTTACAAAAAACATGCACAAATAACAGCACAAATAACAAATACAACCAATCAAATTAAATAAGACACTAAATCAAACCTGAACAGGCCCTGCACACCCATGTCCAACCGAACCACCTCCTCCTCCAGCCTCAGCAACGGGATCCTATGAAGCAATTTAAGAGGGGAAGAGAAAGCAATAGGGGAGAAAACCGGCTACAGGGCAAAAACTGAAAAACATAAATACCAACAACATAAACCCTAACAGGGAGCCCGGGACAACGCATCTGCCACTACATTGTCCCTCCCCTTAATGTGACGAATGTCCAGAGTATATGACTGTAACAGTAAGGACCAACGCATGAGCCGCTGGTTAGGACACTTCAGGGAATTGAGAAAAACCAAGGGATTGTGGTCTGTATAGACTGTCACAGGAGCCAGACCAGAAACCAGATACACATCAAAATGATGCAAAGCCCAGACCAGAGCTAGAGCCTCCTTCTCAATCACCGAGTAGTTCAGTTGATATGAATTAAACTTCTTTGAGAAGAAACTAACCGGCCGGTCAATGCCCAACTCATCTGCTTGTAAAAGCACAGCCCCTGCACCCACATGACTAGCATCCACTTGGAGCTTAAATGGCACATCCATAAGCGGAGCAGCCAAGACAGGAGCAGCACAGAGGAAAGCTTTGACATTGTCAAAAGCTAGCTGACACTCAGTACTCCAGATGTACTGGGCGTCGCCCCTCAGCAGATCAGTAAGTGGAGCCACTACTGTAGAGAAATTCCTACAGAAACTGCGGTAATAACCCACTAAACCTAAGAACCGCTGCAGCTCTTTCTTAGTGGTAGGGCTAGGGTAGTGCTCAATCGCCCTCACCTTAGCCTGGACCAAAGAGACCTTTCCATGTCCGACCACCCGACCGACGTACCTCACCGACGCCTTTGCGAACTCACACTTGGCAAGGTTGACGGTGAGGCCCGCCCCAGCCAGGCGGTCGAACAGCGCGCGGATGCGCTGGAGATGCGTCAACCACGTGTCCGAATAAATAACCACATCATCCAGATATCCTTCACAACTGTACTAGCAGCCCCCACAGGACGGGGAAGAGCTGCACTCACCTGCCCCACAGAGCCAGATGCACCATCACAACCATAATATGGTTTCAATAAATTAACGTGGCACAGCTGGTTAGTCTTCCTACGTAAAGGTGTTGCAATCAAATAATTCAAATCTGAAATCTGCTTTACCACAGTATGCGGCCCAGTAAACTTAGCCTGGAAGGGGGACCCAACCACAGGCAAGAGCGCAAGAACCAGATCACCCGGGTTAAACGAACGCCGCTCAACCCGACGGTCATAGAGACGTTTCATTTTTTGTTGAGCACAGGCAAGTTTCCCCTTAGCCAGCTCCCCAGCTGCATAAAGCCTGTGCCTGAAACCATTGACATAGCTCAACAAGTTTTGAGGTGAATCGGGCCCTTTCCAGTCATCCTGCAAAACAGCTAGCGGGCCACGCACAGTATGCCCAAACACCAGGTCGTTGGGGCTGAAACCTGTACTGTCCTGAACGACCTCCCTAGCCCCCAGCATCAACCAGGGTAACCCCTCCTCCCAGTCCCCATCTAACTGAATGCAATACGCACGCAGCAAAGACTTAAGAGTCGCGTGAAACCGCTCGAGCGCACCCTGACTCTGCGCATGATAGGCGGATGCCTTGTTGTGTTTCACACGGAGCAGTTTCAGGACCTGGGCAAATAGATGCGAGGAGAAGTTAGACCCTTGGTCGGATTGAATAATCTTTGGAATGCCAAAGATTGAAATGAACTGCGACAGGGCACGCACCACAGACCTAGTGGTAATGGTGCGCAATGGATAGGCTGCAGGGTACCTAGTCGTTTGGCACATCACCGTCAACAAATATACCGCCCCACTGCGGGACCGGGGGAGAGGACCTACACAGTCAATGATGAGATGTTCGAATGGTTGACTGATCACTGGAATCGGACATAACGGAGCTGGCATAATGCCCTGGTTTGGTTTCCCAGACAACTGACATGTGTGACATGTTTTGATATAGGACGACACCTCCCCCTTTAGGCGAGGCCAAAAGAAATAGCGGAGAATGCGATCATAGGTTTTGCGCACACCTAAATGTCCACACTCATCATGTGACACCTTCAAAACCATGCTGCGAAATTTGGAAGGCACAACAATCTGAAAAACAGGACCTCCAATGAAATCAGCCCCATGGGGAGCCCACTTTCTCATCAACACATCGTTGTGAATGAAATATGCCTGAGCACTGTCCTTCATGCCAGCAGCAGGGAGAACCCCCTCAAACAACTCCTTTAGAGTGGGATCCATCTGCTGCTCTCTCACCAGATCATCGTGAGAGACAGACCAGGGAAAGTCAGACAATGACAGCACAACGGTATCTGTACTGACATCGGCCACTTTGTCACCATCACGATTGGCACGGCCCATGGCGCGCGTAACTGCGCACGCAGTGAAAACATCAGGAAACTCCCTCTCAGTCATCGGGCTTACCTTTAAGAAGCGGCACTGACGTCACTACAACAGGTGGAGTCACACCGGCCCACACGCGTGCACCAGCCAGGCCATTACCCAGGATCATAGTAACCCCTTCAAACGGTAGCGCCGGGCGCACACCCACAGTTACCTCACCTTCAAACAACTCAGAGGAAAGCCGTATCCTATGTAGAGGGACATGCAAAACATTTAACCCCATCCCACGAATGGGAATGGAGTCACCTGTGTCGGACTCATCAGAAAATGGCAATGCTGAGGCTAAAATAAATGAGTCAAACGCCCCAGTATCCCGCAGGATCTTCACGGGCACCTTTTTGTCACTATCCACCAAAGATACAACCCCATCTGTGAGAAACGGTAAGTAAGAATCAAGATCGGAGAAGAGGGGAGTTTTAGACAAATCACACCGTGGGATATCAAAACCAACTCCCTTCCCCACAGGGGCAGCGAGACCCGCACCTTTCGCTTTGACACCGCCAGACTGAGACAACTAAGGTGGCTTACTTTTGGATTTCAGAGCATAACAATCAGACTTCCAGTGCCCTTTCTTATGACAGTAATTACATACCTTGTCACCCTCCCGGGCACCAGGCTCATCCCTACGTCCTGACTCACCACCCACACCAGGCGCGGGAAGATCTTTCCTAAACCCCGACGCGACAGCAGGAGCGCGAGGCTCCCCAAATCTAACCTGGTGCGTTAAGGCATAGTCGTCCACCAGGGCAGCAGCCTCCGCGGCAGTTCTAACCATTTTCTCACTAATGTAAGTGGCAATGTGAGGAGGGACAGCGTTCTTAAACTGTTCAAGAACCACCAAGTCGCATAAACTTTCAAAGTCGTTCACCCCCGATGCCTTGCACCAGCGATTAAAATGCAACACCAGGTCGCGTGCAAACTCAAGGTGGGACTGAGTCTTATTTTTCCTCCAGTCTCTAAAGCGCTGACAGTAGGCCTCCGGCACCAACTCGTATGTCTTAAGTACCGCAGACTTTACTTTAGCATAGCTCTGACAATCAGCCCGAGCATAAACACGAGTATGCCTCCTGAGCCTTCCCAGTAAAAACACACTGCAGCATAAGTGTGCGCTCAGCGTCAGGCCAACCACGTACATCAGCAACGCGCTCAAATAAAGAGAAGAATGACTCTGGGTCCTTCTCGCTAAACATAGGCAGGAGGCGCAAGTTTCGGATAATATCAAAGGATCTGTGAGACGCCCCCTCAAGACTCATCACCCACAGCACTCCCCGGGAATATACCCTCCTTAATTAAAGACAACTTTTGTTGCTCCAAATTCAAACGAGTCTGCTCATTCTCCTGCCTCATTTTCTCCTGGATCAATTCCTTTTCCATTTTTCGTTCCTCATGCTCTAACTGTAACTTCAGCAACCTCTCCTGTTGCTCAAAGGTGAGACTAGGGTTTGTCACCAGAGACATGCCCCCTCCCAAACCGGGAGAAGCCCCCCCAGCGGGCTTTGGCAAAACTTTCATTTCTACCAAGCTAGACAGCAAACTAGCCTTAATACCAGGTTTCAAAGCATCAGCTATGCTCAGCAACTAACAATAATTGAGCCTTAGTAATAAGGCAATTGACGACCCCACAACAGAGCATACCCTCTAGCTGACTGCCTAACCCAATCTAGCTACCTAAACTCATCCCTAGTCTTCATGCAGTTTTAGCGGGAGGCTCTTTAAACCCTAACTCAGTAGCCCGGTGCAGCCCCCAGCAAAACTGATTACCACACCTTACGGCCCTGAATGGGTCCCCGAGACAATTGCTCTAGCCGCACCACCGCAACACTACAGGGAAGAGCTCAACTAATCCCAAAGGGGAAAAGCCGTAAACCTAACCAGGGTAGCCCCGTAAATTATACGCCAATCAATGTATACCCCTGCTTGCCCCAATATGCACCACAAAACAAAATGCAGACTCCACCGAAACACCAAACCTAACAAAAAAAATGACACCCAGGCATTTTTAAATAAGGTACAAATAACTAAACTACAAACCAACTCAAAACTCTAAAGTGTGCGCCTCCAAAAACGCATAACAAACGCCAAACAAATTAACAAGCCACACGCAGTGGACCAAAATCACTAGCAAAATCAGCAAACAATGACGTCTATTACGAAGCTGGTTCAAACACAGAAAAGTGCCCTCCTTGTAGGCAATACACAGGAGACACGCATTAATCAAGTAGATCGGCTAAGTGCGCCCCTTGCCAATCAAGGCAACATCACGGGAGCCACACAAACACAATTAACAGCTTAACAATGAACAACTGCTAACAATCAACAATTAACACAATTAACCGGCCAAAGTCAAAACCGAATCTACAGCAAAACTTACCAAAAAGCGGACGAGCCCCCATTTGTTACGACCTGGCTCATGGCCGTAACAAAAAGGGAGACGCACACCATGGATATAGCAATAAACAAGAATTTATTATACTTAAACTACAAAAATTAGAGCTTCAAACAAGAAACCAGTGGAGTATGAGGGCCAGTATATCAGTCATGTAAGTGAGTGGATGCAGTGGGAGGTATGGTGAGGTGGATGTTGTAGGGCAGGGGTGGCCAATTCCAGGCCTCGCGGGCCGGTGTGTATGCAGGTTTTTACTGCCACCAGTTACCACGGTTCAATCAGCTAATTAGTCATACACACAATCACCGATTCACTTGTAAATTACAGAACGATAAAATGCTACAATACACGCATTGACGCATACCGGCACAAGAACATTCATCAGCTGCTTTTCATATCGCGGATATGTAGATTAAAATATCAGATCGTGTAAACGATTGGGCTAATTCAATAATTGTTAACTGGCGGCAGCAAAAACCTGCATACACACCGGCCCGCGAGGCCTGGAATAGGCCACCCCTGTTGTAGGGTGTAAACTAAAAGCTAACTAAGCCATAAGCAAACCAAAAACAAGCAAGGTGCCGGTGGTGAGAGAGAACTTCTTCTTCTCTAAGTTTTTTTGGCGGATTACAAACCCTTTAAGGTGCATACCGCCACCTAACATCATGTCATTTCTACTTCATTCTTAAATTATACTCATTAATCTTGTGTCTGTTAGGAAAGTGTAAAGTGCCTTCCTGGTGCTTTCTATTCCCTCTCCTTCTGTTCCTAAAATTCCTATCAGATCCCAATCCCTTCCTGCCTCGCGGACTTTATCGTGTAGCCGTTCTCTTTCCTCCTCATATAAGGTGCAATGCAATATGATGTGTTCTACATTTTCTTTAACTCCACAGTTCCCACATTTATTACTGTCCCTTTTCCCCATTATAAACATTGTGCCATTTAATCCTGTGTGACCCACTCTAAGTCTTGTAATAATTATTTCCTCTCTTCTGTTCCTTTCCTTATGGCTCTTTGTAATGACCGACTTTTGTATTTTATAGAATCCCCTTCCTTTCTGGTCTTCATCCCACCTTTTCTGCCAAATTTCTATTCCTTTCCTCTTAATTATTGCTTTACCTTCTCCTTTTCCCAGTGGAACTGTAACCTCAATTTCCTTCTGTAATGCCATTTTCGCGAGTCTATCTGCACCCTCGTTCCCTTTCACCCCCACATGTGCTGGTACCCAACAAAACTGGATATCTATGCCACCTCTGTTAAGCCTTAGTAAGCTATGATTAAGTTCAATAACTAAATCATCTCTTACTGTTTTTGTTGACTGTATGCCTTCTAAGACTGCTAGTGAATCTGTACACATCACCACTCTATCCGGTCTGACTTCTTCCACCCACTGTAACCCAATAATAACTGCAATTATTTCTGCAGTAAATACTGATACTTGATTGGAGATTCTTTTGGAAATTTCTATTTTAAACTCCGGGACATAGATACCAATTCCCACCTCTCCCTGCTTGTTTTTAGACCCATCTGTAAATATTTCTAGATACCTATAAAAACTCTGTCCCAGGTAAGCACTAGTTTTAACACCCATTTCCTCTATTTGCCATCCTCTTTTCTTCTCCAGAATATTTAAATCTATCTTGACTTCTGGGAACAGCCAAGGGGGAATGCTGCTCATTGATAGACCTGGCGAACTCTAATACCTCCATTTCGTATTCCCTTACCCTTTCTTCCCATGTCCATCCTAATCCATTGCCCTGGAACCTGGAATACTCCCAGCATTTTTGTAGAATCTTTACATTATTTCCTTCCTCACTTCCTTTAATCCTGACCCAGTATGCTAATGTAAGTTTTCTTCTTCTTAATTCCAGTGTGAGAGAGAACTGGGGACTGGAGCAGCTTTTATACTCAGGACAACCCAGGCAGCTGTCCCGAATTGTCCTGATTGGGCTCCAGCCCCGCCCACTGGATAGGTTGGCTAGGACAGGGAACAAAGCAGTGTTACCCAGAGCAGAGTTACCCAGACCAGGCCAGAGGGCCGTCACAATAGTATAAAAAAACAATACTCCAAGCCACAGATTATTACTACTTGTCAAACATGGAGAACTGATTTCATATACTGTTTATTGGGGCGGGATTGGGGTGGGGTTAGCGGGATCTGTGGTGGGTGTTGATATCTTAATCATTAACAGGAATGTTTTATTTCTTGTTTTTTTTATTATTCACCAACAGATGCATAACACCAATATGCCAGAAGTCTGGCCACAACTAAAGTGACTTATTAAAGTGACACCACAAGCCAGGCAGCTGTCTGATCAAGTGGCCTTTGTCTTAGATGTACTTTTGCCTGAGGTAAATTCTTTAATATTTTAAATGCTTGTCTTTAACATCATATGTCACATGTGTAGGTCATACAAACCTCCAGAAATCAGGGAATCTGGAAACATGGTAGGACATGTAGGTGTGTAAAATTAGGATTTGCAGATCCAATGTCAGCGGTTTCTAGTATTTGCTCTCAAGTTTAACAAAATGTACAAACAGTCCGTTATACCAAAAGTCCTGTTATCAAGCTGTGACATTTATTCCAGCAAATTACAGCAGAAAATACAGACTTGCAAATCAATCTAGAGATCATTGAATCGGATCCAAATTCTCCCCTCACATCATGTCTTAAAAAACGAACTCAAAATCAACAAGATCCATCTGATCCAGCGTTGCAAAAGTAGACCTAAATTGTCTTATCCTGAGTCCATTCTAACAGAGAACATAAACTTTGCATAACTGGGCCTGGGTATCATATGCAACTTGCATAACTGGGCCTGGGTATCATATGCAACTTGCATAACTGGGCCTGGGTATCATATGCAACTTGCATAACTGGGCCTGGGTATTAGGGATGTGCGCGTTTAGTCGACTAGACGATTAAACGTTGCTACCCTCGCTAGTCGGCACCAGAAATACTAGTCGGTTAAACTTATTATTTTATTAATGTACACATTTAAATTACATATTGACATAATTTGCACTGAAATGTCATGTTTTCCTGGTTAAATGTTGCTTTATAAAAAACTAGCATCCGTTACTAATGTTAACCAAGTTAAACCAGCGAGGTGGAAAGAGTAAGTAAACCGATCGCGTTGTTGAATATCCCAATAAAACGAATCTAATGTCACGTCGATCAGTAGGCCTAATTGTTATTTTTTTGTGGGCCTATTATTGGTAGCTTTTCTGATGACCGATTATTATTTTTTACTGTATTTGCTATGCGATCGCGTTCACCCAATGAAAATACCGTTGTAATAATCAGGCACGTTTCCTAAAAACGTTTTGTTATGTTGAATATTGTTTTCAATAAATGTTATTTGTTAACTTTTATTTAGTGAGTTGTCATGTTTTGTAGGATAATGTGCAATGTTCATAATGCAAGGCGCAAAGTGCCACACATTTCAGCGGCATTTAAAATACGATTTGGTTATTGAAGAATGTGATTAACGGTTTCAAATGGCTCTTATAATATACGCAATATTTTTTCGGACAATGTTTAACCTTATCGATTAAATTGTGCTCAATTTTTCTGAGTGTTTTCTTACTTTTAGACTAGTCGACTAGTCTAAGTTTAAACTTCCGTTTAAACGTCAAGGAAATTAGTCGTTAGGAACATCCCTACTGGGTATCATATGCAACTTGACACAGATTAATTGAAAGATAAATGCAATTGTGACTGTTGTTGAACCTGTAATTCCAATCACTTTTTGCTGCAGGAAACAGTCAGCAGCCTTGCAGGGGTACACTCGCTCTCATTTGAAGAGGCTAAGGAGCTGTACCAACGGGGACCACAGTATCAATCAAGGTAAGACGAAGACAGAGGGGTAATCATTTTAAACATTGACATTTTTGTTTGAAATACTTTTTAACATGAAGAATCTCAGAACTTATTATGTATTAATCACCTCATTATCTCTTTTCTTGACAGTGAAATTGAACTATTTAATTTTTACCTTTTAAAAAATTTGAGTGAGAAGGCCAAGGAAAGGCTTGCGGTATTTGCGGAGAAGATGGAAAGAGCCCTCTGTCTGTAAATCATAAGATTTTTAACCCCTTCACGCAGACGCGTCTAATCTGAAACCATCAGGTATATGCTTTATACTGGGCAAAAATATTTTTGGATAGGTTTTTGGACCCATAGATATCCATCTCCTTATACTAATGAAAATATATTAATTCCCATTTGAAAATGATGCAAAAGTGAGTTTCATGAGTGAAAACAGTTGATATGTAGTTCAATATATGATTATTTTATGATTTACAGGGTACAATTTAGCTATTTTGGATAGATTTGGAGACACTAAGGGACAACAGGTACACTGCTTACGTTTTGCCCAGAGTCTATGATTTCGCCTGAATTTTTGGTAGTTCTGCATATCGCCCTCAGAATTTGCACACTTGTGGACAAGTAGTTTATGATCCAGGAAATCTATAGTTTTACCTGTTTTATAGCTCTTAGTATTTCATTGCAAACTAAAGATTTCTTTGCATTTGTGGCACGAAATAAACAAATCTGATTAGTATTGTAAGTGGTGTCTTGCTTCATTTAAGCCATTTTCCAAGTTTCTATGATGTTCAGACTTGGAGTTATAAAGCCTTAAATAGAACCCCCCCCTAAATAGGTGAGAATGTACCAAATTTGGCATCTGCTTGCAGGGGATAATATTTAGGGATAAAGGCTAGTTAATTGGAATCGGAATTAGCGTATATTTACAAAAATCAATAAAGTTGATAAGGTAGAACTATAAATATATTTTCTTTGTACTGATTTCAATTAAGTATACAGTGGTGTTAAAAAAAATAGCAGTACAACATCAGTAACCTGATGAACCACTGTTATTAGTAGTAGTGATATTTCTGCATGGCAAACAATTTACTTGTAGATGTAGTAGTGTAATAGAAAAACAACAGACCCAACTGTCATGACATGCACGCTGCTTGTTCTGAGTAATTGACTCATTCATTGAAAGGGGCATGTTCAAAATAATAGCAGTGTGGAGTTTAATTAGAGAATTCATTAATTCTGTGAAAAAACAGTAATTATTTATAACAATTAATTGTTCTTTATTAAGGGAAGCAAATGTTTCACACATTGTTATAAAATATATTTCCTTCTGAATTGCTAAGTAAAATGGGCCGTTCCAAACATTTTTCGGAGGAACAATGCAGTTTGATTAAAAAGTTGATTGGAGAGGGGGAAACGTATAAAGAAGTGCAGCAAATTATAGGATGCTCAGCTAAAAAGATCTCAAATGCTTTAAAATGGCAACAAAAACCCGAAACACATGGAAGAAAACGAGCAACTACTGTTAAAACGGATCGAAGAATAGTCAGAATGGCAAAGATTCAGCCAATCGTCACCTCCAGAAAGATCAAAGATGATCTAAAATTACCTGAAAGTGCTGTTACAGTCAGAAGACGTTTGATCGAAGCTAAGCTATCAGCAAGAAGCCCCCGTAAAGCACCATTGTTGAAAAAACGGCATGTGCAGGTTTGGTTAAAATTTGCCAAGAAACACATCGATTGGCCCAAAGAGAAATGGCGTAACATTCTGTGGACTGATGAGAGTAAAATAGTTTTTTTCGGGTCTAGTGGTCGTCGACTGTACGTCAGACAACTCCCGGGTACTGAATTCAAGCCACAGTACACTGTGAAGACAGTAAAGCATGGTTGGGCAAAAATCATGGTATGGGGATACTCATATACCAGGGATCGTGGATCAGTTTGAATACATCAAAATACTTGAAGAGATTATTGCCGTATGCCGAAGAGAAAATGTCCCTGAAATGGGTGTTTCAACAAGACAACAATCCCAAACACACGAGTAAGCGAGCAACATCTTGGTTCCAGACAAAAAGGATTGAGGTAATGGAGTGGCCAGCTCAATCCCCCGACCTCAACCCCATTGAAAACTTGTGGGGTGACATTAAAAATGCAGTTTCTGAAGCAAAACCCAAAGATTCACAGGAACTGTGGAATGTAGTTCGTTCATCCTGGTGCCAAAGGTTAGTTGACTCGATGCAACGCAGATGCGCGGCAGTTATCAAAAACAATGGTTATGCAACTAAATATTAGTTCAGTAATTTAAAGTGAAGTTAAATCTTGAAAATATTTTTCAGTTCAGGGTAAAAAATATGTCTGAACAGCATTAGTTGTCCTGAACCTCGCTGAGCCACAGTTCTCTGAGTTTGTCCATCTTGTAGCCAACCAATGGCCCTTCCCCTGTCTTGGATGCTCAGTTGTCATTGAACCATCTTCAAATTTCAAGTGATGATGAATGGAAAATGCTCAGCCATTTTATTGCTAAAATTGGCATGCATGGAATGACAGTCATGCAAAACATGTGCAAATGGTGCATGAGGTGTCACAATGGGTGTTTATACGGTTTATAAGGTTGTTGGAATACATCTTATGCAAATACAATTCTATTTATCCATACATTACCATAACTGGCAAAGGAAATGTCATCTTTCTTGACATTGTTCCCTCAAAACACATAACGACTCCCAGTATCCCAATGTCCCTATATGTACTATATTAGTTATTCATTCATACAAACTCAATTTATCATGTTAAAGACATTGACTGGCATTCAATTCAATACGTTCATTGTCAGGGTCCAAAGAGACCACGTGCTGTCATGTAATTTGAATAAATCATGAACACTGACACTATGAGTAGCTGAATCATGTATGCTATGTAATGTTTTAGTGTGAAAAGAAATCTCAACAGACTGGTCAAGTAAAGGATATATACAGTGAACAGTGAATTTTTTCCCCCTATGTTTTGGCTCTGTACTCCAGCACTTTGTATGTGAAATTATACAACGACTGTGAGGCTAAAGTACAGACTGTAAGCTTTAATTTGAGGTCATTTTCATCCATATTGTAACTGAAGAAGGCTGGAGTACAGGCCTGGCATAGCATCACCAGTGAAGATACCCAGCATCTGATGATTTCTACAGCTCTTCAGGCAGTCCTTGCATGCAAAGGACATGCAACCACCAAGTATTATTTCATAGCAACATAATTAATGATTAGGAGTAATACAATTTCCCTTTATTTTACAAGGAATATCTTCAATGCATTAACTGTACAACTCAAAAAAAAAGTTACATTTCTCATTTATATTGGTACAGATATTCTGCAATAAAATATGCTTTAGAACCACCACTCAAACGTTTATGAAAACATGCAACGTTATGACACTTAAAATAGCTACATAGATTCTCACATTACAATGTATGACTACCGATGGCTACGATGTCTTCTGGGTTTAGATTAACTAAAATGACATGTCTACCATGTTTGCTAGTCTAAACAGAGATGACAGGTGTAGTTTAGGCCATCTCATGAATTGACAGACAAGAAACGGCTGAATATGAGCAATAGAACATAAGCAGCCTAATGTTTACAGGTATGTTACTATAACAGCTTAGCTAAATAATTTAGTTATTCGACAATGAAACGGCACCCAGCGCTTTAATTCCAATGTAAATGATACGTATTTATTCAAGAACTTTAATTGGAGTTTCACTGTGGCACAATTCAGGGTGATAGCCAAAGTCGCGTAGCAAAAGATAAATATTGACTACCCAAACAATACAAGTCATGAATAATGTAAGTCAGTATTAAAACAACCTTCATTTGTTCTCCTCCATTTCTTCAAGATTTTGAAGTAAAAAGGACATCTGTGTCGCCTCCAAGTCCTCCGCAACCACGGCTAATTCCTCCATGTTGTTTTTCTCCCAGCCGGTTTCAGAAACGTCCGAAACTGTCCCTGTTGGATCTGCTCACCGATGTCTACTCGAACACGCCCAGTTGGCTTACCTGCCTCAGGCGGAAATGAAAATCGCTTCTGACTTACAGTGGTGCTTTTCCCAAGCCAGTTTCCACGTCTGGTTTACCTCATCCCATGCCTGTTTGGACCGACAAAGGTAGAGAAAATGCTTTCTTTTCTCTAGGTACGACCTTATCCCTTGGACAATCCTGCACCCTGGTTCAGTCTCTTCCTTCTCCAGTGTCAGGGTATCTGGACTGGCATGGTAAGAGGTTCCCTGGACTCTTGGGTAACAGGCAGTGCTTTTTCCCATTAATGTTGTAACTGCATGAGTGAAAGGCAGCCTACTCCCAACAGTGTCTCTACCAATACTGCACAGCGTGCGGTGGCTCTGTCTCCTGTGAAAGGCAGCCTACTCCCAACAGTGTCTCTACCAATACTGCACAGCGTGCGGTGGCTCTGTCTCCTGTGAAAGGCAGCCTACTCCCAACAGTGTCTCTACCAATACTGCACAGCGTGCGGTGGCTCTGTCTCCTGTGAAAGGCAGCCTACTCCCAACAGTGTCTCTACCAATACTGCACAGCGTGCAGTGGCTCTGTCTCCTGTGAAAGGCAGCCTACTCCCAACAGTGTCTCTACCAATTCTGCACAGCGTGCGGTGGCTCTGTCTCCTGTGACAGGCAGCTGGACGATCCACAGGTGGCAAAGTGCAGTCAGGACCTTTCTTTTGACGGGCGGGGAAGCACCTCTTTCCCTGTCGGAATCTGTTTTGGCTCCTTGAGCTCGGGTCCAGTTGGGTCCAGTTCACTAATGAATGTAGGCTGACTACTTATAAATTACAAAAAGAAAGACATTAAACCAGACATTAATTTGAATATACCAGTAAAGAGAGAGAGACCGATAAGCCAGAAGTTGCCAATGTTATTTACCCTCCAGCTGAACAGGAACCACCACCGAAAAATAAAAAGGAAAAACCTCTTCTCCAAACTGAACTAAAGCTTCTTTCCTTCAGCGCCCATAAATATCCTCCACAAGAAGGGCATCCCTGTCCTGATTGGCTTAATGTGTGAGAAAAAAGGGAGGAGGGGGTAAATTATGACAAAGACTGGCTTATCTTTGATGTTTGTGGGGGTGAGTGAGTGAGAGAGAGAGAGACAGAAGGAGAGGGGGGGAGAGCAAGAGATGGAGGATATCCTACACAGGGCACATAGTAGACAGGGGACAGTGAACAGGGGTCGTATTCTGACACAGCCAAGCTTTTTATTGTCAAAATCCAATAGGCCTCCCTTTTTAATATGTTTTTTTGTAGTCCCATTTTCTCTCTGGTTCCTTCACGTACTACAGGCCTATAAATCATAATAACAATAATAATGATAATAACTTTATTTGTATTTCACTCTTCTTTAAACAAAGGGATTCACAATGAAATTTTAAAAAGTAATATACAAAGTATAATATCTAAAAACAAGTGAAATAAGGTAAAATACAGTGCAATAAAATGCACCAAAGTGCCTAAATACCATGGTTATTAAAATTCAGTTAAAAACATGTCTTTAAAAAAGTGTTTTAAAAGGGATTTAAAATAAATTACTGATTTAACAAGCCTGAGCTCCTCGGGCAAGACATTCCAAAGTTGAGAGGCCCTGATAGAAATATATTAATGATAGTACATATTAATGGTTGCATGTGAATTAATGTCTCGACGCAAACCGCATACTGTATGCGTATAATGTACATGCAAATACTTGTACTTGAAACAGTACAGGTTATTTTGCATACTTCCTTGTAGGAGACAAGTGGAGGAGAGGAGTGGAGGAAAGGAGATGAGGAGTGAAGAATATTGGGACGCAGCCCCTTTGGAGTGACCAGGGGGCGTTCAAATACTTCACAACCACCTCCTCTCCTCTCTGCCCCGGAAACAGATCTGTGTGTCCTAATCTAATGTTGCTGATTACAAATTAATTACATATTAATTTCTCGACGCAAAAACGCAATGTCAGGTACATTGTATACTGTACGTGCAACTACTTGTACTCAAAACATTCAGGCAGTTGTGCATACCTCTGGGTAGGAGACGAGTGGAGCAGAGGAGTGGAGGAAAGGAGATGAGGAGTGAAGAATATTGGGACGCACCCCAGAAGTTTCTTTCCTGAGTATCTGAGGCTGCATGCAGGTACAGGAATAATTCTTCCTTCTATTTTGTTACTTAGCACCCCCTACTGGGACTTTTATTTTGACGCACACACACGCACAAGTTTTAACCACCAGAAAGGTCAGCCATTTTCAGCTTCCAGTATGGAGTTTTGCAAAAGCACGTGTATGCCATTCTCAGAAATTTTTCTTTTGTTTATGGCAGTGAAAGCATCGTTAGTAAGTATTATTTATGTATATAATCGAGAACAGTGTCTGAACAATATGTTATGTTTAGAATAACTTTTATTTTCCCGATAGGGAACTTCTGTTGTAGCCACCAGCAACAACAAAAAAGACATAGGCAGTGGGGCAGACCCACCACAACACACAAACAAACATATAATAAAATAAGCCAAACGTCATGATTAAAATAGCCCCCGCTATTCCAAAACACAAACTCCGCCTCCACGACTTTCCTCCATAGGCTGAATTCCTCCATAGGCTACACGCAGTGTTGCGGTCTCTGTCCACTGTCGAAACGGAGCTCAGCCTTCCCAGTCGCCGCCTCACTCTTCTCCCGCATTATCTTCTCCTTCCCTGGAGGCCTTTTGAAGATTGCCTGCAGTCCCGACATCTTCAACTCCGGTGAAGAGCGATGGTACATTCTGTGGCTGCAGATCCAATGAACATTCCCAAGCATAATGCGAATGCGTCTCCATGGTGACGACCACAAACAAAATCATCCCGGCTAGACATTTCGTCAATATTATAAAAAACGAGCAGCAGGAGTTCCTCTAAAAATCTCCAGCCTGCTTCCCCGTCACACTACAGACACACAGCGCATGATAAAAACAAAAGCCCAACACAACAAAACACATTCAAATTAACAAACACAAACATGAGACACAGCTGGACTACATGTCGCCTATACAGTGCCATGTGACGTCATATAAAATAGAATAGAATAACTTTTATTTCCCGCTAGGGAACTTCAGTTGTAGCCCCAGCAACAACAAAAAAGACAGTGGGACAGACCCACAACACACAAACAAACATATCAAACAAGGACATCCAACAGAATCATTATCATCAATCAAGTGAATTAAAGTGCAATACAGCCATGATTAAAAATAGCCCCTGCTGTCCCGAGATGTCCAGTGTCACCAAGCAGTCCAGCACACAAACTCCGCCTCCACAACTCTCCTCCATCCACGCAACACCGCAGTCTTTGTACACCGCCAAAACGGAGCACCGAACTGCGTCAATCTTTCCAGTCGTCTCCTCACTCCTCCACCGCATTATGTTCTCCTTCCCTGGTTGGCTTTTGAAGACTGCCCGCACTCCCGGATCAGTCCCGACATCTTCAACTCCGGTGAAGAGCGATGGTAAACTTTGTTGCTGCAGATTCAACGGACATTCCCGAGCATATGTTTCAAATGCGTCTCCATGGTGATGACCACAAACAAAATTATATAGACTAGACAATTCGTAAATATTATCAAAACGAGCAGCAGGAGTGCCGTGAAAAATCTCCAGCCTGCTTCCCCGTCCCACTACAGACTACAGGGGCTAGGTCATCAAGTGATCACTAAAATCTTAAAATCAATTTTAAAACTTACAGGCAACCAATGTAAGGATGAAACAGGGGAGATGTGCATACATGACTCAAATATGACTCCTAAATTCCTGGCAAAATGCCTCACATTTCTTGACAGGCTACCAAGATTGTCAAGAATGAACTTAGTGGGGCTGCATGGACTAAACGCATAGACTGTTGGGTGAGGGACCTTGATGGGCCTTTCTGTAATGTTAAGCAATAGCGTATTGCATATTGACACTTCTCATTGCAGTTTTGTGTTCCATCACATAATTCTACATGGGCATGCGAGTATTTACATGAGTCCAGCAGTAGAACAGTTCACAAAGCTGCTTAACCTTTTTTCCTGTATGAGGGTATGAGAAACTTACAACTGTAAACCAAAACATCCTGTAAAGAAACAAAATTATACACCCAATAGCATGCTGTATGAGCGTAGTTCAGCCCTCCGGTCTATGACCATAGCTGGTTTCATCTTTGTTTTGTCTCCATGCACTATGCAGACTGTACTTCCATTGGTTGGGTCTGGTAATCGCGTCGCTGTGGCATTGGAGTCATGCTGTGACTGTAACTGAAAATGCTGCAGTCTTTAGTGAACTCTTTTTGGGGCGGACAGCTGTAGCAAAGAGGTACTGTGCTGGAGGCTGCTGTCCAATCCGTTTAATGTTCTTCCCTCCTGCGCTTCCCCTCGCCACTTCCACTTGGGGGAATCCCTTTAGAAACCAGAAGTTTTGCGTTTCCAAGGGCAAGTGCGTTAGAAGTCCAATCCGTTAGAAACGCAAGTGAAGTACATGAAATGAGTCCCTCGTACCCTCGTTTTGGCTCGAGGGAACGAGTCCGGAAGACTGCAGACTTCGTGTTATGTTCTGAGTCTGTGTTTTGTATTTCTGTCATGTTTAGTATTGTCACAGTTTATTTTTCTGTTCTTGTCATGCTTGTGTTGTTTGTTACGATGCAGTTTATGAAGCATACATTTTCCCATGTTTTTCCGCAGCCTTGCGTTCATACTGCTTCTCTCTCTTGCTGTCACTCACGCTTCCCTTATTGTTTAATTCTCCCGTGTCTATTTACTAATCTACTAACGTTAGATCAGGATTGGGTAATACTAACTCTCTAACCATGTGTTCATGTTACCTTACGTTTCTCCTGCATGTCATTTACTAATTTACTAACGCTAGGTCAGGATAGGTTTATTACTAACGAGTACTAATTATCTTGTTATCTTGCCAACCCTCCACACCTCATTTCTTTTCGCATGCTGCTCTCAAGCTAAGTGTCTGCACCTGTCTACACTTGCATTTATACCAGTAGTCTTAGTCCCTCGTCGCGAGTTCGTCAACTAATATTGTAAGCGTTAGTCTGTTGCCTGTTTTTCCCCCGAGTGAGCATATCTGTTTTTCCCCCGAGTGAGCATATCTGTTTTCCCCCCGAGTGAGCATATCTGTTTTCCCCCCGAGTGAGCATATCTGTTTTCCCCCCGAGTGAGCATATCTGTTTTCCCCCCGAGTGAGCATATCTGTTTTCCCCCCGAGTGAGCATATCTGTTTTTCCCCCGAGTGAGCATATCTGTTTTTCCGAGTCTGTGTTTCGTGTTTGAGTTAGGTTTTTAGTTTCTGTTTAGTTTCCGAGTTGGTGAGTTTTTGTGGTCGGTTTTTTTGTTTATTGTTTTTCTCGTCTGATTGATCTACTGGCTTTGACCTCTGTCCGTGTTCTCGCGACCCTGCTTTTGGATTTTGTTTTGTACTTCTACCGTGCCTTCCCGTTATCGACCCCTGCCTGTGTTTTGACTTCCCTTTGGACATTGATTCTGTACCCCGAGATTAAAACTTCGGTTTTTTCTGTCCTCCTGCCTGCTTCTGGCCCGTCCCGTTCCATGCCACCAGTTCGGTCCTGTTCCACGCCACAAGTCCCGTCCCGTCCCGTTCCCTGCCTCCTCTCGAGCAGCCGAGCCTGCTAACCTCCTGTCCTGAGCAGCCGAGCCTGCTAACCTCCTGTCCTGAGCAGCCGAGCCTGCTAACCTCCTGTCCTGAGCGGTCCTGTCTGCGCCGCCGTCCACCTGAGCGGTCCTGTCTGCGCCGCCGTCCGCCTGAGCGGTCCTGTCTGCGCCGCCGTCCGCCTGAGCGGTCCTGTCTGCGCCGCCGTCCACCTGAGCGGTCCTGTCTGTGTCTGTGTTTGAGTTAGGTTTTTAGTTTCTGTTTAGTTTCCGAGTTGGTGAGTTTTTGTGGTCGGTTTTTTTGTTTATTGTTTTTCTCGTCTGATTGATCTACTGGCTTTGACCTCTGTCCGTGTTCTCGCGACCCTGCTTTTGGATTTTGTTTTGTACTTCTACCGTGCCTTCCCGTTATCGACCCCTGCCTGTGTTTTGACTTCCCTTTGGACATTGATTCTGTACCCCGAGATTAAAACTTCGGTTTTTTCTGTCCTCCTGCCTGCTTCTGGCCCGTCCCGTTCCATGCCACCAGTTCGGTCCCGTTCCACGCCACCAGTCCCGTCCCGTTCCCTGCCTCCTCTCGAGCAGCCGAGCCTGCTAACCTCCTGTCCTGAGCAGCCGAGCCTGCTAACCTCCTGTCCTGAGCAGCCGAGCCTGCTAACCTCCTGTCCTGAGCAGCCGAGCCTGCTAACCTCCTGTCCTGAGCAGCCGAGCCTGCTAACCTCCTGTCCTGAGCAGCCGAGCCTGCTAACCTCCTGTCCTTATCAGCCGAGCCTGCTAACCTCCTGTCCTGAGCAGCCGAGCCTGCTAAACTCCTGTCCTGAGCAGCCGAGCCTGCTAACCTCCTGTCCTGAGCAGACGAGCCTGCTAACCTCCTGTCCTGAGCGGTCCTGTCTGCGCCGCCGTCCACCTGAGCTGTCCTGTCTGCGCCGCCGTCCACCTGAGCGGTCCTGTCTGCGCCGCCGTCCACCTGAGCGGTCCTGTCTGCGCCGCCGTCCACCTGAGCGGTCCTGTCTGCGCCGCCGTCCACCTGAGCGGTCCTGTCTGCGCCGCCGTCCACCTGAGCGGTCCTGTCTGCGCCGCCGTCCACCTGAGCGGTCCTGTCTGCGCCGCCGTCCACCTGAGCGGTCCTGTCTGTGTCTGTGTTTGGTTTTTAGTTTCTGTTTAGTTTCCGAGTTGGTGAGTTTTTGTGGTCTGTTTTTTTGTTTATTGTTTTTCTCGTCTGATTGATCTACTGGCTTTGACCTCTGTCCGTGTTCTCGCGACCCTGCTTTTGGATTTTGTTTTGTACTTCTACCGTGCCTTCCCGTTATTGACCCCTGCCTGTGTTTTGACTTCCCTTTGGACATTGATTTTGTACCCCGAGATTAAAACTTTGGTTTTTTTCTGTCCTCCTGCCTGCTACTGGGTCCCTTATTACACCATACATAACACTTCGGGCAGTGAAATTGCCCAGAACGCTTGACTGTAACCCCAAGCTTCCTGTTTCGGAAGTTTAAATGTAACCATTTAAGACCCCCCCCCCCCCATATCCTACTAGGATGCAGTATTAGAATTTTTATTTCAGGATAGTTAACAATAACTAGCTACATAATCCGCTCGTTTCAGTTCAGCGAGTATCCAGCAAATGAGCCAGTGCAAGCTTACATGGGCAATATTACAAATAGCTACATTTTGCTTGGATTTCATATTCAATACAGGTGTCCTCGTCTCTTATATTTTATAGGCTACTTCTGTGCCACCTGCAAAGCAATCGATGCATCCACTGTCTTGATTGCAGTGTATTAATATATTTTATTGGGAGGTAGCCTATTTTGTAAGTGTATTATTCCCCATTCCTGCTGAGGTATATATCTATAAATTTATTGGCAATAATTTTTTAGTTAGCTCTTTTGCCAGAATAAAAATTGAGATGTTGGTTGGAGCTGGCTGTCTTATGCAATTTATTGGAAAGTTTTGCACGAACTCATTTGTCAATGGTCTGCTGGCGTCACTGGCTCTGGCGAATTTCCGAGCGCAAGTACGGTCAAATAAAAAAATAATTCCGCTCTCTCCCTTGCTCCTCCCCGTGGGTTCGAGTGGCTACTCATGCTGTTTTGGTGCTGTTTCACATCCTCCCAAGTGGAAGTGGCGAGTGTAAGTGCGGAAGGCAGAACATTTAACGGATTGGACCGCAGCCCTGGAGCTCCACATCATGCTCCTCAATACTCTTCCCATGAGCACCTGGGCTGTGACATGGCCATGCATGTCATTGGTGTGTTTCTCAGTGAGAGCAGAGTGAGATTTGGGTCTGTGAAGCTTTTTTCAGCGCGTGTTTCACAGTTTGCACCATTCTCTCAGCTAATCCGTTGGGTTGTGGGCAATCTGGGCTGAAGTTGGTGAGCTTTATTCCCCATGATGCTGCAAACATGCTTTATGGCTTTCCAGGGTTGCCTTTGAGGCAACACAGGGTCTGATATTGGTGGATCTGCCAGGCCTAGTGACATTCCTTACTGCTAATCCCAAGGAGTTTTGGCTGTGGGACTGTGAGTGTGATGATCTCTTTGTGTGTAGACCCATGGATTACGTCCTCATATGCGACACCGCCACATTTGAAATAAAAAATAATAAACTACTGTCACCGATTAGATCATTATTATATTGATTACTGTAGTCATTATTCAGCCTGAATTTGAAGCAGGGAATGGTTAAACGATTAATGTACTGCCCTTGAGATATCAAAGAATAATACTGAGCATTTGAACAGTAGCATAACGTTAGTTAAAAAAAACACTTAAGATGGGAATAATCTACGTTAGCAAAACGTGTATTTTCTTTGACTATATGCATCACTGTTGAGACATTTATTAAGATGAGTTAAATGCAAACTAGGAATGAGACAATTAAATAATAAATAATAAATCAAATGAATGGAATAAGTTTGTGCGCAATACTCACATGTGTCCTTTGGAGGAGGATCCCTGTTTAAAACATAAAAGTAATCTGCATTTTCTGCTGCTCTGCTTGCTTCATGACAGCAACTCAAAATATTAACAAGTATTAACAAATGCCAGTGGGACTAACGACAATAACAATAAATTTACTGGTCAGAAATTTAACAGCCCTGGCTGCTACAGAATAATACAAAAGTCAAATGTTTAAAATAACTTATTTAAATTTTTCATCTTTACAGTGGTGATTGGTGGATTAAAGAATACATTAACTGAACCCACCCCTCATTTAAATGTACATATGTTAAAAAACATAATTCATGCACTGTAGCAGGGGCAGGTCATGTGACAGCTGCAGTACTAGTTGCACACAGCCCATCTAATAGTATATTTATCATACTTTATTTACCCCATCAAGTCATGAGCTCCCTTACCTTAATCTTGCGCCTGTATCATGCTCGTTCCTTCTCTTTCTGTCCGTTTTGTTTCCTAGTAAAATTGACAGTTTATCTCAGTAAATACAGTATTAACCATAAAAGTATAGTGGTCATTTCACCAGGAGTGACTCCAGAATGAACTAAACATATTAACCTAAGAGCAAAGGTATTTGAAAAATTAGGCACAGGATGTGAAATGTTTTGCACGTACCATGTTCTGCTCTATCCTCCCTGAAAGCAAAATAATTAATTATTTAATTACTTGATGACTAGATTTACATTTTGCTGAAAACTTTATTCAGATTTATTTAAAAAAATTTACATAAAATTAAACTGCATCACACTTTACATTTTCCTTAAAAATTAACTTCAAAGTCTTACCCCTTCGATGGCGAAACTTGAGAATGATAAAAATGACTAGCGGTGATACAAGCAGCACAGGCAACAGCACAGACAACAGCACAGCGACTATGCATTCACTGTCCGATGTTTTTGTTCCTGCTGTAATTTCCTGAAGTCCCAAAGACTGGCAACTGTCACACAAATAAATATATTAAAAGTCCAAATCTCAAATAAACTTCAGGGTTACTTTTAGACTCAAAACACAAATAATAATGAGCAACAACTCCTGTTCTGTTCACTTTTGCTTTACCCGAGATTTACTCGTATGGAAAATGATGTAATTCAGGAATAAATACAGGAAACTTACTCTGTGTGTCGTTTGCAGGATGTAGAAAAGGATTTATTTGAAAAGGTTTTGTCAGGGCAGTCTCCACATTCGGTATTAATAGATGCTGTTCCTGTGTCAGTAAATATTGGAAGATATATTAAGACATTTCAAATCTTCAAGTTTTCATAAAGGCAGACTGTGCAGTTAAGTGAGTTAATTTAGCGAAACAGATAAAGATATTAAAGGGATGGTTCACTTCCAGTTTTAGTGTATTCTCTCGATTGGCCCAGACAACTTGCGTCTAGATGAAGGCTATTTTAGATATCTACACGATCTGCTAGTATTGTGATAAATATATCTACTTCCTCATGACCCACTGGCTTCACGATGGCTGGTGTAGGAGCATCAGCCAATCAAAAACATCCACTAAACCTGAAATACCGAGAAAACAAAAAAACTCTAAAAGCTAAACTGTCGCTTCAAGATATTAACGCAATCTAACCGTTGTGTTTGATGAATTGTCCAGGCCTGCAGATTGTGTGTTTCTGTGCATATTTGCAGCCCTTATTATCTGTCTCAGTGCAGTAGTGCTGATCCAAAGGCCCACACACAGCGTCAGAGGAGGCACTGCACTCCCTGTCTGTTTTTAAACCTAAACCTGTGGAGGAACACAGAATAAAGACCCATATTAACACATTATATGAGCATTTCAGCAACGAACCTGTTCATCATTCACCATCAATATTCTGAAGTCAATACAGAATGTTGAATTTTAATTCCTCTAAGAAGTTTATTGTATATTATTAAAACATTCAAGCAATACATTGCTACCTCCATTTGCAACATTCAAGCAAGTTGCAAATGGCCATTGTATCATGAACACATTTGCTGAATATGAATCATTTCTCACCTGGGTCACACACTGTACAAGGCATACATTTACGGAGACCATTGGGCTGGTCGATGAATGTGTTTTTAGTGCACGGTACACATGAGGTGCTGCTGTCTTCTCTGCAGTGCTTATAAACACGTGTCCCTAATGGGGAAAAACAGTCACAAAAGAAAAGCTAAAAGCAAATGTTCCCATTAGAAATGACATTGATGATAATTAAATAAAGAGCACTTTCACTTTTTTAACCTCTGCACACCAATATCTACTGCACTAAATGTTGTACAGATAAAACAATAGATGGTGACTTACCAGGTGAGCACATTGGACAGCACTCTCCATGGATGTCATATTCTGCACTTCCACAGGAATAGGAGCGGCCACAGAACAGGACCTGAAGCATATGTAATATTACAAATAAAACGCAATAACCACTTGTGGTTATTTCTGGTTTCAATTGATATCTACGATCTGAAACATTAGAATAAGTGATTGCTGGGGTTATGGTTGCTCATTTAGAAATATGGGCATCTGTATGTGAAAAGAAATACCTCACATCAAATTTCCCATTCAGCACAGTCTGTCACAAATGTCTGTCTCAACAAGTTTTAGTCTTATAATGAGACTTAAAATCTTAATTTTTTCAAGTGAAATGATCTTACCCCACTGGCAAATCTTGAAATGAGTCAAACTCTCACCACACTGTCAATCTTTTTGTTTTATTTAGCAAAAAAGTAACAGAAATAAGATTCCAAAGTCTAAATATAAGATTGAAATGCTTTTTACGATTTGGTTTTTGCAGTGCAACTGCAGCCAAAATTCCCATAGGATGACTAGGTCAATGATATGTGACCTTCTCATTGTAATAGGAGTTTATTATATTGTTTGATATTTAAACATGGCATATATACGGAGTACAAATGAAATAATTTGATTTAAATGCCAAACGGCAATAAAATAAACTCCCCTATTACGATGAGAAGGTGAAATCCGTCATTGGCCTGGTGGTCATATGTATTTGTGTTGATGTTGAGTACAAATGGCACAAACCTTTTCATTGAGTAACTTGCCAACATTTTTAGAAGTTAAACAGCCATTACATTTTCAATATTTGTGGATTTATTTTTAAAGCTCAGATACAAATGAGATTAATTTAAATGCATCATGAGTGTCCTTCAGTAGTATGCAATTTAATACTTACTTAAAGGAAAAGTATACCATTTCTATTTTAGTGTATTAGAAACAGACTGATGTGTGGCATGACTTTATGGATATGGACTTGAAGCCTGAATGTTCAAGTTTGAATCTCAAGGCTGGGATACTCAAATCTGGCCCTTGATGCCAGTAGTAGGTTTGGCTGTGTCCGAATTTGACCACCGTTCCCTGTCCCGTCCACTCAAACCCCTGTTTACTATGTGCCGTGTCCCCTCACTGCAAGCAGTGTGCGAAAGAAATCCTCGAAAACTCTTTCCAAACTAATGAGGAAGTAGTTCATAATTTTCTTTTAATTTTTACTGAGAATATCAACCAGTTTACATATGACAATGGTTACAAAGTGTAGATTATGAATGAAGATAGAATTAATAAAAATAAATAGGGTAGTTTGTAATATGACCCGCTCTTGTACCATAGATATGCATATACGCTCTACGTCTTGTACGTTTTTACTTCCGGGTTATTTACTGAAATTGTCAGATGAGTGCACATGAGTACTCCAGAATTCCGTCAACAAAACCCTGGAAATAAGGGTTTCATTCTGATATTTTAAGTGCCCCCATTTGTGACAAAAAAGTCGCCCACTCAAAAGCATTTTGACAAAGTTGACTCAAATATGCGCCCTCAAAGGGGTTTAGGGGACGTAATCGGACACAGCCTTTGTTTTAGTTCTAACATTCTAATCAGGGACTGACTTACATCTGAGATACAATGTGAGTGGAATCCTTGGTGAATCAGTGACATTAATAAATCAGGTAACTATCAGGTACAAAAGAAAATCAGACAGTGCTACTGGCCCTGAGGGCTAGATTTGAAAATCCCTGCTAAGCACTGCAGGGTACTGAACCAATATAACCTACCAGAAAGCCATGCTATCCTAACTATGCTAAATGTGACAGGCTAATCTGAAATTGCTTACCATCAATAAAGTGACTTTAAAATGCCACATATCTGATCTTCCTTTTCTTTCAAAGCAAACATATTTCTGTGTAGAAAAAATACAGTGTTAATTTAACTCCAGAGTTTATTTAGCACTTAATAATTTACTGTGTGCTTGATATACGTCCTTGTATCCTCTTTCACAATATTATGGTCTCATTTCTTCCCGATGTAGAAGTCCTGATTTCCATGATTCGACCTAGGAAGAATAACACATCACATCAAATCATCCCCATTTTTATTTACTTTCTGTATTCCCTCTGCAGTCCTTTACAGGAGATGTTACAACAGACATAAAAAGGTCATTCATAGTTATAATTTTCTTTAAAAGAGTAACCATTTTAGAGCCAAGATGAGGTGGAAAATACTATAAGGACAGGTGGAAAAGAGGGACCCAGAAGCAGGCAGGCAGTACCAAAAAACCGAAGTTTAATGAAGGCAACGGTGCAAAAAACTGAGTTCAAAGAGTGGTCAAAAAACAGGCAGAGGTCGGAACCTGGAAGGCACAGCAGAGGTAAAAAAGAAAAAAGAAAAAAAACGGTGTCAGATTGACGGTCGAGGGAGATGGTCAGAGGGAGGCGAAATAAGGAATGCTGTAAATATTGAAAGGAGGAAAGACGAGCGGAAAGAAAGTAAAGGAGAATACTTGGCAAGCGGTTCAGATGACGGAACATGGGAATGGAACTAGAATGGAAGGGTCCACGGCCAGAAATAAAAAAGCAAGGAAGAAAACTATGGAATCAAGTAGAAGTGAATCGGACAGAGAGGAAATTTAAAAAGTGAAAAAGGAAGAAGAAGTAAAGGAATGGAAAGCGATGATGATATTTAATGAGCAACATGAATGAAACAAACTTAATCCAATTAATCTTACGAAGGCAATCAGAAAGGAAATAGGAGAAATAAAATATGCCAGATTTGTGAGTAAAGGAAAGTTGTTGCTTGTTGTAGGTAATCAAACTCAACATGAGAAAATATTGCAAATTAAATCGCTAAACGAGGTTAGCGTCAAATGTTACGACCCTGGTAGTAATGAAAGGAGCAGAGGGGTTATTAGTGGTGTACCCACATCAATAAGTGTAGACGAAATAAAGAGAGAGATAAGAGGGGGGGAAATAACAGAGATTAAAAGATTAGTAAAGAAGAAACTATAGGACAAATTACAGAAACCATGTATATTCTAATTCACTTTGAGGGAACTATGCCACAGAAAGTCATGATAGGTTTTCTAAGTTATTCTGTACGTGAGTACATTCCACCACCATTACGATGTTATAAATGTCAGAGAATCGGACATGTTGCAAGCCAGTGCAAAGGGAAACTAATACGTGCCAAATGTGCAGGAGAGCATGAGTATGGGGCTTGTGCAGCGGGTACAAAACTAAAATGTTGTAACTGCGGAGGAGAACACAGTGTAGGTATTTGGGGTGTGAGGTGCAAAGAAAGGCGAGAGAGGTTCTGTTACGTTTCTGTCATGTTTATGCCATGTTTCATGTTTAGTGTTTATCACAGTTTATTTTCTGTTTATGTTACGATGCAGTTAATTGTTTGCATACATATTTCCATGTTTTTCCGCAGCCTTGCGTTCATGCTGTTTCTTCTCTTGCTGTCACTCACGCTTCCCTAATTGTTTCATTCTCCCTTGTCTAGTTACTAATATACTAACATTAGATCAGGATTGGGTAATACTAACTATCTAACCATGTGTTCATGTTTACCTTACGTTTCTCGTACATGTTAATTACTCATTTACTAACGCTATGTCAGGATAGGTTAACTACTAACGATTTACTAATTGCCTCGTTACGTGTCTCATTTTCTCAAGCTGTTGTGAATTTCCTGCTGCTCTCAAGCTAATGTCTGCACCTGTCTACACCTGCATATAAGATCAGTGTTCATGTCATGTCTTTGCGAAATTGTTGCCTTTAGTTTACTACTGTCACTTTTGAGCGTTTTCCATTGTTTTGACTACCGTTATTGATCTAGCCTGTTTACATTACATTACATTACATTATAGGCATTTAGCAGACGCTCTTATCCAGAGCGACTTACACAGCATTTATTTTGCATTTATACATAGTATCCATTGATACAGCTGGATATATACTGAAGCAATGCAGGTGAAGTACCTTGCTCAAGGGTACAACGGCAGTGTCTGACCTGGGAATCGAACCTGCAACCTTTCGGTTACAAACCCAGTTCCTTAACCATTATACCACACTGCCGCCCCGGTTTACTGACCATCGTTACTGCCTGCCTATTGTTTCCACTGCCTGTTTTTGACCACGAGTTTTGCCTGCTGTCTGTTTTGTACCTCTGCCCCGCGGATAGGACTTCGGTCTGACTCCTGCTACGCCCCACGACTACGAACTTTGCTTTACCCGTTTTGTACTTCTGCTCCGCTGACAGCTACTCTGGTTAATGAACTTGTGCATGGATACCGATTTCGAGACTGCCTTCTCCCTCTGTACTGTATCTTTGGTCTGGCTGGTTTTTGGACTTTGCTTGTGTGACAACGATTTTGGATTTCCCCATAATAAAGCCCTTGCGGGTATTTATTATTACGTCAGTGTTCTGAGTCGTGCATTACGGGTCCAACCCGCACACATCCGTCTTAGAACAATTTCACCACGATGGACCCTGCTGATTCAACCGCCATGTTCCACGCCCTGCAACAACAAGGCCTCATCGTGCAGCAGCACGCCCAGGGGATTTCCGAGCTCCGGGAGGAGATTAAGGAGTTGTGCGCTGAGATGAGGAGACTGGCCATTGCAGTTCAACCACGCACTCCAGAGCAACCTGCTAAGCCGCCTGCTATCCCACCCTCCAACCCCATGGGAACCTGGCAATTCCGGGAGCCACAACAGCCCCCCCCCGGAGAGGTTCGGTGGTGAGCCGGAGAGATGCAAGGCATTCCTGCTACAGTGTGACTTTGTCTTCCGACAACAGCCTTTGACATATCCGACTGACGAGCGACGGATTGGCTACGTGATGGGGCTACTCAAGGGGAGAGCTTTGGACTGGGCTACTGCGGTGTGGTCCGGAGGTTCATTTCCTCTCAGCTACGTGATCTTTTCGGAGGAGATCCGCAAAGTGTCCCAGCACGCCTCCAGTGACCAAGAGCCCTCACAGCAACTCATTGCCCTCCGCCAAGGCCTTAAAGCGCCGCGGACCATTCTATTGCCTTTCGGACTATTGCTGCGGCTACCCACTGGAATGACTCGGCCCTTGCGGACTTGTTCCGGGCCAGTTTGAACGGGGCGCTCCAGGACGAGTTAGCCCATCAGGAACCCATCAGGGAGTTCGACGCCCTCGTCCGAGCCGCTATTCGCCTTGATAACCGCTACAGACTTTGCCGGAGGGAGAGACCGATTCCGCCCAGTCAGCCGTACCCCAGACGAGTACCTGCCTCACTGACGGAGGAGAACCAGGCTGGGGTAGTTGAACCTATGTTTCCACTGCCTGTTTTTGACCACGAGTTTTGCCTGCTGTCTGTTTTGTACCTCTGCCCCGCGGATAGGACTTCGGTCTGACTCCTGCTACGCCCCACGACTACGAACTTTGCTTTACCCGTTTTGTACTTCTGCTCCGCTGACAGCTACTCTGGTTAATGAACTTGTGCACGGATACCAATTTCGAGACTGCCTTCTCCCTCGGTACTGTATCTTTGGTCTGGCTGGATTTATTGGTTTTTGGACTTTGCTTGAGTGACTACGATTTTGGATTTCCCCATAATAAAGCCCTTGCGGGTATTTATTATTACGTCAGTGTTCTGAGTCGTGCATTACGGGTCCAACCTGCACACATCCGTCTCAGGTTCAGCGGTATAAAACTTTAAATAAAGTATCATACGCTGAAGCCACAAGAAAGGTATCGGATAGAATGCAGGGGAGGGAAATTAAACGAGGCGCAAATTCGTCAATTAGGATATAAAGCCTCTCAGAATTCCCCAGATTACCGCAGGTACTACAAAGCCAAACATACCCTAAGTGTTCACATAAATGTGCGGTATCATCTGATACATTGGTTGTTGACAAGCTCCGTTTTTAGCATTTGTCGGTAAGGTCATTAACGTGACGTATCAGCAAAAAAGGAAAAGTTCAAGACTCAAAACAATCGTAAATGCAGCAACAGAATTCTTGGGAATAAAGGATATTAGTGTTGAAATTATTAATGAAATGTTACGTCCGATTGATGCACAGTCACAGTGTAGTGATTAAATTATGGTATTCCATTTACTACAATGGAATGCTAGGAGTCCAATAGCTAATGGTCAGGAATTTAAAAAATGTATTGATGATTTAGAAATAAAACCTGATGTAATTTGTATACAAGAAACTTGGCTGACACCTAATCTGGATTTTATTGTTAGAGGGTATACATCAATCAGGCAAAATAGAATAGGGAATCAAGGAGGAGGATGTATCACATTCATTTAATTTAAATGAAGACAGAACATCAGATCTGGAAAATATAATTCTGGAGATATGGATAGGTAGATATATATACTAGCTATATAATTGTGAATGTATATAATCCCTGTAAAAAATTGTACCTGGAAGAATTGGAACAAATAAGCGGGGAAAATAGTAAATTGATTTGGTGTGGAGATTTCTATGCCCACAGGACACTATGGGGAGGTAAAGTAACTGATATCAATGGCAAAGTTGTAGAAGAATTAATAGAAGCAAAAGGATTAGTATGCTTAAATGATGGAAGGGGAACACGGATAAATTTGAGCAATGGTAAGGAATCTGCAATAGATCTAACCTTGGTATCTAATGAAATAGCTAACTAGTGATTGCAAAGTATTAGGTGATGATACAATAGAACGTGATCATTATCCTATTTTAATTAAACTGGACATCAAAAACAAAAGCAAACAAAATGAAGGATTGAAGAGATGGGCGTTTGGTAAAGCAAAGTGGGATGAATTTCAAATATTGTGTGATAAGGAGTTATGTAATGTAGAAATGAGCACTAATGTAGACATAATAAATAAACAGATAACAGCAGGGATAATTAAAGCAGCTTCACAATCCATACCTCAAAGTACTGGAAAATTTAAGAAAAAGATGTTACCATGGTGGAATGAGGAATGTACAATGGCAATTAAGAAAAAAAATAGAGCTTTTAAATTATTAAAGAGATGCCAAAGCTTTCAGAACCTGATAGAATACAAACTGGCCCAAGATGTAGCTAGGAAAACAATTAGAAGAGAAAAAGGGTTATGGTGGAGGGAATTTTGTACAAATATTGGGTGGACAACGCCGATAGGTGAAGTATGGGGTATGATTAAAAATATGAGTGGAATAAGGAAAGAATGGGATTTACCAGTACTTAAGAAGGGAGATGAATGGGCTGTTGAGGAGGTACAAAAAGTGGAACTATTTGCAAAAACATTTGTCCAGATTCACAGTTGTGATAATTTAACAGAGGAAGGTAAGTTGGAGAGACAGGAAATGGAAGGAACACATCCAAATGTTCTTGAGAAAAAGAGAAATATGCAGAGTTTAATAGATGTACCTTTTTCCATAGAAGAGTTGAGAAGAGCAATAGGTAAATCAGGCATGACTGCACCAGGGAAAGATAATATATGTTATATTATGTTAGCACACACGAGTGATTTTTCACTCAGGAAAATGTTGGAAATGTACAACAAGTGTTGGTTTGAGGGGAAAGTGCCAGCTTGCTGGAAGGAAGCAATTATAGTTCCTATAAGGAAAACAGGTAAAGATCCAAACAGCCCATCTAGCTATAGGCCAATTGCATTAACATCTCATATCTGGAAAATAATGAAAAGGATGATTACAGACAGATTAACAAATTATTTAGAGAGTAGAAGTCTGTTGTCACCATTTCAAAGTGGGTTTAGAAGAGGTCGTAACACAATGGACTCATTGGTATGTTTAGAATCTGATATAAGGAAAGCACAAGCCAATAAGGAAGGAGTCGTAGCCGTATTCTTTGATGTGGAAAAAGCATATGATATGATGTGGAAGGAGGGAGTATTGATTAAACTCAACATTTTGGGAGTTGGAGGAAGACCATATAATTGGATTAAAGACTTTCTATTTGGTAGGTCCATACAGGTAAGAATTGGACATAATTAATCAGGTAAATATGTAGTAGATACTGGTACTCTCCAGGGAAGTATAATTAGTCCAGTTCTATTTACAGTTATGATAAATGATATATATGATCAGGTAAATCAAAATATAGGTAAGTCGTTATTTGCAGATGATGGGGCTCTTTGGAAAAGAGGAAGGAACATCAAATATACAGTACAAAAGGTACAAGAGGCAATTCTTGTAGTAGAAGCATGGTCATTAAAATGGGGGTTTAAGTTTTCTGTAGAGAATAACTGGACTGATTAACAGAATATAAAGTTTTGTAATACCTTCAGTAGGTGGCGGTAATACTCCATAAATGGAAGTGAGAAGTTAGTAAATTAGTTGTTTAGTATTATGTACATGTTAGTAGGTTAGTACTAAATCTAATCAAACAGAAAGTACGATTAATATGTTAGTGATATATTTAAATATTAATTGGAAGAAAACAAGATACGAAATACAGAGGAAACCCGAATGTACCAAAATCACCCGAATAGTGCAATGACAAAGACAGGGAGTGGAATCTCGGGAACACGAAACAAAGACAGACAGATGAGACTCGGACAACCCACGAACAGAGGGGAATGCAATGGTAATATGGAAAATAAATACATGAATGAAAATAAAAATACAAAACAGACAGAACTCAGAACATAACAAATACAGGTTGACCCAATAATTAATAATAATGCCTTGCACTTATATCGCACATTTCAAAAAATTGTTCATGTTACTTGGATTCCGGAAGAACCCATGAAGCAATTAAATTAATGAACAGTAATAAGAGTTATAATGATTTTACGGTTCATTTGTTACTTTTTATATAGCCTATCATTCTATGCAGGATGTCGCCTAACTCCCACAGATCACACAGTAAAAATGAAAGTATGCTCTTGAAATGCGTAATATGAAAAATGCTCCGATGTCTTCTAACATACTTTTTCCAACAATGCAAACAAACTATTGCATAGCCTAATGAACAACAGAATTCACCCGACTAATAAGATAGTCTTGCAATCCGACAGCAGCCTAAACAACATTCCGAAAGACATCGGCTACGTCAACAGAGCAGAGCGTTCTGCGTGTTGAACACAAAGCAGATTTCACTCTTGTTTAAATAACTGCCACTATATTCTACTCTTAAGTACTACTAGCTATTCCTGTCATTTTCTCGTAAGCAGACAGACATAATTGAAGCCTTACTTGACTCTGTGTGAGCACGCCGAGAACCAATTTGTCCCTGGAATCTGTGTTCGACTTGAATGTAGTTTACAGTCCAAAGTTTGCTGCTGCTTGTGTTCGATTTCGGTTGACAGCAATCATGTTACAAAAAGCCTCGGGTAGCCTACGCCTAACAGACATAGCAGAAGTAGCCTAGCTACCGCAGCAACGTTAGTCCGTAAGGGTTTGGACAGTGACACAATTTTAGTTGTTTTGGCTCTGTACTCGTCTCAAGGCACATTGTTGGACAAATATATCGGTGAATGGTTACAGTGCATACTTTCAGCTTTAATTTGAGGGTTAACGACCATATCGGACAGTGTAGCAATTGTAGCCCTTTTTTAAATAGCTACATCTATCCCAATTAAACACACCACACACTATGAACATGTAGATGTTTTGGACACTACCACATACAAGGGTCCCTCATTTCCCCAAACACACACATTAGACACTAAAGTTTTTTTTAAAGACACAGACACACGCATAGAAGAGCAACTTTCCGTCACAACGGTCACTCACAAACCTCAGACTGAACACAGCTACCTTTAGCAAAACATTTAGCAACCTGCAGTTATACTTTATTTTTACTGTGATCATCCACATATATGCTGCCCCCCCCCCCCCATACTAGCACCCGGTCTCGACGTCTGTCTGTCCTGGCCTCACGGTGGTGGAATGACCTCCCCGTGGAGGTCAGAACAGCAGAAAGTCTGACCATTTGTATTATTGATAGAAGCATGGCGCAAATAATCAGAAATAGCTTTACTTTTCATGATGTGATATAGGCCAACTACACTACAATAATGACATTCCTGGTTAGTTAAACTAAGAGTAAGATTTTCAATTAAAATTATTCATTTATAATCCACCAGGCCATAGCCTACATTTTAGATTAACGTTAGCTATATACATTCTGCACATTTCTCATTGTGTAGATAACGTCATTTAATGACGGCTTTAGGACGAAATAAGAAATAAATATATATATTTGTTTCACGGAACATTTTAGTTGGGCTATTCGTTTTTCACCATCAGCCTTAAAACGGTACAGTGAGATTTACTATTAACCCCGAGAATTAGGTTACCTCAGACTGAGGGGCTTTCAAAAGAGCGGCAAGCGGACTCGTCTTTGATTGGCTGAGAGAAGAGTCCGCTTACCGCGATTTTCTGGGAAGCCTCTCAGTATTGGGTTACCGCAGATTTTACAGTAGTGGTCAGCATCTGATTGGGATCAAAGCCATTCATGTTAATGATTAAGATAACAATAAATCAACAGATTAATAAGTAATTGACGTTGTTAATTTTATATTCCATTATATAATAAATAGTAACCGTTTCTGACCACTAGCTTTCTGCTATATTGACCCACACTTTACTGTTGGTTGCCAGTAGCTTCAGATCCAGTAGGCTACAAATTCTATATTAATAATTATTAATCTGTAAATTACACTGGAACAATATAGAACACATGGTTGGCTAAGTGGCTCTAAGTCATCAAGGGTCTGATGTATTAAACAAGCCTTTAACCATCACTCTGCTGCCAGAAATACAGTAGATATGGAAGGATCACTTTAAGGGTTGTTTCTCCTGACAGATTTTCCTATTGAACTCTATGGAAAACAATGGTCATGCAACTAAATATTAGTTCAGTAATTTAAAGTGAAGTTAAATCTTGAAAATATTTTTCAGTTCAGGGTAAAAAATATTTCTGAACAGCATTAGTTGTCCTGAACCTCGCTGAGCCACAGTTCTCTGAGTTTGTCCATCTTGTAGCCAACCAATGGCCCTTCCCCTGTCTTGGATGCTCAGTTGTCATTGAACCATCTTCAAATTTCAAGTGATGATGAATGGAAAATGCTCAGCCATTTTATTGTTAAAATTGGCATGCATGGAATGACAGTCATGCAAAACATGTGCAAATGGTGCATGAGGTGTCACAATGGGTGTTTCGAGGCAGTTTGTCAGTTTAGTCTGACTAAATTCGTGCTTCAAATCCATGACAAGAAAATCTGGGTTAATTTAAAAAGTTTCTAAAAATAAGTGCAATGAATGCATGTCCCATAATGATGTGATGTCTATAGTCCAAATAACAACCCAGAGGGGGATATTCTAACCCTATCTGGCTTAAAAAGACATACTGTTTTTTGTAGGGGGTCATTTTGTAGGGCTCTGGTAGTGCTCCTCCTGTTCCTCCTCGCACAAAAGAGCAGATACCGGTCCTGCCGCTGGGTTGTTGCCCTTCAGAACATTTAACGGATTGGACCGCAGCCCTGGAACTCCGCATCATGCTCCTCAGTACTCTTCTCATGAGCACCTGGGCTGTGACATGGCCATGCCTGTCATTGGTGTGTTTCTCAGCGAGAGCAGAGTGAGATTTGGGTCTGTGAAGCTTTTTTCAGCGTGTGTTTCACAGTTTGCACCATTCTCTCAGCTAATCCGTTGGGTTGTGGGTAACCTGGGCTGAAGTTGGTGAGCTTTATTCCCCATGATGTTGCAAACATGCTTTATGGCTTTCTAGGGTTGCCTTTGAGGCAACACAGGGTCTGATATTGGTGGATCTTCCAGGCCTAGTGACATTCCTTACTGCCAATCCCAAGGAGTTATGGCTGTGGGGCTGTGGGAGCGTGGGACTGTGAGTGTGATGATCTCTCTGTATGTAGACACATGGATTACTTCCTCATATGCTACACCACCACATTTGAAATAAAGAATAATAAACTACTGTCACCCATTAGATCATTATTATATTGATTACTCTAGTCATTATTCAGCCTGAATTTTAAGCAGGGAATGGTTAAACGATGAATGTACTGCCCTTGAGATATCAAAGAATAATACTGAGCATTTGAACAGTAGCATAACGTTAGCTAAAAAAAACACTTAAGATGGGAATAATCTACGTTAGCAAAACGTGTATTTTCTTTGACTATATGCATCACTGTTGAGACATTTACTAAGACTTATTAAATGCAAACTAGGAACGAGACAATTGATAATAAATCAAATTAACAATGGAATAAGTTGTGCAATACTGTGCAATACTCACATGCATTTGATGGTGTCCTTTAGAGGAGGATCCCTGTTTAAAACATCGTTTTTAAAAAGCAATCTGCATTTTCCGCTGCTCTGCTTGCTACATGACAAAATATCCTGATTTATCATGAAGTATTAACAAATGCCAGTGGGACTAACGACAATAACAATAAATTTACTGGTCAGAAATGTAACAGCCCTGGCTGCTACAGAATAATACAAAAGTCAAATGTTTAAAAAATAACTTTTAATACATTTTTCATCTTCACAGTGGTGATTGGTGGATTAAAGAATACATGAACTGAACCCACCCCTCATTTAAATGTGCATATGTTAAAAAACATAATTCATGGACACAGTAGCAGGGGCAGTTAATGTGACAGCTACAGTGCTAGTTGCACACAGCCCATCTAATAGTATATTTATCAGACTTTATTTACCCCATCAAGTCATGAGCTCCCTTACCTTCATCCTGCGCCTGTATCATGATCGTTATTTCTCTTTCTGTCCGTTTTGTTTCCTAGTAAAATTGACAGTTTATCTCAGTAAATACAGTATTAACCATAAAAGTATACTGGTCATTTCACCAGGAGTGACTCCAGAATTAACTAAATATATTAACCTAAGAGCAAAGGTATTTGAAAAATTAGGCACAGGATGTGAAAAGTTTTGCACGTACCATGTTCTGTTTTCTCCTCCCTGAAAGCAAAATACTTGTTAATTATTTAATTACTTGATGACTAGATTTACATTTTGCTGAAAACTTTATTCAGATTTTTTAATTTTATTTAACATAAAATTCTATTGCATCACACTTTACATTTTCCTTTAAAATTAACTTCAAAGTCTTACCCCATAGATGGCGAAACTTGAGAATGAGAATGATAAAAATGACAAGCAGTGATACAAGCAGCACAGGCAACAGCAGAGAGACCATGAGACCATGAGAAGATCTTGTTCCGCATTCACTGTCCGATGTTTTTGTTCCTGCTGTAATTTCCTGAAGTCCCAAAGACTGGCAACTGTCACACAAATAAATATATTAAAATCTCAAATAAACTTTAGGGTTATTTTTAGTATCAATTCACAAATAATAATGAGCAACAACTCCTGTTCTGTTCACTTTTGCTTTACCCGAGATTTACTCGCCTGGAAAATGATGTAGGAATAAATGCAGGAAACTTACTCTCTGTGTCGTTTGCAGGATGTAGAAAAGGATTTATTCGAAAAGGTTTCGTCAGGACAGTCTCCACATTCGGTATTAGTAGATGTTGTTCCTGTGTCAGTAAATATTGGAAGATATATTTAGACATTTCAAATCTTCAAGTTTTCAGAAAGGCAGACTGTGCGGTTAAGCGAGTTAATTTAGCGAAACAGATAAAGATATTAAAGGGATGGTTCACTTCCAGTTTTAGTGTATTCTCTCGATTGGCCCAGTCAACTTGCGTCTAGATGAAGGATATTTTAGATATCTACACTAGTTGCCGACGATCTGATAGTATTGTGATAAATATATCTACTTCCTCAGAATGACCCACAGCTTCACGATGGCTGGTGTAGGAGCATCAGCCAATCAAAAACATCCACTAAACCTTAAATATCGAGAGAACAAAAAACTCTATATATCTCCCTTCAAGATATTAATGCAATCTAACCGTTGTGTATGATGAATTGTCCAGGGCTGCAGATTGTGTGTTTCTGTGCATATTTGCAGCCCTTATTATCTGTCTCAGTGCAGTAGTGCTGATCCAAAAGCCCACACACAGCGTCAGAGGAGGCACTGCACTTCCTGTCTGTTTTTAAACCTAAACCTGTGGAGGAACACAGAATAAAGACCCATATTAACACATTATATGAGCATTTCTGCAATTAACCTGTTCATCATTCACCATCAATATTCTGAAGTCAAAACAGAATGTTGAATTTTAATTCCTCTAAGAAGTTTATTGTATATTTATTATTGTACATTCAAGCAAGACATTGCTACCTCCATTTGCAACATTCAAGCAAGTTGCAAATGGCCATTGTATCATGAACACATTTGCTGAATATGAATCATTTCTCACCTGGGTCACACACTGTACAAGGCCTACATTTAAGGAGACCATTGGGCTGGTCAATGAATGTGTTTTTAGTGCACGGTATACATGAGGTGCTGCTGTCTTCTCTGCAGTGCTTATAAACACGTGTCCCTAATGGGGAAAAACGGTCACAAAAGAAAAGCTAAAAGCAAATGTTCCCATTAGAAATGACATTGATGATAATTAAATAAAGAGCATTTTCACTTTTTTAACCCCTGCACACCAATATCTACTGCACTAAATGTTGTACAGATAAAACAATAGATGGTGACTTACCAGGTGAGCACATTGGACAGCACTCTCCATGGATGTCATATTCTGCATTTCCACAGGAATAGGAGCGGCCACAGAACAGGACCTGAAGCAAATGTAATATTACAAATTAAACTCAATAACCACTTGCGGTTATTTCTGGTTTCAATTGAATATCTACGATCTGAAACATTAGAATAAGTGATTGCTGGGGTTATGGTTGCTCATTTAGAAATATGGGCATCTGTATGTGAAAAGAAATACCTCACATCAAATTTCCCATTCAGCACAGTCTGTCACAAATGTCTGTCTCAACAAGTTTTAGTTTTGTAATGAGACTTAAAATCTTAATTTTTTCAAGTGAAATTATCTTACCCCACTGGCAAATCTGGAAATGAGTCAAACTCTCACCACACTGTCAATCTTTTTGTTTTATTTAGCAAAAAAGTAACAGAAATAAGATTCCAAAGTCTAAATATAAGATTGAAATGCTTGTTAAGATTTGGTTTTTGCAGTGCAACTGCAGCCAAGATTCCCATAGGATGACTAGGTCAATGATATGTGATCTTCTCATTGTAATAGGAGTTTATTATATTGTTGGATATTTAAACATGGCATATATATGGAGTACAAATGAAATAATTTGATTTAAATGCCAAACGGCAATAAAATAAACTCCCCTATTACCATGAGAAGGTGAAATCCGTCATTGGCCTGGTGGTCATATGTATCCGTGTTGATGTTGAGTACAAACGGCACAAACCTTTTCATTGAGTAACTTGCCAACATTTTTAGAAGTTAAACAGCCATTTCATTTTCAATATTTGTGGATTTGTCTTTAAAAATAGTTCAGATACAAATGAGATGCATTGAAATGCATCATGAGTGTCCTTCAGTAGTATGCAATTTAATACTTACTTAAAGGAAAAGTATACAATTTCTATTGAAGTGTATTCGAGTGATGTGTGGCATGGCTTTATGGATATGGACTTGAAGCCTGAATGTTCAAGTTTGAATCTCAAGGCTGGGATACTCAAATCTGGCCCTTGATGCCAGTAGTAAGTTTGGCTGTGTCCGAATACGACCCGTTCCCTGTCCCCTGTCCACTCAAACCCCTGTTTACTATGTGCCCTGTCCCCTCACTGCAAGCAGTGTGCGAAAGAAATCCTCTAAAACTCTTTCCAAACTAGTGAGGAAGTAGTTCATAATTTTCTTTTATTTTTTATTGAGAATATCAACCAGTTTACATATGACAATGGTTACAAAGTGTAGATTGTGAATGAAGATAGAATTAATAAAAATAAATAGGGTAATTTGTAATATGACCCGCTCTTGTACCATAGATATGCATATACGCTCTACGTCTTGTACATTCTATGTCTTGTACGTTTTTACTTCCGGGTTATTTACTGAAATTGTCAGATGAGTGCACATGAGTGCATGAAACCCTTATTTCCTGGGTTTTGTTGATGGAATTCTGGAGAACACTCATCCACAGAAGTACTCCAGAATTCCGTCAACAAAACCCTGGAAATAAGGGTTTAATTCTGATATTTTAAGTGCCCCCATTTGTGAGGAAAAAGTCGCCCACTCAAAAGCATTTTGACGAAGTTGACTCAAATATGCGCCCTCAAAGGGGTTTAGGGGACGTATTCGGACACAGCCTTTGTTTTAATTCTACCATTCTAATCAGGGACTACTTAGATCCACAGGAATCCTTGGTGAATCAGTGACATTAATAAATCAGTTAACTATCAGGTACAAAAGAAAATCCAACAGTACTACTGGCCCTGAGGTCTAGATTTGAAAATCCCTGCTTTTTGGGGAACAGCACTCAGCACTGCAGGGTACTGACCCAATAGAAACTACCAGAAAGCCATGCTATTCTGCTAAATGTGACAGGCTGATCTGAAATTGCTTACCATCAATAAAGTGACTTTAAAATGCCACATATCTGATCTTCCTTTTCTTTCAAAGCAAACATATTTCTGTGTAGAAGAAATTGTGTTCATTTAACTCCTGAGTTTATTTAGCACTTAATAATTTTCTGTGTGCTTGATATATGTCCATGTATCCTCTTTCACAATATTATGGTCTCATTTTTCCCCGATGTAGAAGTCCTGATTTCCATGATTCGACCTAGGAAGAATAACACATCACATCAAATCATCCCCATTTTTATTTACTTTCTGTATTCCCTCTGCAGTCCTTTACGGGAGATGTTACAACAGACATAAAAAGGTCATTCATAGTTATAATTTTCTTTAAAAGAGTAACCATTTTAGAGCCAAGAAGAGGTGGAAAATACTGTAAGGACAGGTGGAAAAGAGGGACCCAGTAGCAGGCAGGCAGTACCAAAAAACCGAAGTTTAATGAAGGCAACGGTGCAAAAAAACTGAGTTCAAAAAGTGGTCAAAAAACAGGCAGAGGTCGGAACCAGGAAGGCACAGCAGAGGTACAAAAACAAAGTCCAAACTCAGGGTCGCGAGAACACAGGCAGAAGTCAAAACCAGGAAATCAAGGAAACAGAAAAATAAACAACGGGGAACGGACAGGGAAAGCAACTACAAAACTAACAGAAACTAGAAACAGAGGACAAGGGGAAAAAACAGATACTCGGACAGAAACTAGGAAACAGAAGACTCGGGTGAGGGGAGGGGGAAACAGATACTCGAAAAACTACTGGAAGACAGGGTGGCCAAAAAAAACAACAACAACCCCATGGACACATGTGCAGAGAATGCGAAATCACACATAGATACAGGGATAGGATAATGAGGGAGAATGACAGCTGCAGGTAGAAACTCAAGATAAATGAGTAATTACTAATGTTAGTAGAAAATTCTAAATCCCTAATGTTCGTAAGTTAGTTGAAACTGAGAGAGGCGGTCGGTTGGTTGGTTGCGGGCGGCATTTTGGCGGTTGATTTAAAAAACGAAAGCTAGTTAGCAATGGCAAAGTTGTAGAAGAATTAATAGAAACAAAAGGATTAGTATGCTTAAATGATGGAAGGGGAACACGGATAAATTTGAGCAATGGTAGGGAAACTGCAATAGATCTAACCTTGGTATCTAATGAAATAGCTAGAACTAGTGATTGGGAAGTATTAGGTGATGATAATAGAAAGTGATCATTATCCTATTTTAATTAAACTGGACATCAAAAACAAACAAAATGAAGGATTGAAGAGATGGGCGTTTGGTAAAGCAAAGTGGGATGAATTTCAAGTATTGTGTGATAAGGAGTTATGTAATGTAGAAATGAGCACTGATGTAGACATAATAAATGAACAGATAACAGCAGGGATAATTAAAGCAGCTTCACAATCCATACCTCAAAGTACTGGAAAATTTAAGAAAAAGATGTTACCATGGTGGAATGAGGAATATACAATGGCAATTAAGAAAAAAAATAGAGCTTTTAAATTATTAAAGAGATGCCAAAGCTTTCAGAACCTGATAGAATACGAACTGGCCCAAGCTGTAGCTAGGAAAACAATTAGAAGAGCAAAAAGGTTATGGTGGAGGGAATTTTGTACAAATATTGGGCGGACAACGCCGATAGGTGAAGTATGGGGTATGATTAAAAAGATGAGTGGAATAAGGAAAGAATGGGATTTTCCAGTACTTAAGAAGGGAGATGAATGGGCTTGTTGAGGAGGTAGAAAAAGTGGAACTATTGGCAAAAACATTTGTCCAGATTCACAGTTGTGATAATTTAACAGAGGAAGGTAAGTTGGGGAGACAGGAAATGAAAGGAAGACATCCAAATGTTCTTGAGAAAAAGAGAAATATGCAGAGTTTAATAGATGTACATTTTTCCATAGAGGAGTTGAGAAGAGCAATAGGTAAATCAGGCATGACTGCACCAGGGAAAGATAATATATGCTATATTATGTTAGCACACACGAGTGATTTTTCACTAAGGAAAATGTTGGAAATGTACAACAAGTGTTGGTTTGAGGGGAAAGTGCCAGCTTGCTGGAAGGAAGCAATTATACTTCCTATAAGGAAAACAGGTAAGAATCCAAACAACCCATCTAGCTACAGGCCAATTGCATTAAAATCTCATATCTGGAAAATAATGAAAAAGGATGATTACAGACAGATTAACAAATTATTTAGAGAGTAGAAGTCTGTTGTCACCATTTCAAAGTGGGTTTAGAAGAGGTCGTAACACAATGGACCCATTGGTATGTTTAGAATCTGATATAAGGAAAGCACAAGCCAATAAGGAAGGAGTAGTAACCGTATTCTTTGATGTGGAAAAAGCATATATGATATGATGTGGAAGGAGGGAGTATTGATTAAACTCAACATTTTGGGAGTTGGAGGAAGACCATATAATTGGATTAAAGACTTTCTATTTGGTAGGTCCATACAGGTAAGAATTGGACATAATTAATCAGGTAAATATGTAGTAGATGCTGGTACTCTCCAGGGAAGTATAATTAGTCCAGTTCTATTTACAGTTATGATAAATGATATATATGATCAGGTAAATCAAAATATAGGTAAGTTGTTATTTGCCGATGATGGGGCTCTTTGGAAAAGAGGAAGGAACATCAAATATACAGTACAAAAGGTACAAGAGGCAATTCTTGTAGTAGAAGCATGGTCATTAAAATGGGGGTTTAAGTTTTCTGTAGAGAATAACTGGACTGATTAACAGAATATAAAGTATTGTAATACCTTCAGTAGGTGGCGGTAATATTCCATAAATGGAAGTGAGAAGTTAGTAAATTAGTTGTTTAGTATTATGTACATGTTATAGGTTAGTACTAAGTCTAATCTAACAGAAAGTACGATTAATATGTTAGTGATATATTTAAATATTAATTCAGTCGGAAGGAAGAAAACAAGATACGAAATACAGAGGAAACCCGAATGTACCAAAATCACCCGAATAGTGCAATGACAAAGACAGGGAGTGGAATCTCGGGAACACAAAACATGTTATGTCCCAGACTCAGAGACCCAAATGCAGAAACTGTAAATCTGGGAATTAGCAACACAAATCATTTCGAGTTCTCCAAATTGTAACATCTGGAAACATAAACTAAAATCATGTTACAAACCAAATTGTAAAACTCCGCGCGGCTAGACCAATGAGGGAATAGCTCGGAGCGAAGGTTTACGCGTGATGTATTCCGCTATTGCTGTGGGAAAAGGGAAAAGTTAGGAAAGTAGTATTAAGGTTCTTGCAACCGGGTTAGACTGCTCTTTAGATTAACGGGATTAGCTAACAAGGGGCCACAAATCAAAGATACTCGTACCACGTTACCTTCCGCTTTTAGTCTGGTCTACCTTGATCACAGTTTATCCAAAGAACAGCCTCTATATATTGCAGTAAATCATCAGCCACCAACGCTGATTCTGTACTCGTTTATCTGACTCCATTTAATATTATAATTTAGTATATACAATTTCCACTTGATTTGTTAAAGGACTCTCATACTTTAAAGACGGTTCTCTGGGCTGGATCTGTCGGTTAACACCGCGCTTTACATTGGGCCCTTAATGCGTACGACTCACAGCTGACTAGATATCTGCGGTTATCTCAGAGGTTGCGGAAGAAGTCACTTTGTGCGGTATACTCTATGGTTAAGACTCAGGGACCGACTAAAGGAATATTGGCAACCACCGTTCTCAACATGTATAACCGCCAGGCGGAGGTGATCTACTTTAAGACATAGTTCTACAGGTGCAATACTCCGTGATACATTAAGCTTAAATAGTCAACCTCCCTAGACCAGCTGAGGGGATAACCATGACTGAGGAAATTAATCAACCCATACCGGTGCACAGAGATAGTACGTCAATGTTCAGAGAAACCACACAAATCAAGTTTAACTAATTTATTACCAGGTAGGTTACTTACTTAAATTATCAATACATAGTTACAGATTGAACATTCCAAATTCAAATACAGTACAGAGAAAAATACTTAGTCATACCTGGCAATTTGCTACACACAATGACCTGAAGTACGATGTGCGGAAAGACTGGCTACAGCCTTCCCAGATTAGTTTGTCTCCTTTGCTTATATGCTCAAACTCTGCGCTTGATCTGGCTGCAGACGGTCGTAAAACCATAAAACTGGTCAGCACTTTTCTAGGGGGTTTCACAGAATGGTTTTTTCTAAGGACAATTTCACAACGGCAGCTTACGCCAGTGTTTATGAAATATACCTTCCATCCATGTTACACATTTAGGACATGTAGACCATTGCACCACTCACACCGAGACCATCAAAATGATATCAAACATGAATAGGTCTAAGTTTGTGTTGCCATGAAAATCTCCATCTCTACAGTTTTCTCAGATATGATTGATATTAATGCCACAAAGGTACCAGAATCCCTGTTGAGAATATTACATTTACACCCTAATTGTCCCTGTTAATTCAGGTACGTTAACTGGATGCATTTACTACTGTAACACTCAAAAACGGAACAATACATGATTATCTCTCTGGAAAGAGTGTATAATGTATGTTCCAGTGCCCAGACTAGTTCCAGTGTATACTGTACAATGTAGCAAAAGTATCAATCACATCTGTATGTTTTTAAGCTTTTGGAGGACAAAAGCAATCTATACCATGTTGTGTTGTGTGTGCCTGTCTCCACGACAGTCCAAGCGTTTCCTCACAAAGCCATGACACCTGGAGGCATTCTTTGACCGTCATAAACTTCACGCCAGATGGCCTTTATGGCATTGAAGTTCTGGCATCACAGCCTCGCAGAGACGTCACAGGCTTCCCCCCATGGTATCATGTTCAGCTGCTCTGAGCTTCTCAATTCCAGTCTTACAAAACGTAGTTTTATTCCAGTCCAGTGTCAAAAGCCAGGCAATCAAGAATATCCAAACGAGATCCAAAATCAAAGTCAGAAAACAAGCAAAAGTCAAAACCGGAAATCAAAGGGCTAAGGTACAAAAGGGCTAGGCTAATCAAACGTAGTTAAACACAAAGGAAAGTCGAAACCAGGAAATCAAAGGCTAAAGTACAGATAAGGGCTAGGCGAAATCGGAATAAAAAAAACAAAGGGTGTCTCGGGAATATCAGCTAGTCTCTGGCTTTACTATAACAGGCTCAGGAAAAGTGAATCAGCTTTATATAGACCCACAAACAGATTTGTGGGTCTATATATACACGTAGGAAAGGGAGGGGAACAAACTACGTGAGGTTAACACATGAGGTAGCAATGATACAATCACGGAAACATAACAAAGACATGGAAGGGACTGGAAAACATGCATAACAAACAACGGGCTCGAAGAGGAGCGGAGTGTGCTCAGTAATCACGAGAGGTGAAAACTACATACAAACAGCTGGGGCGAATTACAGAGATCGCGGAAAACTGGCTAATCTGTTCGTACCTAACTATAAGACAGACCGTTAGTTGTTAGTATACATTTAAGAGGAGGAGAAAAGATGGATAGTTTGTCAGTATTGCTGGAATTTCAAGATAAAGTTTTGCCAGAGAGAGTAACAGCAGGATACATGAGCTACTATGTAAGAGCATATGTACCACCTCCTCTTAGATGCTATAAATGTCAAAAGTATGGGCATATTGCAGCTGCATGTAGAGGAAGACAGAGGTGCGGTAGGTGTGGAGGAGAACATGATTATGGGAAGTGTGAGGAAGGGGCAGAACAGAAATGTGCAAACTGTGATGGAGCACATAGTGTGGTATATGGAGGCTGTGTTGTTAGAAAGAAGGCAATGGAAGTGCAGAAAATTAGGGTACAAAAAGACATTTCATATGCAGATGCAGTTAAGTTGGTTCAGAAAGAGAAGATAATTGAGAGAAGGGAAGAAAGGGAAACAATACAGAAAGGTCCGACAGCCAAACGAAGTGTGTTAGAGAGTAGAAGGGTGGATGAAAATATACTTTTAGTAAAGAAGGAGAAATTTGTGTACTTTATGGCAGACGTGATTAACTGTACATTTCAAGCAAAAGGGAGATCGGAAAAAATTGAAATAATAGTGAAGAGCGCAGCAAGGTACCTGGATATTCAAGGGATATCTGGTAAAGCTGTTCAAGAGGAGTTGAATAAAGAAGTATGTTCACAGGAATTAGAGTAATTATTTTTATACTTCAGTGGAATGCAAGAAGTCTAATAGCAAATGGACAAGAATTTAAAGGATATGTTAATGAACTACAGAATAAGCCAGATGTATTATGCATTGAGGAGACATGGCTTAGGCCTTCACTGGATTTTATTATACAAGGATATGTTTGTGTACGGAGGGATAGGGAAAGTGGTAGTGGGGGAGGGTGTGCTACATTTGTGAGAGAGGGAATTCCATATAGAGCGATAGCAATAGGGAAGGATCTGGAATATGTGGTTGTTGAGGTTTGGCTAAAGAACAGCAGTTTAATTATTGTAAATTTTTATAATCCTTGTCAAAAACTGGTACTAGACACTTTGGAGATAATTGAAGGACTTGACAAAAGAAGGGTTATTTGGTGTGGGGATTTTAATGCTCATAATACTGTGTGGGGAGGGGAAAAAACAGATCACAATGGGTTAATAGTTGAGGAATTAATGGAAGCTAAAGGCTTTGTGTGTTTAAATGATGGAAGCAGCACAAGAATAAATCATAGTACAGGGAAAGAGTCTGTATTAGACCTAACTTTAGCCTCACAGTCACTGGCAGGATTATGTGCATGGGAGGTGTGGAATCACTCAACATTTGGAAGTGATCACTCTCCAATTGTATGTCAAGTCGGTATGGAGAATAATGTGGTACCAGATGATAAGATGGAAAGGTGGGTTTTTGGAAAGGCTGAGTGGGGAAAATTTCAAGGAATATGTGAAGAAAGATTAGTGGTGATAGACAAAGAATTGAATGTAGACACTTTTAATGAAAAAATTACAGCAGCTATAATAGGAGCTGCGAATCAGGGCATTAAAAAGAAGTCTGGTAAGGGAAGAAGAAAATTGGTGCCCTGGTGGACACAGGAGTGTTCTGTGGCTGTGAAAAATCGAAATAGGGCTTTTAGGGAATTAAAAAGGACTCACAACTTCCAGAAACTAATAAATTATAAAAGGTGCCAAGCAATGGTCCGGAAAACCATTAAAGAAGAAAAAAGGAAATATTGGAGAAATTATTGCAATACACTTGGGAGAAGCACACCAATAGAAGAGGTGTGGGGAACGATAAAAAAGATGAGTGGAGTGAGGAAAGAATGGGGGTATCCTGTGTTAGAAAGTGATGGAATATTAGCAGTAGAAAATGAAGAAAAGGCAGACATGTTAGTTAAAGCTTTAGTTAAAGTACATAGTTCTGATAACATGTCAGAAGAGGCAAGGCAAAGAAGGGGGAAAAAAAGGAAGATAATTTAGAAATGGTGGATTGGAGAAATGAAAACAATGACACAAGCATAAATGTAATTTTCTCATTAGAAGAGATGAAAAGGGCAATTGGCAAATCTGGATTAACATCTCCCGGAAAAGATCAAGTGTGTTATATAATGTTAGAGCATCTAACAGATACAGCTTTGGAAGTTGTATTAGAACTTTTTAATAAAGTATGGCAGGAGGGTAGATTGCCGGGAAGTTGGAAACAGGCAGTGGTAGTCCCAATCAGGAAACCAGGAAAGGATCCCACAAAACCTACAAATTACAGACCAATAGCTCTTACATCTCATTTATGTAAAATAATGGAACGTATGATTACCGAGAGATTAACATACAATCTAGAAATAAGAAATCTCAGGTCAAATAGTCAAAGTGGGTTTAGGAAAGGGAGAGGTACCATGGATCCAGTTTTATGTCTAGAATCAGAAATTAGAAAAGCACAAATAAATAAGGAGGTGGTAGTAGCGGTGTTTTTCGACGTAGAGAAAGCTTATGATTTAATGTGGAAGGATGGGTTGCTAATTAAAATTAATAGATTAGGAATCGTAGGAAGGATGTATAACTGGATTAAGGACTTTCTTGTATGTCGGTCAATTCAAGTGAGAGTGGGAAGAAAGTATTCGTCTTGCTTTCTGGTGGATAATGGAACCCCACAGGGAAGTGTTATTAGTCCCCTTTTATTTTCAATAATGATTGATGATGTGTACTCGAAGGTGGAACAAGGGATAGGGAGATCATTATTTGCGGATGATGGGGCTTTATGGAAGAGAGGAAGGAATGTAAATCATATAGTGAAAAAACTACAAGAGGCTATTAAAATAGTGGAGCAATGGTCCTTGGAGTGGGGATTTAAGTGGAAAAAACAAAAATTGCCTTTTTCACACGCAAAAATATTCAGGAAGAAATTAAAGTGAAATTGTACGGAAGAGAATTGGAGAGGGTGAATGTGGTTCGATTTTTAGGTATGTGGTTCGATACGAGGCTCACATGGAATACTCATATTGATAAGGTCAAGTGTAAAAAAGTAGTGAATGTAATGAGATGTTTGGTTGGTAAGGACTGGGGAGCAGATAGGACATCTCTGAAAACAATATATATGGGACTAATAAGATCAGTGCTCGATTATGGATGTGTGGCATATGGGTCAGCCTCAAAAACCTTACTCAAAAAATTAGAAGTAATTCAAGCACAAGCACTTAGGATATGTTGTGGAGCATTTAAAAGTACTTCAGTGTCAGCCTTGCAAGTGGAGATGGGGGAAATGTAATTTTTTTTTTTTTTTTTTTTTTTTTTTTTTTTTTTTTTAATAATAGCACTCACCCCATTCACTTACACATTCATACCTATGGGCAATTTAGAGTCTCGAATTAACCTAGCTGGCATGTTTTTGGACTGTGGGCGGAAGCCCACGCAGACACGGGGAGAACATGCAAACTCCACACAGAAAGGCCCTCGGCCGGGATTCGAACTCGGTACCTTCATGCTGTGAGGCAACAGTGCTAACCACTGCGCCACCGTGCCGCTGGGAAATGTCATTAACACTGAGAAGGCAACAGCTAATGATGACATATTGGGCGAATCTGCAAGGTCACAAAAAAGATCACCCAACAAAAAATGTTATAGAACCATGTTGGGAGCATGAAAAAGGGAACACCAAAAGTTTTGGGTGGAATGCGAAGGAGAAGGCAAGCGAGATGGGGATTTTAAATAAGAAATACAGCCCAACAGTAGTTCTTCCAGCTATACCTCCTTGGTTATCGCCACAACCAATGGTCAATTTTGAGCTACATAACAAAAAAAGAGATGAACAGAAGGGGAATAAGTATGATGGAATAGTGAATGAACATATTAGCAATTGGTTTTATGGATTTTTAAGAATATATACAGATGGATCAAAAGATCCAAATTCAGGAAGAGTTTCAGCTGCTTTTGTCATCCCAGAGTTAGGCATTAAGGAGGGAAAAAGATTACCCAATGACTTATCTGTATTTACAAGCGAAATGATGGCTATGGTAATAGCATTACAATGGGTAGAAGAAGCTCAACCAGAAAGGGTGGTCATCTGCTCAGACTCGTATGCAGTTTTAATGAGTTTGGAGTCTTTTAATTCCAGTAGCAGACAGGACATTTTATTTGAAATTCTTCAGACACTATTCAGAATACAAAGATTAAGAATAAGTGTTAGATTTGTATGGGTACCTGCTCATGTGGGAGTTAAAGGGAACGAGGAAGCAGATAGAATTGCAAAAAATGCATTAAAGGCAGACCATATACAGATAGATGTTAAAATCAGTAAAGCAGAGGTAAAATGGGTCATTAAAAATGAAATTAAAAAGAGATGGCAGCGCCGCGTTAGCTCAACGGTAAAAGCGCTGACTTTCAGTCAGCGCAGTTGAGCTCCGAGGATCGGGGTTCGCGCCCCGGTCCTGCCATATCCGAGCGTGGCCGGCGCCCTGTGGAAGCGGCAATTGGGCGCCGCTTCCGGGTGGGGGGAGGGGCTCGGAGAGAATCACTGCCTGCACGGGACCCAGGCGAGTCGCGGTCAAGGAAGTTCGAGGAGTCGCGCCCTGTAGAGGACGTGGCGACCTCCTTCCTACTACTAGTACCGATAGACGGGATTGTGTAGCGGTGGTTCTCTAGCGGTTGCTACATGGGGGGGAATTGAATTAGAATAGGGGTTCAATTGGCTACTAAATTGGGAGAAAAAGGGAAAAATCAGAAACAAAAATTAAAAAAAAAAAAAAAAAAAAGAGATGGCGAGAGGAATGGACCAGGGAAAGTAAAGGTCGGCATTTATTTAGAATAAAACCATTGGTTGGAAATACACAATCTGAATGGGGAAATAGGAAGGAAGACAGGGTTATCACAAGGTTAAGGTTAGGACACACAGGTCTAAATAGTACACTTTTCCTGAAAAACAAACATGGAGATGGCAGATGTGAATTTTGTGGGGAACAAGAAACAGTAAATCATGTAGTGTACAGCTGCATAAAATATGTCAGACAGAGAGAGAGACTAAAAACCAAGCTACATGAAGTGGGGACACAACTTAATATATACAGAATTTTGAAACAATCAACAGGGGATACATGTATTACATTTCTGTTGGAGTATTTACATTCAACAGGCTTAATAAATAGAATATGAGTTTTAATTATTAATATGAACTTAAATTTTATTATTGGTATTTTAGAATTTTATTTAATTTATTAAGCAAGGGTATTAATGATTCCCAGTCCACACTCCAGACCAGTGGGTGGCGGTAAATGCACCACTAAAGTTATTTACCAACCGCCATAAAATAAAAGAAGAAGTAGTAGTAGTATACATTTATGGCAAAACGAGCTCAACTCGCGAGCGGATGCGGATGCTGGAATGGTCGCGCGTTTTTTTGTGTGAAAAATTTTCTTTGCTGTTTGATTGTTTTGTTTGGTTTGTTTTGGAGGAAATAGGAATTAGAGAAGCACTTGCGCATCCTGGCTTGGGTTTTCCGGCCGGGGTTAGCAGTGTAGAAATAAAAAAATAAAAATAGGAAAAGCTATAGCGCACTGGCGCCATTTTCAACTGAGAAAGCCGTTTACAGATAGTTTGTGAAAGGAAATAACCTAGATCGCGAGTTAGGTTGACGGATGGCAGCCGGCGAGAGCTCATGCTCGAGCCAGCTGCGAATGGGCAGTAACAGAACATTCGGCAAAAAGACGACGGGGAATGAGAAGCATTGGACTAGCGGCGGATTGCAATCGAGCTGTACCGTGAGTGCAGTCATGGGTGACACATCAGATGGAGAATTAAATAATAATATGGAGATAAATAGTCAAGGAAAGAATGCTCGGAAATATAGTGAATCAACCGATATAAGTAATGAGGAAGGAGGGGATAAACCAAACTGGAAAAAGGCTAAAGCATATGCAGGCAGACAACAGGTTGAGGAAGAATGGAAAGCTATCGTTACAATGGGGGGTGAGACAGGCCACTTTCACCCGATTAGAGTCACCAAAGCAATAGAGGGAGAAGTCGGCAAGGTAAAGTTTGCTAAGATGTTGAACAATAGAAGAATTTTGATTTTAGCTACAAGCAGGCAGCAGCAGGAGAAGATACTAAAAATGACAACTCTTGATGGTGGAAGTATCAAAGTGCATATACCAGGGGCGATGGCTAAGCTGAGAGGAGTGATTACAAATGTACCACTAGAAATAACCATAGAGGAAATAAAGCAGGAAATACGAGGTGGAAAGATAATTGATGCCAGTAGACTCCAAACAAATAAAGCTGGTATTAAAACAGACAGCTTGTCAGTTTTGATCCTTTTTGACAAAATAATGCCAAGGGAGGTAAAGATTGGAAGCATTAATTGCAAGGTAAGGGAGTACATTCCTAAGCCATTGAGATGCTTTAACTGCCAAAGAATGGGACATACAGCACAGCAGTGTAAGGGGAGGAAGAGATGTGCTAAATGTGGTGGAAAGGGAGATTATGGAAAATGTGTTGGTGAAGCCAAACTAAAATGCTGTAATTGTGGTGGGGAGCATAGCGCTGCGTATGGAGGCTGTATTGTGCAAAAGCGAGCACAAGAAGTGCAGAGATATAAAATTATGAACAACGTTTCCTATGCAGAGGCCGTAATGAGTGTTGGGATGAATGAAGAGAAGGAAAGGCCAAAAGAACTAAATGTAAGCCGTTTGAGAGAAAGGGATGAGGTTGAGATAGCACCCCAGAGTTCAAGCAGATATCAACAGAGACAAGTAACCCCCCTACAAAAAACATGTAACATTGTCCATAAGTGTAATGTAAAAGAGGAAACTATGCTAGTGAACAAAAAGAGCTTTATTGCCTTCATATGCAAAGTGGTAAATGTTGCTACCCAACAAAAAAGGAAAAGTGATAGGATTAAAACTGTGGTTAAAGCTGCAGAGGAGCTCCTGGGTTTCACAGATTTAAGTGCAGAGGAGATTCATAAAATGTTGGTAGCAAATAGTGATGGAGGTTCTCAGGCTGTGGATTAAGATCTTCATGGTATTCCATTTACTACACTGGAACGCTAGAAGTCTAATAGCTAATGGCCAAGAACTCAAGAATTTTTTAAAGGAAAGTAAAGTTAAGCCAGATATAATATGTATTCAAGAAACTTGGCTACGCCCACATCTTGACTTCATAATATATGGATATAATTCAGAAAGGTGCGATAGAAGCAACAGCCAAGGTGGAGGATGTGCCACCTTTATAAGAAATGGAATAGCAGCTAGAAGATTGACTAATACAACAGATCTTGAGTGTGTAATCACTGAAATATGTAAGTCAAATGGTAACCTTGTAATAATTAACTTTTATAATCCGTGTAAGGCATTAAATCTAGAATTATTACAGCAGATAATAAGCAGGCCTGGTTGGGGCAGTGTAAGAGAAATGTGGTGTGGGGATTTTAATGCCCATAATAGTATGTGGGGTAGTACCCACTCAGATAAGAATGGAGATGTAGTTGAAGAACTGATGGATGCAAGGCAATTAGTTTGCCTAAATAATGGTAATGGAACAAGAATCGATATACGAACCAACACAGTGTCATGTATAGATTTAACCTTAGTATCTAGTAACCTAGCAAGTTCGTGTGAGTGGAGTATTGAGGAGTCTACTATCGGAAGTGACCATTTTCCCATATCATGCTATATTAATGTAGATGTAGATAAACAAGAAAGGAACAGAATAGAGAAATGGTGTTTTGCAAAAGCAGATTGGGAAAAATTTAAAGAGGAATGCAGTCAAACTGCTAACTTAATTACAATGGATGGTACAATAGAAGAATGTGCCTCTCGACTCACACATCTCATAAGAAGTGTTGCACAGAGTAGTATTCCAATGAAAGAAATAGGGGGGGTAAGGAAGTTAGTTCCATGGTGGAACAAGGAATGTACAGAAGCTGTAAAGGAACGAAATAAAGCACTGAAAACCTTAAGGAATAATTTAAATCAAGAAAATATAATGGATTATCAAAAGAAAAAGGCAATTGCTCGTAGAATTATTAAAAGCAGCAAAAGAAATACGTGGAGGAATTATTGTTCTTCTATTGGAAGAGAAGTTGATATAAGAGAGGTTTGGTCAATGTTGAAAAAAATGAATGGAAAAAGGACGTCTGTGAAAATTCCAGTACTAGAAGATGATGGAATATTAGCAATATCAGACAAAGAAAAGGCTAATGTACTAGGAAATAATTTTGCAAATGTACACAGTGGGAATCACCTAGACAAGCTGCATAAACAAAGGAAAGAAGATGTATTGAGAGAAAACAGAGACGTACATAAGAAGAAAGATAATGTGGAGGCAGATAGCACACTGGATGCCGAAATTACTATATCTGAGCTAGAAACAGCGTTAGACGGAACTGGCTACACAGCGACAGGTGAGGATCAGCTAAGTTACGCAATGTTCAGAAACCTGCCAGAGCAAGTATTAAAACTGGTACTAAAACTATTTAATAAGATTTGGGAAGAAGGGAAGATGCCAGAAAGCTGGAAGAGTGCGTTAGTCCTGCCTTTTAACAAACCAGGGAAGGATCCGAACAATGCTGGCAACTATAGACCTATAGCTCTAACCTCACACCTATGCAAATGGATGGAAAAAATTTTAGTAAAGAGGCTTAATTATTTTCTGGAACAAAGAGGAATAATAGCTCCATATCAAAGTGGCTTTAGGACAGGAAGATCAACTATGGATGCTGCCATCAAAGTTTGTAATGAAATAGAGAAAACATTCAAAATGAAAGAATCCATGGCAATAGTGTTTTTCGATATTGAAAAGGCTTATGACTCTATGTGGAGAGAAGGATTATTAATTAAAATGAATAGGATGGGGATTAGAGGAAGGTTTTATAATTGGGTATTGGAATTTCTTACAAATCGGACATTCAGGGTTAAAGTTGGAACAGAAACATCTGATGTATTTGATATAATTAACGGAATACCACAAGGTAGTGTAATTAGCCCAGTATTATTCAATATTATGATAAACGATATATTTATGAGTTTAGATAGAAGGATAGGAGCAGCGCTTTATGCTGATGATGGAGCCATTTGGATTAGGGGGCGAGATTCAGCAAGATTAACAGATAAAATGAAGGAAGCAATAGTGAGAGTAGAACAGTGGTCCTATAACTGGGGCTTTAAGCTCTCCACAAGCAAATCCTGCTATATGTATTTCACAAGGAAGAGAGGGAAGGAAAATCAGAGTTTCAAACTGTATGGGCAACCCATGGAGAAGGTTAATGTATTTAAATATTTGGGAATCTGGTTAGATGAAAGGAACACATGGAAAATCCATGTTGAAAAGGTGGAGACAAAATGCAAAAAAGTGGTCAATCTAATGAGAGCTATAGCTGGACAAGACTGGGGGGCCGACAAGGAATCACTCTTGTATGTATATAGGGCTTTAATGAGAACATCAATTGAGTATGGATGTTTTGTATATGGAGCAGCAGCCAAGACACATCTTGACAGAATTACAAGAGTGCAAAATAAGGCTCTTAGAATCTGTACTGGTGCAATGAGAACAACCCCCATCAATGCAATACAGGTAGAGGCAGGTGAGGCCCCGATTGACTTGAGAAGGGACAAACTGATGTTATCATACTGGATTCGGTTACAGGGGTGTGGCTATGAGAACCCAGCCAAGGGGGTGTTAAAAGAATGTTGGGAATATAGTAAATTTAAGGGTAATGGATTTGGATGGACAGCAAAGGTCAAAGCAGAAGAATATGGACTGGAATATATTCATTTTAATACCCCTACCCCTATAAGTGTGATTCCACCATGGCTATTCCCAAAACCTGATGTAGACATAAAAATAATAGAACTAAAGAAGGATTGGGAAGATGAGGAAAGAGGATTCTTGGCAGAACAATATATAAGACATACATACTACAGCTACCTAGATATTTATACAGACGGTTCTAAAGATGAAGATGGCAAAGTAGGCATAGGTATATATATACCAAAAATGAAAGCAAAGATTGGGAAACGGATATCCAACCATCTGTCTGTTTTTACAGCAGAAATGATGGCAGTAATAATAGGCCTGCAGTGGGTCGAAGATGTTATGCCTGACAGAGTGGTATTCTGTGTGGACTCTCTTGCTGTGCTCCTCAGCATTAAATCTCTGAAATCAGTAAGAGAAGATCTCATGCTAGAAATTCACCAGAGCCTTTTTAGACTTCACAGAGTAGGGAAAGACATACGATTCTGCTGGGTGCCTGCCCATGTAGGCATTAAAGGGAACGAAGGAGCAGACACAATTGCTAAAAAAGCAATAAAGAGAGAATAAATTCTACATATACCATTTGGTAAAGGGGAAGGAAAAGCAATAATTAAAAAAGGGGTGATGAGGAAATGGCAGGAAAGATGGGACGGGGACAGTAAAGGGCGAACATATTACAAAATACAGAAATCTATATGTGCACAAGATATTAGGAAGGGAAATAGGAGGGAAGAAGTCAAGTTAAGTAGGTTAAGGTTTGATCACACAGGACTCAATAAAACACTATTCATGATAGGAAAAAGTATGTCAGTAGAATGTGCTTATTGCAATAATACAGAAAATGTTGAACATGTACTCATGGAATGCAATAAGTACACTGAAGAGAGGGAACAACTCTGCAGTAGGATTAGAGAGGCAGGTAGAGCATGGAGCCTAAAGGGAATATTGGGGATTGATGGAAGGGGGGTAATGGATGCCCAGAAGGCTGTGATAGAATTTTTGAAAGTTACAAAATTATATAATAGAATATAGTAAATAGATAGATATATAATTGTATGTAGTATTAATATATATGGATTGTAATATTATACAGTATTAAGGTATAGGGATTTGATTAAAAATAAATAATTCTCCATTCTGTATGTTGTATTAAATAAATCATGACTGCATACTCCGGTACAGTAGGTGGCGGTATGCACCTTCAAAGTAAAATAATGCAATCCGCCATTAAACAAAAAGAAGAAGAAGAAGAAGTATACATTTATGTTAATTGGTTTAGTAAGTGCATTTAACTAATAAACCACCCGAGTGATTGTTAGCACGAGTTAGTAATCTATACAATAACACGTAAAGGAAACCAGGAAGTAGCATAACACGAAACCCTCGGAAAATCCCGCATACACGAGACAGGGTAAACAAACACACGAATGCGACTCCGACAACCCACAAACAGGGGAATGCAATAATATGTTAAATAAATACATGAATGAAAATACAAAACAGACAGAACTCAGAACATAACAAATACAGGTTGACCCAATAATGAATAATAATGCCTTGCACTTATATCGCACATTTGAAAAAATTGTTCATGTTACTTGGATTCCGGAAGAACTCATGAAGCAATGAAATGATGGAACAGTAATACGACTTATAATGATTTTACGGTTAATTTGTTACTTTTTATATAGCCTAGCATTCTATGTAGGATGTTGCCGAACTCCCACAGATCACACAGTAAAAATGAAAGTATGCTCTTGAAATGCGTAATATGAAAAATGCTCCGATGTCTTCTAACATACTTCTTCCAACAATGCAAACAAACTATTGCATAGCCTAATGAACAACAGAATTCACCTGACTAATAAGATAGTCTTGCAATCCGACAGTAGCCTAAACAACATTCGTCCGAAAGACAGACTATAAGGCTACGTCAACATATCAGAGCGTTCTGCGTGTTGAACACAAAGCAGATTTCACTCGTGTTTAAATAACTGCCACTATATTCTACTCTTAAGTACTACTAGCTATTCCTGTCATTTTCTCGTAAGCAGACAGACATAATTGAAGCCTTACTTGACTCTGTGTGAGCACGCCGAGAACCAATTTCTCCTTGGAATCTGTGTTCGACTTGAATGTAGTTTACAGTCCAAAGTTTGCTGCTGCTGTGAGCGGTTTTCTTTCGGTTTCTTTCTTTCGCAGGGGGTTTCCAAGTACTGCGGTCAAGCTATCACGGGTTCGGAAAACGACGGTCAAGCTATCACGGCTTAAAATTTTCGTTCGCAAATATACAAGAGATTACGTCTGTAACGTCGTCATGTGCTGCGTTTGCTGGAAATTAAATTGCTCAGAGAAGCAGCGAGTATTGGACAACGCAGAATTATTGCCTTTTTTTCTTTATTTCGCAGAATTTTAAACGTTTACACAATTATGCTTTGCTTTTACAGTGGGGATCTTTAATAATTAAGCATCAAAGTTGGTACAGTTTGCTATTTGAAAGGGAAAACCGCTATGGGTACCATATTGGAAGCCCAATAACTTGGATCAAATCAAAAAGTTTGTTCATAAAAACACGATTACTATAAACTAGATGTGCTATACTCTAGGTACAGTGAATATCAGAAAAAGTTGTCGTGGGAATTTTTTATAATTAAGCATCAAAGTTGGTACAGTTTGCTGTTTGAATGGGAAGAATCGCTATGTGAACCATATTTGAAGCCCAATAACTTGATCAAATCAAAAAGTTTGTGAATGAAAACACGATTACTATAAACTAGATGTGATATACTCTACGTACAGTGAATATCAGAAAAAGTTGTTGTGGGAATTTTTAATAATTAAGCATCAAAGTTGGTACAGTTTGCTGTTTGAATGGGAAAAATCGCTATGTGTACCATATTTGAAGCCCAATAACTTGATCAAATCAAAAAGTTTGTGAATGAAAACAGGATTACTATATACTAGATGTGCTATACTCTACGTACAGTGAATATCAGAAAAAGTTGTTGTGGGAATTTTTAATAATTAAGCATCAAAGTTGGTACAGTTTGCTGTTTGAATGGGAAGAATCGCTATGTGTACCACATTGGAAGCCCAATAACTTGATCAAATCAAAAAGTTTGTTACGATATAATAGGTGTACTATAGTCCATGTACAGTGAATTGATTAAGCAAATCAAATTTGGTACAGTTTGCTATGTGAAGGGGGAAAACCGTGGAGCATGGGGACACGTGGAGCAGAAGGGCAAAAGCTCACTTGATCTTGATTTTCAGTATGAATACAGACCGTAAAAGTGGGCTTTCGCAATCCTTCTGACTTTTTGGGTGTTAAGCAGGAGGTGTCAGAAAAGTTACCACAGGGATAACTGGCTTATGGCGGCCATAGCGACGTCGCTTTTTGTTCTTTCTTTGTCTGCTCTTCCTATCATTATGCTGCGAGCCCCGGCAATAGCTAAGAATCTCCAGCCCGGGTTTTTGAAGAAATTCTGCAAATAAACTGCTTTCTGGGCTCCAGCTCTGGAACCCGCAGTTCGATTTAGCCGACGGTATCCACAAGTTCAGGGGACCCTCCCAGTTCCGATGAGGCTATGGATGAGGCAGTGGTCAGCTCCTGGGCCCGGCAACAGCCGTAATTATCTGTGGGTGACCAGTTGCTCAGACAACTGGTCACCCGCGAGGGACAAAAAAAAAATAAGGCGAAAAACCCTCTGAGGGTGACTAGTTGTCTGATCAACTGGTCACCCCCAGCACAAAAAAGTGACACAAGGTCCGCAAACCGGGATTTTCATTGCATTGCGAGCCGGGGTTCAGGGTATCCAGACGGGTGCAGGCGGATATATAGGAGAGGTTTTTGAGGACCAAGAAGGCATTCCCCAGGCCACGTAGCCCAGTTTTGAGCTCCAGGAGCAAACTATTTTCTATAAACTATAAATGGCTGGAAGTCCCCATCCAAGGGGGGAAATCTCGCAGCATAGCTCGGTTTTGATCTCCATAGCAAACCCCTCTCGCTATCCTGACGGACTGCATGTTTATACCCGCCCTGTCAGGGCCCTAATGCGCTGGGTCTCCCGGCTTATGCGTGAGCGGTTCCTGGCACCCGAGTCCGTTCCTCGCAGGGCGGGCAAGAGCCACCGGCCTTCCGGCCCCCACCTTTGCCCCCACTGAGCCAGAGTGAGACCGAGATGCCCCGTGAACCTCCCGACGCGACCCAACCACATCCCGGAAGGGAGGCGCGAGAGGCCGGTCGGTTCAGGGTCTCTGGACCACCCTCGCTTCGCCCTGCCTTACCCGGTCCCGATCCGCCCGAAGCGCACCCCTGGCGCTTTTCTCCATTTTCTCAAAGGCGACTACCTGGTTGATCCTGCCATTAACATATGCTTGTCTCAAAGATTAAGCCATGCATGTCTAAGTACACACGGCCAGTACAGTGAAACTGCGAATGGCTCATTAAATCAGTTACAGTTCCTTTGATCGCTCCAACGTTACTTGGATAACTGTGGCAATTCTAGACCTAATACATGCCGACGAACGCTGACCCTCCCCAGGGGATATGTGCATTTATAAGACCCACAACACATCCGGGGGTTGCTCCGGCCGCTTTTGTGACTCTAGATAACCTCGGGCCGATCGCTGGCCCTCCGTGGCGGTGACGTTTCATTAGAATATCTGCCCTATCAACGGTACTTTCTGTGCCTACCATGGTGAACACGGGTAATGGGGAATCAGGGTTCGATTCCGGAAAGGGAGGCTTAGAAACGGCTACCACATCCAATGAAAGCAGCAGGCACACAAATGACCCATTCCTGACTCGGGGAGGTAGTGATGAAAAATAACAACACAGGACTCTTTCCAGGCCCCGTAATTGGAATGAGTACACTTTAAATCCTTTAACGAGGATCCATTGGAGGGAAAGTCTGGTGCCAACAGCCGCGGTAATTCCAGCTCCAATAGCGTATATTAAAGTTGCTGCAGTTAAAAAACTCATAGTTGGATCTTGGGATCGAGCTGGTCCCAGCCACTGCCTATCAGCGCCCCCTCCTTAACTGAGTGTCCCGCCTGGGGTTTGAAGTGTTTACTTTGAAAAAATTAGTGTTCAAAGCAGGCCCGGTCGCCTGAATACCGCAGCTAGGAATAATGGAATAGGACTCCGGTTCTATTTTGTGGGTTTCCCGAACTGGGGCAATGATTAAGAGGGACGGCCGGGGGCATTCATATTGTGCCGCTAGAGGTGAAATTCTTGGACCGGCGCAAGACGGACAAAAGCATTTGCCAAGAATGTTTTCATGAATCAAGAACTAAAGTCGGAGGTTCGAAGACGATCAGATACCGTCGTAGTTCCGACTATAAATTATGCCAACTAGCGATCCGGTGGAGTTATTCCCGGGGGGAGTATGGTTGCAAAGCTGAAACTTAATTTTTTTTATGGAAGGACACCACCAGGAGTGGAGCCTGCGGCTTAATTTGACTCAACATGGGAAACCACACCTGGCCCGGACACGGAAAGGATTGACAGATTGATAGCTCTTTCTCGATTCTGTGGGTGATGGTGCATTGCCATTTTTAGTTGGTGGAGCGATTTGTGTGTTAACTAGTTACGCGGCCCCGATCGGCCGCCGTCCAACTTTTTAGAGGGAAAAGTGGTGTTCAGCCACACGAGATTGAGCAAAAACAGGTCTGTGATGCCCTTAGATGTCCGGGGCTGCATGTGCGCTACTGAATAGATCAACGACAGGCGCGGGTAACCCGCTGAACCCCACGCATGATAGGGATCGGGGATTGCAATTATTTCCCATAAACAAGGAATTCCCAGTAAGCGCGGGTCATAAGCTTGCGTTGATTAACTTCCTCCCTTTTGTACACACCGCCCGTCGCTACTGCCGATTGGATGGTTTAGTGAAGTCCTCGGATCGGCCCCGCCGGGGTCGGTCATGGCCCTGGCGGAGCGCCGAGAAGACGATCAAACTTGACTATCTAGAGAAAGTAAAAGTCATAACAAGGTTTCCGTAGGTGAACCTGCGGAAGGATCATTAATGGGTAGCAGCCGCGAAGCGAGCGATGTGTCTCCTTCATCTTTCCACAGGTCCCCCCCTCTGGTGGTAGAGGGGAGGCCCACTGGGAGCAGAGCAGGAGGGCTGGCGGCCGCGACGGGCACCTTCCCTACGCTCTCTCCCACCGTCTTCTGAAGGGGTCTCCAGGTTTGTTATTTAACGACCGTGCGCCTGTCCCCCTCTTCTCTCCGGCACCAAACCCCTCTCTTGTGTCTGACACTCTTGTTGCGGAAATTTTTTTAATAAAAAAGTATGACTCTTAGTGGTGGATCACTCAGCTCGTGCGTCAATGAAGAATGCAGCTAGCTGCGAGAATCAATGTTAATTGCGAGGGCGGCTCCGGCTCGTGGCAAAAACCCACTTTTACACCCCCCGCAGACCGAGAAAGACCAGAGGCCCGAAAAGCGGGCGGCCTCCGCGGGCCTCGACTGTCTTTCCGACTACGACCTCAGATCAGACGCGGCGACCCACAGAATTAAAGCATATTACGAGGTGGAAGAAAAGAAACTAACCAGGATACCCTCAGTAATGGCGAGTGAAGGGGGAAGAGCCCAGCGCCAAATCACCAGCCGTCCGGCAGGCATGGAAAATGTGGCGTACGGAAGACCGCTTCTCCTGGCAACGATTGGGAGCCTGAGTCCTTCTGATCGAGACTCAGCACGTGGATGGTGTGAGGCCGGTAACGGCCCCTGTTGCGCAATGGTGCGGTCTTCTCAGAGTTGGTTGTTAGGGAATGCAGCCCAAAGCGGGTGGTAAACTCCATCTGAGGCTAAATACCGGCACGAGACCGTAAGGGAAAGTTGAAAAGACCTTTGAAAAGAAAGTTCAAGAGGGTGTGAAAGTGTTGAGAGGTAAACGGGTGGAGTCTGCACAGTCCGCTCGGAGGATTCAACTCGGCGGGCCAGGTCAGCCGTGCTGGGGCCGTGCGGATCCCATCGCGGGACCGTCCCCTGGCTGGACCCATCCCCTGCCGGGCACATTTCCACCACGGTGGTGTGCCGCAACCGGCTCTAGGTCAGCTTGGAAGGGTCTGAGGGGAAGGTGGCTTGTCGCTCTGGCGTTTCTTTTCTTTTGAGTTGATCATGTTATTCGGCTTCCAATATGGTACCCATAGCAGTTTTCACCCTTCAAATAGCAAACTGTACCATATTTGATGCTTAATTACTAAAAATTCCCACAACAACTTTTTCTGATATTCACTGTACATAGACTATAGCACATCTATTTTATACTAATAGTGTTTTTGTCAACAACCTTTTTGATTTGATCAAGTTATTGGGCTTCCAATATAGTACCCATAGCAGTTTTCCCCCTTCAAATAGCAAACTGTACCAATTTGATGCTTAATTATTAAAAATTCCCACAACAACTTTTTCTGATATTCACTATACATAGACTATCGCACATCTAGTTTATAGTAATCGTGTTTTCATGAACAAACTTTTTGATTTGATCAAGTTATTGGGCTTCCAATATGGTACCCATAGCGGTTTTCCCATTCAAATGGCAAACTGTACCAACTTTGATGCTTAATTATTAAAGATCCCCACTGTAAAAGCAAAGCATAATTTGTGTAAACGTTTAAAATTCTGCGAAATAAAGAAAAAAAGGCAATAATTCTGCGTTGTCCAATACTCGCTGCTTCTCTGAGCAATTTCATTTCCAGCAAACGCAGCACATGACGGCGTTACTGACGTAATCTCTTGTATATTTGCGAACGCAAATTTTAAGCCGTGATAGCTTGACCGTCGTTTTCCGAACCCGTGATAGCTTGACCACAGTGGAAGACTGAGGGCTGGAGCGGTTCGCGAACTAGTTGGTTTGCCTTGCCTAATTTAAAAATTCTCAGTTTCATGACAAAGCCAAGGGTATAACACTGTATATTTTGGAAATAATCTATACTGTAATTAGATAACGCATTAACCTTTTCCGAAATATCCGGATAAGCTGTTACTTAGCAACGCTGACAACAAAGAATCGTCTGTTCAGCGCTCTGCCTTCAGTTAAAACCATCTGGTTGTTTGGTTCACTTTGACGGATATATTCACCCTGTTCATGTAACTAAATATCAATTAACTACAATGTTTCTGCCAAATGCTCTTATGAGTAACTTCAAAATTCCTTATACAGGTAGGTGTGTAGCCTTTCTGAAAATGAAATCTGTAGGATAGCTATAATTGCGAGATCAGAGTGAATCGTTGGCTAAATAATTTCAGCCGAAACAGACATATTGCCAGTGCATTTATAATTAATTGTAGCTACTTTATTTTTTTGTTTGCTGTGACGCGTTATAGGATGTTGGCGATGCATTTAGTTTGCATTTATGGCATATGTTTAGCCTACATAATTAGCCTCGTAGGCGACAGAGGATATGGTCTCGTGTTATTCATTTTAATATTGCTGAATTAGACGTATTCGTTTAGTTGGTAATTATTGTTTAAAAATGTATTGATTAAAAATGCAACTCAACCCTGAGAATGAACAAGAAAGGCAGTCCATAAAGCAGTTCTGTAATGTTCCAGTAATTATCAGTGCAAGTACTGCTTGTAGTGCAAGTATATTATTGCATACATATTTTGATATGTATTTTTAATGTATTTTATGATACTAGTGCAGTGCCTGTGCCCGTTTTGCTTGGTCCTCGGTATTGATGCTTGCAGCTTTCTCGAGAACCGCGCATCCAATGAACGCACAGTGCCCATGCCCGTTCGGAACGGGCCAATTTTCCAGTTTTCGCAAGCTTGAAAAGTGATATATAGCGATTGTTGTCTGAGCAACAAACCCTCTGCAGCTGATAATGTTCCAATGCACTATAGCAGGCTCTGCAGCTGATGATGTCACAGTACCCTAGCTTCTACAGTTTTTAGACTTCTTACCATAGACGGTAGCCTATACAAATTGCTTATTTTCTGGAGAACCGCTCATCCAATCAACTTCACAGTCGGCACTGCACTTCATTGGGTCCTGAGCAATACACCTAGCGAATTTCAACTTCATACAGTGCCCGGTTGTCGAGAAAAGCGAAATACAGACAGACAGGATTTCTTCCTTTATAGTTAGATTTCCTATGTACTGTGTCAGTGAATAATACCCATGAATGCCGCTGGTGCAGAACATCACTATGGATTATGAAAGTGTTCCTGATGCAGCTGTATTCACTGCTCTGGTGGTTTCTACATGCAGGATAACTTTTCCCAGTGGGAATGATGACAGGAGTGTATGGGCAGACTCCACTTGGAAGGCCAAAGACAGCCCCCTGGAGTGGTGTGAAAACTGAAAGCTTGCAGCCACTGCTACAGAGACCATGCTGGACCCCTCCAAACTCGCACATCAAGGTGACCAAAGTTATGTGAACACATATGTTGAATAAAACATGTTGAATAAAACTTAACAAATTTTTAGTATTATTTATTTATTTGTGTGGTGGCAGTGTGTTGTATAACAGTTAAGGAATTGGGCTTGTAACTTAAAGGTTGCAGGTTCGAACCCCAAGTAGGACACTGCCGTTTGTACCCTTCAGCAAGGTACTTAACTTAAAGCCTAAGTATGTAGCTGTATATGGATGCAAATGTAAAACTAAAAAAAATACAAAAGTTGTGTAAGTCGCTCTCGATAAGAGCATCTACTAAATGCCAGTAATGTAAATGTTCTTCCACATTGTAGCAAGGCTCTGTGTCCTCAATGATGACAATGGATCCACAGGGCTGTGAAAATGACCAGAATCACTTGCATTCTGCAGATAATCAGTGTCCAAAGAGTCAAAACACCTCAACCAACCGTTTGAAAACCAGGAAGTCTGCACCCTTTACAGGATGTAAGTTTACCTACATATAGCTGATCTACAGATATCACCTGTAATCCAATCTTCTGTGTCATTGGTTCCATGGCACACTCAGAGGATGATCTCATGAACCTAATATGATGCACTAAAAAGTCAAGGTGACTTGGAGATAATTGGATTAATGCAAAAATTATGCGCTGTTTTTGATTAGATAAATATTTTCTGTTTTAGTTTTTTTTTTAACACCCAGAGAAAGACAAAGCCGAAACCTGTGTTTGTAGGAAATGTAATTACTTCAACAATACATTTTTATGTCCCTGAAATTAACCAAAGTGTAAAATCAAACCTCCCTCTTAAATATGTGCGATCAAATAATCATAATCAACTAAATAACAAATAAATGATGAAGCAGATACAGATTATGGTTAACCGGGTCTTTGACAACACTGTATTCAGAACAGTATCAAGGGCGGTCTGATTCTTATTATCAATCTATCCACTAGTTACATTTTAAATGTCATGTGTGTTACATAAGGAATTGACTAACGTTGCATTTAAGCCTGCAGGTGTTTGCTTCCTCAAAGGGAAACTGTAAGCTTTTCCTGCTTGGATGAGGACGTAGTCAGAGGTACTGGAGTGAAAAAACCCAGTTCTGCCCATCATGCTGCAGCCAATGGGACCGGAGGCGGGTTGCCATGGTACCTGACTGTAATACACGAGAAGGTGAGGGAGAACAACTGTGTGGCTGAATCCTGGTATTGGTGATTTTTGAAAGTGCTTAATATTATTTCCCCATGTCATGAAGATGTAAACAAAAACAAAATACTGTGCCATACTAGGTAAGACCACTGAACCACGTACTGGAATTCATACTGTTACATATAGAGTATATGTAATGTGCCAATTAAATAACTTTTTCGACTATACAGAGAAAAAATAAGAAAAGCTTTAACCATCCATTTCCTAGTGCTATGGCCAATTAAATTATATGTTAATGAATACTTCCATAGTCAATTAGTGGATTTAATGTATTGACATTGTAGTTGAGTGCAATTAAGTAATTTTTATGATTTAATTTAAGATGAATTCAGTGCAAGATAAATCATTGTGTGTGTTTACTTTGTATTGTAATTTGTACCAAATGTTTTCTTTTTTACGGTAAGGAAATACTGATATCCACATATATATTCTGAAATTCAGCTATTAGTGACTAGCCAGTGAATGTTTGTATATGGAAACAAGCACCCTCACCAGTTAGATAAGGTTAAAACTGACATGTTGCTGTGGAAACAGTTTATGCACGTTTGCTAACTCTACAATCTCTTTCCTACCAGGAGCAGTGTTTGTTAACGCTCAACAAGGAGGTGGCTCGCCTGTCAGACTTTGAGTGGCAGTGCTCCAGGAAAGATCACGAGCTATCAGTGCTGAAGGGGAAACTGACGGAAGTCACAGATCAGCTTTGTCTTCCACATAATGATGAGGTGGTCAAAGCACAGGTAAGCCTGCTTTGTGACTCCATATTAAGATAGGTCAACTTTCCAGAGTATTGTACTAGCATGAGTTTAGCTGCGTATTGTCTTTCATTCTTTTAAGAATTCACAATAGGGGAGAAGTTATTAGTCAAGCCCATATCTTGGTGCTGAAGCAGTTTTTACAGGATAGAGTTTCAGTATAGATTTCCAACATTCATTTAGAACTGGCCCTTTTGTTAGAATTGTGATTCGTTTTTAAATGGACTTTTTCCATTTTTCCATGGTTCCACTTATAAATCATATTGACTTTCACTCTCAGTCTGATTCCATTTTTTGTCCTGTAAAACACAAAATGTCCATCAGAGTTCCCTACAAGTCAGTTGCAAGGATATTATAGTTAACTGAAACTAAAAAAACGAAAAAACATTCTAGTTAACTGAAATAAAAATTCAAAATAAAATTACTTTAAAAACAAAAACAAAACTAAAAGTGTAATGTTGTGTTGCAAAACTAACTGAAATAAAATAAAAATGACCATGAATTATTTTTAGTTTTAGTTTCTGATCTTGTTTTATTTCCACTATCTGATTCAGTTTATGATGCTATTCTAGCTATTCACCATTTATCTGTAATCTGGATTGCATATAGTGTCATTTGAAACATTCAATACCAATATTTATTTTCTCTCCCCCAACCCAATTATTGACTGTTATTAACTGAAATTAAAACTAAAACTGGAATTGATTGGAAAAAAGAAAACTAAAAACACACTCTGAAAACAAACTAAAACTAAACGAAATTAGAAAGTGAACTGAAAACGAATAAAAAATGTTTTATTAGATTAAAGAGTAAGTACACCCACTGTCTCAGCCTGTCTCCGCCCACCACACAATATTGAAAAATACTTTGTGGGGTGAGCGAGAGAGACGGGTGGCGGCGGAGGAGCTGTGTCCATCGTCATTTGCATAAATTAACGTACATTGTACAAATTATTTTGTATAACTCGGATCAAACTAGACGTTGCACATCTAGAATCAGCAACTGCATGGCCTATTTCTCACAATATTTTCAGAAACATATTTTAGTGGATTATTTAGGTGGAATAAGAAAGTTGAACAGGACACCACGTTGTTCCGGTTTAAAAACGTGGAGCCGAAACAAAAGTAACGTAGTGGGTCTAACCAATCAGGTGCCGGCTGTTTCCGTTGTGGGCGAAAACAATTATCCATATGACATAGAGGTATCTCCAAAGAGGTACTCTGACATCACGATTGGGGCGGGGGCAGTGTGGGGAGCAGAAAGGAAATTTCAACCGTTAGGGGCAGCACAAAGATGCTTTTCTACCAGTTTCCCATGATATACAATATTATTTCAGAATTTTTGAAATAACAGAATGCATGAATAAGGTTCATTATTAGGTAGGCATGCAAACACGTTTACAGCAGGGAAAAAAGTGATCTAGGGTGTACTTACTCTTTAAAAAATTTAAACTATAATAACCTTGGTCTGGTGTGCTTTGTTTGTAAACCTTGTGTAATGTAAATGACGTGGGAATCACAGAGCCAGTCGCTATTTAACCTCCAGCCAGACAACCGTCTGTGCTAACTTGTCATCTGTGCTAACGTGCTACTTGCCGTCTGTGCTAACGTGCTACTTGCCGTCTTTGTGTTGTGGTCACTGGTAGTCAGAGCTGATCCTGCGCTTGAGTAAGGAGGTCCAGCGCCTGCATAGGGTGGAGGAGGAGGCTCTGGAGGAGAGCCAGTTAATCACAGAGCTAAGGGAGGAGATCCAGAGGATGGAACAGCCCAGCCCACAGTGTGCTCCTGGGGTCTCCGCACGGCAGGACACACAGCCCATTCACTTTGAGATGGAACAAGAAGCACCTCAGAACACGGTATAAATTATTATAATATTTTTTTTTAAGTAGAAGCCGCAGGTCTTACACTCACGTTCTGCATTCAAAAGCTTTTGGTGAGGCATTGATTTTAAAAGACAATGTCACATTTGAAGACAAGGAAGGGTGACTGAAAAAGGTTTAGTTCTAAATCAAGTACAGTTTAGATATGTACCTTGTATGGCAAAAAACGGAATACATTCCATAATGAAAGTTTTAATGGGGGCCATTTTGTCTTTTTCGTGTAGTGTCCTGATGCAGAGCCAGAGACCTTTGGGGACATGGTGTCACTGGCGGAGCACAGAAAAGAGCTAGACGATTGGGAGATGACAAAAATGACCCTGATGCAAGCGTTGGAGGACACTAAAAATAACCACATGATCGCCACTGGTACATATAGCATGGGTCACAACAAAAAAAAGCAGGATCCACTCTCTACTTTGCTTTTTTAGATCCTGTCATATTCCACTGCTGAAATATTTAGTTTCTCCTCTCCAGGTACAGTCTGTTCTCTGAGGCGAACGCTGTCGGTCAGAGACGGCGAGCTGGCCACAGCCAGGGCCCAGGTGAAGGAGCTAAAAGAAGAGCTGAGAGACAGGATGGCACAGCTACAGGCCATGTCCAGAAAGGTACAGACTGACGACCATGAGGCTGAGGTCATATTTAAATCAGTACTACAGCATTGGGCGAGGTTTCCATGCCAGTTACCAGGTAGTGCGTCTTTATTTACAGGAATGGACTCCTTACTCTACTCTCACTCTCATTTCAGTTTTCTTGTCTACGGGAGGGAAAAGCCAACGAGGAACTCATTGCAGCTCTGGAAACCGAAAACTATGCTCTGCGGCAAGTACGGGCTACATATTCTGTATTTAGACAGTTTTATTGTACAAAAAACTTTTTTCTTAAAAACTAATTCTTACAATGGACATTACTGTATTCCCATTGCTTCCGTAGTTCCAACACAATATTATTTTATCACATTATTTTTTTTATCTGTATAGCGCTGAGCTGCTGTCATGGCTGACACTCCAAAGCACCCAGAAACCATGCTGTCATATTATTGTTGACTGATAATAATATGAGTGTAACCATGGTTACTGAAATGTCTCTCTGCACTCCCTGAGGGGTTGGAGGTCATGGTGGAGATTAGTTTGCTGCGATTAATTCGCTTCTTTTTTTTTTTGCACATGCACCCCTTCAAAGCTCTCACCTTGAGACCAGTGAGTTATCCTCAACCAATCAGTAGTACAGTAGAACTAGCACCCATTGGAGGAGATGCCTTTCTCTCACTGACAACAATTGATCGCCTGTGGCACCTGCTACAATGTTGGGAGGAACAAATGCAGAACAGACGAGCGGTAACCTAAGTAACCGTAGATGACTTAAACCTTCCTCATTCCTGGCAGGACAAAGCAAATTGTGTATTGTCACAAATCAAGATGGACTCCCACTCATAGTCTACTAATTATATAACTGTGATGTTAATCTGAAGCTTCCAGTCCTGAATAAAAAGCTGTCTGTTTCTCCACGCTTCCAAACTGAAGTGTCTCTTTGTGTTTTTGTCAAGTTTCTTCCCACTTATGTTACCCAATGATGTTTGCAGGAATGAGACAATGTCAGTAACATTGCCATGGTAACTCCTTGTCTCTGATTGGGTAGTTGACAGCAGAGCTGAAGGAGGAGGTGTCACAGAAGGGCCAGGCAGCGGCCCGGGTCTCCGGTGAGCTGCAGCAGCTGCAGCAGGATCTGCTGAAGGGAAGGGCTGCTCAAACGAAGCTGGAGAGGCAAGGCCAGGACAACCAGGACATTATAACCTCTCTTCAGCTGCAGCACAACAGAACCAAAGTGTCCCTGGAGCAAGTGCAGACCAGGGTACGCGTCACAGGCTTCCTCTTCACTGCATAGAATTGAAAAACAACAGTCAAGTGATGCGAAAGTCAAGTGATGCGAAAGTCAAGTGATCTCCCGGGAGAACGCTCCCTTCCCTATTTTTACAGCTGTTGGTTGACTGTTGTACTCTTGTATAGTTCCTTCTATATCAGATGATGTCTTGGAAAGGTCAGCCTCACAGAAGTGAATCAAAGTTAATGTATACAATGAATGCCTTAACCAACTCACTCACATGAATCAACTTCCCCAAGGCATAAGTCATTCACTTTGTCACAGTAATGTGTGTCAGAGATGCCATATTAATTTACTCTCTCTTGATATTTCCAGGGTTAAATTATACTGAAGCTTTTATTTTAAAGCACTTTGTTCTTTTACTCTGCTAGTTTGAAAGGCTGCGAGTAAAGATCGTTCAGGCTGCCTATTCTGCTCCTGGCGCTAAAGCCCCACAGACTGAGATCAGTGACGCTGCCCTTCTTCACACCATGCAGGTAGAGCACTGCCCATTTAGACGTACATCCCATCACTCTCGCTTTACGTGGAGTTAATTTACACGCTTATCATCCTACCCGCCAAAAGCGCAATGATGAAGTGTTATTTGTGACTGAGGTTTTCAAAGGTCGCATATCATGTTTTTTTTTTCTCAGAAAATAATCGATGACCGGACAACATTCCACCAAAGACTCCAGCAGAAAGGAGAGAAGATGGCTCCCCTCACAACAGCGGAGACGCAGAGTTTAAAAACTACTTCTGCCTCAGTGAAGAACTGAAACCTGATAGAGAAGCAAAATGCAGCCACATGATTTCACTATGTATACAGCGGCCGTGTAGAGTCATCCAGTATTTCTTACAATGTTGTACCTCAGCAGTTTTATAAACATGTTGTTTTTGCTTGAAATGACTTAAGAATTGGATATGGACTCAGTCAAGCTCAAATGTTTCTTTTAGTCATGTGGCCAAAGGTAATGATTCATTAGGTAGGCTGAGTAATTCATTATTATAGAATAGACCGCATTCAAATATCAATGAAATTAGATTATTTCCAGAAAGATAGGCTGTAAATTGTATTAATGAATTCAACTGATTTCTGAAATGTGTTTCAGAACATTCTATGTCCATTTTATTTATGTTAAACTTCTTAACATGGAATTTTAGGGACTGCTGCTCATATTGACTAAATGCAATAAGAATGGCAATACATGGAGTGACACCCTCCCCAAACCGGACACGAGCGAGCATCTGCATCAGCCTGGGTTGCGTCAGAAAAATTGTATACCTACACTAGACACATTCAGTAATCGCGCAATGAATACAAAAGAACCAATCATTAAAATCGGGGGCGGGTCTTTTTCCCCCCAGTCAATTGGCGTGAGAATACTGCTTGTATTTTCTACATGATGAAGAAGACGAGGACCCAGATACACCAGCAAAATCATCAAAGCGTAAACTCATTCAAACAGTCAAATGTTACAATTGACCATAACCCTTAATTGACTTGATTAACGATCCTGCATCATTAATGGGGATAAGTGGAACATGATTAGTCAATATTCATAACAAAATCTAATCTTGCAGTTACTTTCTGTATTGGTTATATTGTGTTATACCTAGGCTATTAAAATGTATAGCAATAAAGCCACAGCATTGAATTAAAAAACCCTGCCGAATGGTAGAATGGCTACAGAATACCACACTGATAAAATAAAGGATTGTCTGTTGCCAGGTTATACAGCCAGTTCAATAAAATCACACTAACTTGCCACAGCAAAGTTCAATCTGTTCAGGACAATATAAAACAAAAATGTCTCTGAAATGTCCAAATCCAAAGCTATCCATTTATTAACTAGTTTGCCTCAACATTATATACTTCAGTACTTGGTACCCAAAATGTCATAACAGAATAAAAAAAGCATCTTTAAGCAGCGTTCCTTGTCCGATTAATTTAATTTCATGCCAACTTATAACGTTAAGACACGCTTGTATTACTAATTTATACAAACGGGTATTCCACAAAGCAGGATAATCAAGTTAAATCTAAAACAATACTCACAACCTTTATTCAATTTCAGCAGCTAACAATATGTATGACTAAATCACACACTTAAACCAGATTCTACCGCATTCTCATCGACTGAAATCTCACTAATGTGATGATACAGGCTTATAGTTCTCATAGTTATCTGGCTAACTTGGCAATCCTGCTTTGTGGAATACCCCCCAGGTCTGATTCAGAATCAAGTACTAGGAGTTCTGTTTCCTTTGGAGAGAAAAGCCGTTGAAAACATACTGATTTAAACAGAATATTTTATGTGTGTAAAATATTGAGAGTAATGGGAAATGTTTAATAACCCAGGTTTTTAATGCATAATAGTTAATAGGAAGGGAGCACGGACTTCAGAAAATGTAGCGAGGTGCTGACTAACAATCATAAAAAGGTAGGTTTCTACCCACAGCGTCTTCCTCAAGAAGACACTGTTGAAATTTTGGTTTTTGTAATAAATTACTTGTGAGCATTATACAGTGTGTGACTATTTTCGCGTTTTATCCCAAAAAAAATTATTGCTTTACACGACATCAATATTATGAAAAATAAAACAACATTCTACTAATTTCTTATGAAGTTATCAATTCATACTCATACAGCTCATACATTTCTGCGATTACTTAGCTACACACATGCATGTATGAGGTCCACCATGTGATGGCTTGAAATGCACATGACACACCACAAAATCACATTTAGCTTAGGCGTGCAGTCATCATGGAAGATCTTAGGCATGTTGTTTTGACATTAAGAAAAATGTCCCCAGGACATCAAAGGACCCCTAAAAAATAACACCTGGAGAATGTTAATTTTCATCATCCTAATAATGTTGTGGTCCATTTAGAGGACATCCACAGGATGCCATTTTATGGTCCTATGACATCCTCTAAATGGACGTTCTTTTGACGTTCTTAATACAGTCATACGAAGTCATAATAACTTTGTGGTCCATTTATAAGATGTGCACAAAACGTCATGAAAACGTTGTTTTGACGTTAAAAAAATGTCTCCAGGACATCAAAGGACCGCTACGTCTTTTCATAAACATGCACAACGAAAGTGTTATCTGATTGAACTTCCCGCTTGTAGTTGAGCAGTGATTAGTTATTAGTAAAGATTTTAGATACCCGACTTGCCCCCTTTTTTTTTTTTAAACTATATTCAACAAGAGATACATTCATAGACACAGAACACAGCCAGGGGTGCATATATTAAACTAAACAAAATAATAATTTATAAAAAGATAGTCAACAGTTTTGATTGCCTTCTTGTTTTTAGAAAATTATATTGTTTTCATATAAAGTTAATTTACCTTTAGTAAAATTCTGTTTATGAATATGATATTTTGCCAAAAGTAAAATAAGGTTAAACATTACATTACATTACAGTCATTTAGCAGACGCTTTTATCCAAAGCGACATACAGTAAGTGCATATAGAAAGGTCATCGAAGTAACTACAGAACAGATAAGAAAGCACATTCTTCCCATACAGTAGCAGCTATCCCTAGTAACGAACACAATGCAGTTCACAGTGAACTTGGTAAATCAGCTCTACTACAATTCTATTCTAAATAGTATAAACTTGAATACACAGTTCAACAAGAAGACATGCCATGAGGTCCTAGATAAGTATTAGTCCAGATGGAGCCTGAAAAGGTGTGTTTTCAGGCCACGACGGAAAGCAGGCAGGGTTGGTATTGAGCGTAGGGGAATGGGAAGTTCGTTCCACCACTGGGGAGCTAGGGTGGAAAAGCTCCGCAGTCGGGAGGAGCGAGCGCCATTGACACGGAGGGGGGGAAGTGCGAGGCGCCCTGCTGTAGATGAGCGAAGTGGTTGAGCAGGAACATAGGTCTGGATCAGGTCCTGCAGGTAGACGGGGCCTGTCTTATTAGCTGCAGTGTGGGCCAGGGTCAGAACTTTGAACCTGATCCTAGCTGCAACTGGCAGCCAGTGGAGTGACCTCAACAGGGGGGTGACATGTGAAAAGTTCAGGAGGTTAAACACAAGCCGGGCAGCTGCGTTCTGGATCAGTTGAAGAGGCAGTATGGCGCAGGCTGGTAAGCTTGCGAGCAGGGAGTTGCAGTAGTCCAGGCGTGAGGTGACCATAGTCTGGACCAGAAGCATCTTCAAGGGTATTATTGTAATGCATAAAACCAAAAATAATGTTTTCAATATCCGCCTAACCTCTTTGTTATTAGTCATGTTGGAGTGACGGACCCGGAAGTGGCAGAGAAAAATTATACGCTGGGAACGGGCAAAGATTGTAGAAAAGAAAGATACGCAACTGCCGCCTTTCCCCATTGTATTTTTGTCTGCACGGAAGTGATCAGGCATGCGCAGTAGTGTTTTCAGTTAGCCACCAAACGAGACCAAAGTACTGTGACGGTCATATTGTAACGTTCTTCTGTGACCAGGGGCGTAGCATGACATTCTGGGCCCCGTGAAAATGCAGTCTCTCTGGGCCCCCTTCCCAATGCAAACTCATTAGTACGGGCCTTCTGCGGGGCCCCTCCCCACCCTGGGGGCCCTGGGTGATCAGGTCCACTTGTCCCCCCACTACGACGCCCCTGTCTGTGACCAAGGTAGGACCAGACAAGAACGTTTTTCAAAGTACTGTGACGGTCATGTTTGTAACGTTACTCCGTCACCATGGTAGGACCAAAAGAGAATGTTACAAACAGGATGCAATTTTTTTTTACTCCTTTCTCTCCCTCGAATCGTTCCACTATATTTAGCAATCCTGCTTTCGGTTCCTTCTCCTCGCCCTCTCTTCCCTCACTTTCTGTTCCGCCTGAGCTAGCTGCGTCCTTTTTCTTTCTCTTTCGACGAGTCGCTTTTGTGGATTTACCCCCTCTCACCCCATCCTCCCATTCACTCTCCCTCCTCTCCTCTTCCTCACTTAACTCCATGCTGTTATTGTCAACATCTGCCTTCCTCTCTGCCATCCTGTCTGAGTTCGTAAGGAACAGTGTATGAATATAGTTTCGGGCCTATATAGGCCGTCGGTCGATATCCCTACAATATGTTCCCCACAATACCCAATCCTACAAATATTCAGTCCCGATGTCCATTAATCCAAAGCCAGTGTCTTAATCAATCATAAAATGACACGTTCCCACACAATTGCGTACGCTCTTATAGTTGCTTTGCTAAGCGTTTCTATTTTCTCGTTCTACGTTCGTAAAGGGGGCCGGCCTATACGTGCATGTAAGCCAGCGTGATTGGGTGGGCTTGGGCCTGAAATGGGTGGTCTTGCGACGGGCCAGGCCCACTCGTGGTTGCGCCCTTGGAACACACATTCCTTTTCTTAAGAAAAGATTTAAACTATGGCTGTGTCCCAAATCGCATACTCCCGTGGTCCGCACTACCATACTTCATTATGGACTCACATGGATGCGCGTGCTCGGAGCATGGAAGTATGTGATTTGGGACACAGCCTATGTGTGCCTTTTTAAATGGAAATTTTGAATGTCAGTTACACCAAAATATTTCTTAAAAATGCAAAACATTATTGCTAAACTATGGAATAACCGCACATAGATAAATATTAAATGTCACAATTTGCCAAAGATTACATATGACTATTAAAGAGAGGCTTATTGACAGTGTAAGATTTTAGCATAGCAGTGTTGCATCGTGGTTAGTGATCTGGGCTTGTCACTCCAGTTGTAGTTTCAATTCTCAGGTGGGGCACTGCCATTGCACCCTTGAGCTAAAGGTATTTAACTTGCATTGATCCAGTAAATATCCAGCTGTAAATATGGATTGTACATATAAAAATGTAACCTGTTATTCACTAAGACATTAGTGAAGACATTCACAATGTCATTGTTTTCAGTGGAGTGAGTCTGGGCTCCCGCATGTACACCTCCTGTTCATCTGCAACAATCCAAGGAAAATCCTCTAATATATATACATGTCATATCAGTTTAAGCAACCCAAAATACAGACATAATAACAACTCTATGACAGTGCTTATGCACTATCTGCACTGTCTTTTATATTCAAGTAGTTTCTTGCTGTATTTATTGCAAAAGTAAGCCAAGTAAAAATGCATTTGATTAATGTACATTGCCCTCTACTGTTGGATGTGGGAATGGCAGCTTGGGGAAGCCAACGTTAATGATACAGTTTCTTCCCAAGTCTATTATGTCTTAATGGGCGAAGATCAACATGAAAAGCTACAGGATAGGTTCTTGATATTCCATCAGGCACTATGATGAGCACAGCATGTAAAAAAATATTTTGGTTGGTTTTGACTCATTTGATATGTATGCCATAGTCTACATAATGTACAATAAGATTAAATACAAATAATATTCCAAATTTGGTGCATCAAACATAAAACATGACTGAGCCACCTACGAGCGCTTACACTACAGTATGTGAAATGTCTTCATTATAGACTAGCATAGAATAGCACAGTGCCTGGTGGAGTGGAAAAAGTAATAATATAAATATTACAAGCAGTAATACTTACAGTGCACTCCAAAAGTGTTAGGACAGTGACACACTTTTTGTTGTTTTGGCTCTGTACTCCAGCACATTTGATTTGAAATGGAACAGTGACTATGAGGTTAAAGTACAAACTTTCAGCTTTCATTTGAGGGTTTTTACATCCATATCGGGTGAACCATTTTTAGCATAAAGTCGACTGTGAAACCAAAAAATGTAAAAAAATAAATTTAATAAAGATGGCCAAAACACCAAGTGAGCTTCATATGCCGACAAGTGTCAATAGAAAAAAAATATAACTAATAAAAAGGACCAACTAACTTTTAAATGTTTATTTTTTATATAGTAGGACAGTTATCCGAGAAACTTTATTCCATTGAGAAAAGACAATCAAAATGATAAACAAAAATATTTATTATTTTAAATAGAAGCAGCCTAGACTAGTACATACCCCAATAAATAACTCTTGTCTGTAAATTTATCATGTGTACATAAAGGACAAAGTCAACAAGGACAAATGGCCAGTAGATAATAATAAAACAAAAAAAGACATAATAAAACATCTAAATGATAGATATACATACAAGACAGGTGACAAATTAAAGGCAACAAATGAGTGGTGAAACATAACAAAATGCAGACGCTTCCAGACAGGTGTACTGCATGATACAATTAACCAATTAACATCCTATCATGTTCTGTGGCATGTATAAACCTACTGATGACCTCAATATGGCAAGAGGAAAAGATCTAAGTGACTTTGAAAGAGGGTTCATTATTGGGGCACGGATGGCAGGAGCTTCAGTCACAAAGACTGCTCAACTGGCCAGTGTTTCAATAGAAACATGTGACTAAACGGACGTCTGCGTTTAGATCTATGGGAAAGACATCAGTAAATAGGGTCGTAAATTGTGGTCGAAAGGAAAAACTCTTCCTCGGGCGACTGAGAATGTCAATGCAGGATGTGATCAGACTGTCAGCAAGAACAGTTCGTCGACAACGACATAGAGAGGGACATTATAGTAGGGTTGCAGTGCATAAACCCCCCATTACATATCACATGGGCACTGGTCTATAGAGATGTGGAAAAAAGTGATATGTTCAGATGAGTCATCCTTTACCATATTCTTGATATAAGTGGGCAAGTGCATGTGCGTCGTACACCAACAGAACGGTACAGGCCGTTGGGTCTGTGAAGCTTTTTTCAGCGCGTGTTTCACAGTTTGCACCATTCTCTCAGCTAATCCGTTGGGTTGTGGGCAATCTGGGCTGAAGTCGGTGAGCTTTATTCCCCATGATGCTGCAAACATGCTGTATGGCTTTCCAGGGTTGCCTTTTAGGCACCACAGTGTCTGCTATTGGTGGATCTTCCAGGCCTAGTGACATTCCTTACTGCCAATCCCAAGGAGTTATGGCTGTGGGGCTGTGGGAGCGTGGGTGTGAGGATCTCTCTGTGTGTTGAGACACAGATTACTTCTTTATATGCTACACCACCACATTTACAATAAAGGGAATAATAAAACTCTACTGCCTCTGATTAGATCATTATTTATTATATGTATTACTCCATTCATTATTCAGCCTAAATGTTAAGCAGGAAATGGTTAAACGATGAATGCACTGCCCTTAAGATATCAAAGAACGATACTGAGCATTTGAACTGTAGCCTCGTTTAAAAGAACACTTGAGATGGAAATAATCTATTTGAGCAAAATTAATATTTTCTTTCTTTATTGTATATGCATCACTGTTGAGACATTTACTAAGATTAATTAAATGCAAACTAGGAATAATAGAATTAATAATAAATCTAATTAATAATGGAATAAGTTTATGCCCAGTACTCACGTGCATTTGATGGTGTCTAGCTTTGGAGGAAGTTCCCCGTTTAAAACAATACTTTTTAAAAATCAATCTGCATTTTCTACTGCTCTGCTTGTTTTATGACAGCAGCTCAAAATATCCTGATTTATCATTAAAGCACAACTTTGGTAGAACTTTGGGTTGTGTAGTTACCTGGCCATTATATGAGTCCAAATGGTGGCAAAATATGTTTGTTAGTTGCTCTGTGCTCCCCTGGGGTGATCCAGAATAGGGTATTTTTCGCTCTCCATTCACTTCTATACGGCAGCTAAAATGGTCTCAAAATTACACTTCTAGCGCGAACGCGAACAAAGAGGATTCTGTCATTACAAACAATAACCAGTCTTCGTACTTATTTTTTGTGTAATTAAAATTATTTATAAAAGTAATATTTTCTTTAATGTTGTTAGCAAGCTACCAGAAAAGACTAGCAAAACGTCAGCAGGTCGGTTTGTTTACCATAGATATATACTACCAGGAACGCTTGCTTCCGTGTAAATTTGGACCAATGAGTGGCTTCTGACGCATCGGCGTATTAACGCCATTTCTGGCGCAAGAATTACCTACCGGATCTACATTCCAAATAAAATATGAAAAAGCCAGGAAAGGGCCATTTCATAAAAAAAGAACTGGTTACTGTTTGTAATGAGAGAATCCACTTTGTTCACGTACGTGCCTGTCATTTTGAAACGGTTTTAGCTGATCTATAGAAGTGAATGGAGAGTGACAAATACCCTATTCTGGATTATCACCCCAGGGGAGCACAGAGCAACTAACAAACATAGTTCACCACCATTTGGACTCATCATGGCCAGGTAACTACACAACCCAAAGTTCTACCAAAGTTCAGTTGTGCTTCAAGTATAAAGGAATTCCAGTGGGCCTAAAGACCATAGCAATCAATTTACTGGGAAGAGATTTAACAGCCCTGCTACAGAATCATACAAAAAACAAATGTTTACATTTTTCATCTTCACAGTGGTGTTTGATGGATGAAAGAATACATGAATTGAACCCACCCCTCATTTAAATGTGCATATGTTAAAAAACAGAATTCATGGACACTGTAGCAAGGGCAGGTCATGTGACAGCTGCAGTACTAGTTGCACACAGCCCATCTAATAGTATATTTATCAGACTGTATTTACCCCATTAAGTCATGTGCTGCCTTATCTTCATCCTGTGCCTGTTCGATCATGCTCGTTCTTTCTCTTTCTGTCCATTTTGTTTCCTTGTAAAATTAACAGTTTATCACAGTAAAAACAGTATAAAAGTACAGAGGTAATTTTATAACAACAAGAGGGACAACACAATTAATTACATAAACTATCATTGGAGCAAATAAAATTCTGATCTTAAAAGGTATTTGAAAAATTAGGCACATAATGTGAAAAGTTTCGGACGTACCATGTTCTGCTTTCTACTCCCTGAAAGCAAAATACATGTTAATTATTTAATTACTTGATTTCATTTTTCTGAATAACTATTCAAATTAGATAAGAAATTAAACGTAAAATGAAACTGCATCACGCTTTTCATGTTTATTAAAAATAAAATTACCGCATAGATGGGGAAACTTACTTAAAATGAGAATGATAAAAATGACAAGTGATACAAGCAGGACAGGCAACAGCACAGTGACTCTGACATGAAAATGTCTCTGACATTCACTGTCCGATGTTTTTGTTCCTGCTGTAATTTCTTGAAGTCCCAAGGACTGGCAACTGTCACAAAAATAAATATATTAAAAGTCCAAATCTCAAATAAACTTTAGGATTATTTTTAACATCAATTCACAAATAATAATGAGCAACAACTCCTGTTCTGTTCATTTTTGCTTTACCCGAGATTTACTCATCTGGAAAATTTACATAATTCATAATAAATACAGGAAACTTACTCTGTGTGTTGTTTGCAGGATATAGAAAAGGATTTATCCGAAAAGGTTTTATCAGGACAGTCTCCACATTCAGTATTTTTAGATGTTGTTCCTGTGCCAGCAAATATTGGAAGATATGTTAAGACATTTAAAATCTTTATTTTGCAAAAACAGATAAGGATATTAAAAGGATGCTTCACTTTCTGGTATTTCAGTTTTAGTGTATGCTCTCGATTGGCCCGGACAACTTCAATCTGTGATGAAGGACATTTTAGATATCTTGTTATTTTCTGGTGATCTGCTCGTATTGTGAGAAATATATCTACTTCCTCAGAATGACCCACTGACTTCATGATGGTTGGTGGAGGGCCATTAGCCAATCAAAAACATACACTAAACCTAAAATATCGAATAACGGAAAAAAAAACTCAAAAAGCTGTCCCTTCAAGATATGATTCCAACCAGCAGCCATACCACCATACACTCTGCTCCTGCCGAATGGCTTGGTTTGTGCTTGGATGGGAGACCTCCTGGGAAAACTATGTTGCTGCTGGAAGTGGTGTTGGTGGACCAGTATGGGGCTCTTCCCTCAGGTCAAATAAATTCCAATGCCCTAGTGCAGGGATGGGGACACTGTGCTGTAGGAGATGCCGTCTTTTGGATGAGACTTTAAACCGAGGTCCTGACTCAAAGTGGGCAGTCTTGAAAAGAGTACAGGGTTCCCCGGTGTCCTGACTAAATTCCCAAATTGGCTCTCTCTACCTGCCACCTAATCATCCCCTGATTTAAAGGGGCTACTATATGGAACGTTCAGAAAATCCTTCTCATTACTGACACCGGTGGCCATAAGTGAACTGCAGCCAGCAGCCTGCTGCTATCACACTTCCTCACACACATGCAAGGGGAGCGAGCTAAATTAGCATCCTGGGCAACAGCTAAAAACAGTGACATAACATTACCCAAGGTGAGGTAACTAACGTTACTCTGTTATTAGAGTTTGATTGATAATATTTTTTTGAATTAGGATTTATAAAGCGTCAGCTTGCTAGCAGAATATCTAGACTAATGTTGAAATAATCCACTCTCTCTGTATGATACGTCTGCGTTATGGTTCTTGTGTGATGTTCTTTATAGCACAGTGGGTTGAGACAAGGATAATCCTAAACGAACGTTTTGGGAGTTGCGTAAGTAGACTGGGGATAATGCCCATACAATGTTCAAAATACCAGGTTCTAAAAGAACAGACGTTCTTGGCATCGCATTGTTCTGGAACATTAGCTGGTAAAGTAATTTGAAAACGCTAGCCAACTAACGTTGTCATAAAATTCCTTCTTACCTGTTTACAATCTCCGACAGATGTTAACGTAAATCTATCACCACAGTAATTAAATCTATCACCACGGTAATTAATTGGAAACATTGGGAGACTTTTCGGCACCCCAACCATCCCGACCATTATCCTTGCGTTACGACAGGGGTGCCCACACTCGGTTCTGGAGATCTACTCACCAGGTGACTTTACTGCTTGCCCTGCAGAGCAAAGAGGATTAAAAGGTTAACTAGTTCTTTCCCTCCCTCTACCCCACAGGTTAAGGAGAGGATATCTGCTTGCCTGGCTGACATCTCTGAGTGGATGTCTAGCCATCACCTGAAGCTCAACCTCGACAAGACTGAGCTGCTCTTCATGCCATACAAGACCTCCCCGCTTCTAGACCTGTTCATCACTGTCAACGGAACCATGGTGACCGCCTCCCGCTCTGCAAGGAACCTGGGGGTGGTCCTGGACGACCAGCTAGACTTCAAAAAACACATCAGGGCAATGGCACAGTCCTGCAGGTTCCTCCTGTACAACATGGAGGATTCGGCCGTACCTGGCCAGAATCAGGTTCAAAGTTCTGACCCTGGCCTACACTGCAGCCAAAAGGTCAGGCCCCTCCTACCTACAGGACTTCAGCACTACACTCCTGCTCGACCACTTCACTCTGCTGCTGCAGGGCGACTTGCGCTTCCCTCCCTCCGTGTTAACGGCTCTCGCTCGTCCCGACTGCGCAGCTTTTCCACCCTAGCTCCCAGTGGTGGAACAAACTCCCCACTCCGCTGCGCTCAGCTGAAACACTGTCTGTTTCACATCGTGGTCTGAAAACGCACCTTTTCAGACTCCACCTTGACTTAACTACCTATATAGGGCCAATTGTATAGTACGTACTTCCTGTTTTTTTGTTTTTTTTGGCTTCCATTTGTGTCTTTTGCTATTTTATAGTTAAGAATGTCTAGCCGACTGTATTCTATGTTCATTACTAGGGATAGCTCCTACATTGTGAGAAAGTTGTGCTTTGTCGGATTTGCTTTGTAGTTGTGTCAATGACCTTCAATATGCACTTATCGTACGTCGCTTTGGATGAAAGCATCTGCCAAATAACTAATGTAATGTAATGTAATTAAGGAGGTGATTACAATCAGGTGGTTAAATACCTGTTTAAAAGTAAAACATTCAGAATACATTTATTTCATAATATATAGTGACATACAGTATATGTATAATACACATAAAATAAGTAGCCTAATGTATCTAACTCGATCCACTTTGCCCCCAGTGATGAGATGTACCCGTCCCAATTACAGTATTCATGTTTGTCTGAAATGATAAACTGCAGCTTTAAGAAAACCCCGTAAATGATGATGCAGAATTGTTTAAAAGAGTAGACGCTTGCGAAAACCCCAGCTTCTCTGGTTACACTGCAGGACATTTTTGTAAATTTTTTAAGTTAAATGCATCAATCTGGTGTAGGCTACTTTGAGAGCAAAATTAGAGGCTAGATCTATGAAGAATTTTGTGGTATAAGTTGCATACATATGAATGGCGATGACGCAGTCAATTTGACAAATGCTTGAACCTTTACCAGCATATCTTCAACAATGTTGTTATTATTATGAAATACGATTGTGGAGAGGGAGGATGCACATCAGATAACTTAGCAAAGTGCAGAGTAATGATAAAATAATATTAGAAAGAAAGAAAGTAAGTCGCACACTCACTCTATATGCTCCAATTACATTTATTGCCAAAACGTTGCCTACTAATAAATGGAGTATACAGTGTGCGACTTTCTTTTTTTTCCTCTAATATTATTAAGAAAGTAAAAAACATATTTTGGGTTAGTTCTGAAACTGTGGCATTTCCCGATATATAATTGCTGACTTGTGACGAAAGTGCCGCCGTGGTGATAGATTTACGTTAACATCTGTCCGAGAATGTAAACAGCTCAGGGTCGGTTTTGATCCCCAACAATAACAGTCCATGGCTGGACTACCCGGCCAATGTTCACCCTTGTTTTTGCCTGATTTCGGTCACACTGCCGTTTGGCCTAACGGGCTTCAGTCAATAAAACTTTGCCTTTGGTGGACTCGACGATGGTGCTGGGATGAGAGCCAATCGTTTGCTGGTTGACTGGTCCATTTCTCAGCAGCTAGCTAGCTGGTGTTGTGTTACACGAGCTCAGTGCGCTAGCCCTCATGTTGTGGTGCTGTGGGGGGGGCGGGCCAGCCAGAGAGTGGGAAGGCCACAGAACAGTTCTGTGGGAAAGGCACTCGGGAGCGTGCTTTGACGTCAATTTCTTCATTTTCCCAGCAAATCCGACCCGAATCCGACACGCAGCCTTTACATAAAAATCAGCCCATAGGCTCTTATACGCAACAGAGAAAGTCGGGGATGGTCTCATTTTTAGTTACATTACAATCTGTTCATACATTGGCAATTGATTGGCTAAAACAACTAATGTGTAGTGAGTGCTCTAGCACAAAATGGCTGCCGTGCATCACCCAGGTGGGTGCTACACATTGGTGCTGGTTGAGGCGAGTTTCCCTCTCAGCATTGTAAGTGTCCTTGAGTTTCTTAAAAGGTGCATGTAAATATAATAATAATAATAATAATAATAATAATAATAATAATTACCGTTGTGTATGATGAATTGTCCAGGCCTGCAGATTGTGTGTTTCTGTGCATATTTGCAGCCCTTATTATCTGTCTCAGTGCAGTAATGCTGATCCAAAGGCCCACACACAGCGTCAGTGGAGGCACTGCACTCCCTTTCTGTTTTTAAACCTAAACCTGTGGAAGAACACAGAATAAAGACCCATATTAACGCATTATATGAGCATTTCGGCAACAGACCTGTCCAAGTCAAAACAGAATATTGAATTATAATCAGTTAACTATCCGGTATAAAGGATGTATGATTACATTACAGGCATTTAGCAGACGCTCTTATCCAGAGCATCTTACACAACTTCAAATTACATTTATCCATTCATACAGCTGGATATATATACTGAAGCAATTCAGGTTAAGTACCTTGCTCAAGGGTACAACGGCAGTGTCCTACCTGGGAATCGAACCTGCAACCTTTCAGTTACAAGTCTAGTTCCATAACCATTGTACTACACTGCCGCCCAATTCCTCTAACTAGTTACAAATGGCTATGTCATGAATTAACACATAAGTTGAATATGAATCTTTTCTCACCTGGGTCACACACTGTACAAGGCATACATTTAAGGAAACCATTGGGCTGGTCGATGAATGTGTTTTGAGGGCACGGTACACATGAGGTGCTGCTGTATTCTGTGCAGTGCTTATAAACACTTGTCCCTAATGGGAAAAAAACAGTCACTAAAGAAAAGCAAATGTTCCCATTAGAAATGACATTTTGATGATAATTAAATGAAGAACACTTAAAAAAAATTTACCCCTGCAAGCCAACATCTACTACACTAGTTTTACTCTGACAATAGATGGTGACTTACCAGGTGAGCACATTGGACAGCATTCTCCATGGATGTCATATTCTGCACTTCCACAGGAATAGGAGCGGCCACAGAACAGGACCTGAAACATATATTACAAACAAAACTCAATAACCCATTTCTGGTTTCAATTGAATATCTACTATCTGAAACATTAGAACAAATGATTGCTGTGGTAGCACGTAGAAAGATGGGCATATCTGTGAAAAAAAGGCCTCGCATCGACGCATCAAATCGCCCATTCAGCAACTGCAGCCAAAATTCCCATATGACCACCAGGCCAATGACAAATGTCACCTTCTCATTGTGATAGGGGAGTTTATTTTATTGCTGTTTGAAATTTAAAAAATAATTTTAATACAAATTTTGAGTACAAATGGTACAAACAAGACATTTTGAAAGCTTAGATACAAATGAGATTGATTTGCAGCATGAGTGTCCTTCAGTAGCATGCAATTTAATACTTACTTAAAGGAAAGGTATACACTTTATATTGAAGTGTATTAGAAACATAGTGATGTGTGGCATGACCTGGAAATGGACTTGAAACCCAAATGTTGCAAGTTTGAATCGATACTCAAATCTGGCTCTTGATGCCAGTCGTAGGTTATATTCAGTTCTACCAATCTAATCAGGGACTAATTAGATCTGAGATACCAGGTGAGTGGAATCTTTGGTGAATCAGTGACATTAATAAATCAGGTAACTATCAGGTATAAAAAAACATCCAACAGTGCTACTGGCCCTGAGGGCTAGATTTGAAAATCCCTGCTTTTTGGGGAACAGCACTAAGCACTGCAGGGTACTGAACCAATAGAACCTACCAGAAAGCCATGCTATCCTATCTATGCTAAATGTGATGGGCTAATCTGAAATTGCTTACCATCAATAAAGTGACTTTAAAATGCCACATATCTGATCTTCTTTCAAAACAAACATACGTATGTTTGTGCATAAATACAGTGTTAATTTAACTCCAGAGTTGATAAGAGTTTATTGAGCACTTAATAATTGACTGTGTGCTTGATAGATGTCCATGCATCCTCCTTCACTAAATGATGGTCTCATTTCTTCCCGATGTAGAAGTCCTGATTTCCATGAATCGACCTATGAAAAATAACATGTTACATCACATCATCCCCATTTTAATTGACACTCTGTATTCCCTCTGTAGTCCTTTACAGGATATGTTACAACAGACATAAAAAGGTAATTTATAGTTATAATTTTCTTTAAAAAAGTAACTAACCATTTTAGAGCCAAGAAGAGGTGTTAAATCCAGGTTGACACCCTGGACTTTTAATAATAATAATAATAATACCTTGCATTTATATAGCACATTTCTCACACTCAAAGTGATTTACAGTGATGAGGGGGAAAGTCCCCTCATCCACCACCACGTGTAGCAACAGCAGCCATTTTGAACCAGAATGCTCACATCAGAGGGAGAGAACAAATTTTGGCCAATTAAACTGGGGGTTGATTAGATGGCATATTGAAAGAGCCAGGTTGGGAATTTTCACCTCTGGAACCAAGTGGATTCAAAAGTAAACAAAAACCAGGTGTTAAACATGTTGCAGTGACCCAAGTGAGGACTGAATGGACCCTCAATAACATAAATGTACTGAACCTCAACTCTGGAACCTGCTTGCAACATTTTGATATCACTGACATTCCAGAACTCTTGAAAGGAAATAAATTCAATCAACCACATAAATGAACATGCCATGTGAGAGATATATAGATTGTTCATGTTTCTTGGATTCCGGAATAACTCATGAAGCTAGGAAATGTATTGTAATAAGAGTGAAACAGTAATAAGAGTTATAATGATTTTACAGTTAATCTGTTACTTATTATATAACCTAACATTCTATGCAGGATGTAACACCCACAGATCACAAGTAAAAATGAAAGTATGAATCCCTGTGTGCTCTTAAAATGCGTATCATGAAAAACATGATGCCCTAATATCTTCTAACATGCTTCTTCCAACTATGAAAACAAACAATTTCATAATAATAACACAATTCACCTGACTAATAAGACAACAGTAAACAACATTCACCAGAAAGACATAGATTATAGGCTACATCAACAGAACAGTGCATTCCTTTTGAAACGTTCTGCGTGTTGAACGCAGAGTGGATATCACTCGTGTTAATATCTGCCACCATCTTCTACTCTACTCTAACTATTCGTGTCATTTTCTCATAAATATGAACAAAAGATAGAGTCCGCACACTGCTGTAATGCTCCCATAGGGTGTTTATTTGCACCACAAAAGATCAGTAGGTTATATGTATACGTGTACTTCCTTCTCACCCTTATCCTAACAAAGATCTTTTGTGGTGCAAATTAACACCCGATGGGAGCATTACAGCAGTGTGCGGACTCTATCTTTTGTTCATGATTGCCTATCTGTTCGGCACCTGCAAAGATAAGTTGGATGTGTGTGTTTTATGTAATTTCTCATAAGTAGACAGACAGAAGTTAAGCCTTACTTGATTATGTGTGAGCACGCCGAGAACCAATCTGGAACTGGTGTAGCCTGCGTCAATCCAGTTTTCTGCATAGTGAAACAAGCTGCGAGCTACTTTCTTTTTACTTTTTGTGTGGGTAGGCTCACCTATCAGCACATGCGATACAGACAAAGGGGTAACAGACAGGCTGACGAGTTAAATTGATTTGTAAGCATCAGGCCTACTTAAACTCAACAAAAAATGTTTTCAACATAAAAAAATTCCAAGTTACTCACACATACAAATTACTATCCGTAATAACTAGCAAAATCTAGGCCTATTGATATTTTAAAAAAAACAACTGGCCATCTTATCTCACACAAATTAACAGGCTCTATTCCAAAGCAATGCTAACCAGCCCAGTGCCCAGTGCATTTGATGGTGTCTAGCTTTGGAGGAAGTTCCCTGTCCAAATTGTGGCAAAATATGTTTGTTAGTTGCTCTGTGGTCCCCTGGGGTGAACCAGAATAGGGTATTTGTCGCTCTCCATTCACTTCTATGGGGCAGCTAAAACAGTCTCAAAATGACACTTCTAGCACGTATGCGAACGCGAACGAAGCGGATTCTGTCATTACAAACAATAACCAGTCCTCGTACTTATTTTTTTTGTGTAATTAAAATTATTTATAAAAGTATTATTTTCTTCATTGTAGTTAGCAAGCTACCAGGAAAGACTAGCAAAATGTCGGCAGGTCGGTTTGTTTACCATAGATATATACTACCAGGAACGCTTGCTTCCGTGTAAATTTGGACCAATGAGTGGCTTCTGACGCATCGGCCCATTAACGCCATTTCTGGCGCAAGAATTACCAACCGGATCTACATTCCAAATAACATTTGAAAAAGCCAGGAATTGACCATTTCATAAAAAAAGAACTGGTTACTGTTTGTAATGAGAGAATCCACTTCGTTCATGTACGTGCTAGAAGTGTCATTTCGAGAGCATTTTAGCTGCTCTATAGAAGTGAATGGAAAGTGACAAATACCCTATTCTGGATTATCACTCCAGGGGAGCACTGAGCAACTAACAAACCTATTTCTCCATCATTTGGACTCATCATGGCCAGGTAACTACACAACCCAAAGTTCTACCAAAGTTCAGTTGTGCTTCAAGTATAAAGAAATGCCAGTGGGACTGAAGACCATAGCAATCAATTTACTGGTAAGAGATTTAACAGCCCTGCTTCACAATCATACAAAAGACAAATGTTTACATTTTTCATCTTCACAGTGGTGTTTGACGGATGAAAAAATACATGAACTGAACCCACCCCTCATTGAAATGTGCATATGTTTGTTACGGCCACTCCCTGAATGACCGCAACATAAAAGGCACAGAGACGTTGAGTTGCGATACAAAAATAGATTTATTAAACAAGGGGGAAAGGAATAGGGAGCGTATGGATGCGCGTATGTGCGTCTGTGAATGCCGATATATGTAGTAAAGGAACCAGGTCAGTAGATGAAGAAAATAGGGAAAAACCACGGTCCAAAAGACACTCGGGGTCGTAGGCCGTGAGGGAGAAGAAAACAGTCTCACTCGGAAGCAGGAACAAAAGTAAATTAGCAACTCCTGATTGCTGGGCAAGCCAGTCTTTTAAAGGCGTGGGCCAGGTGACTCCAATTAGTCAATCAGGCCAATTCTCTGGATGGGGAAACACAAGACAGACAGAGGGAGAGACAGGCACATGTGACAATGTTAAAAAACAGAATTCATGGACACTGTAGCAGGGGCGGGTCATGTGACAGCTGCAGTACTAGTTGCACACAGCCCATCTAATAGTATCCTTTCCTTTCTTTTTCTCTCTTTTGTATTCTTTTTTTTGTGACCTCTAGCTGCGGGAGTAATTTCATTTACATGTACCTGTACCTGTTAAATGACAATAAATTCGATCCATCCATCCATCCATCCATATTTATCAGATTGTATTTACCCCATCAAGTCATGAGCTCCCTTACCTTCATCTTGCGCCTGTTCTATCATGCTCGTTCCTTCTCTTTCTGTCCGTTTTGTTACCTAGTAAAATGGACAGTTTATCTCAGTAAATACAGTATTAACCATAAAGGTATAGTGGTCATTTCACCAGGAGTGACTCCAGAATGAACTAAATATATGAACCTAAGAGCAAAGGTATTTGAAAAATTAGGCACAGAATGTGAAATGTTTTGCACGTACCATGTTCTGCTTTCTCCTCCCTGAAAGCAAAATACTTAATTATTTAATTACTTGATGACTAGATTTACATTTTGCTGAAAACTTTATTCAGATTTATTTAAACAATTTTACATAAAATTAAACTGCACACTTTACATTTTCCTTAAAAATTAACTTCAAAGTCTTACCCCATAGATGGCGAAACTTGAGAATGAGAATGATAAAAATGACAAGCAGTGATACAAGCAGCACAGGCAACAGCACAGCGACTATGAGACCATGAGAAGATCTTGTTCCGCATTTACTGTCCGATGTTTTTGTTCCTGCTGTAATTTCCTGAAGTCCCAAGGACTGGCAACTGTCACGCAAATAAATATATTAAATGTCCAAATCTCAAATAAACTTTAGGATTATTTTTAGTATCAATTCACAAATAATAATGAGCAACAACTCCTGTTCTGTTCATTTTTGCTTTACCCGAGATTTACTCATCTGGAAAATGTACGTAATTCACAATAAATACAGGAAACTTACTCTGTGTGTTGTTTGCAGGATATAGAAAAGGATTTATCCGAAAAAGTTTTATCAGGACAGTCTCCACATTCAGTATTTTTAGATGTTGTTCCTGTGCCAGTAAATATCGGAAGATATGTTAAGACATTTCAAATCTTCAAGTTTTCAGAAAGGCAGACTGTGCAGTTAAGCGAGTGAATTTTACTAAACAGATAAAGATATTAAACAGATAAAGATATTAAAGGGATGGTTCACTTTGTGGTATTTCAGCTTTAGTGTATTGATTGGCACAAACAACTTATGTCTGTGATGAAGGATATGTTAGATATCTACAGTAGTTGCTGGCGATCTGCTAGTATTGTGACAAATCTATCTACCTCCTCAGGATGACCCACTGGCTGGTGTAGGAGCATCAGCCAATCAAAGACATCCACTAAACCTGAAATATGAAGAGAAAAGAAACCTCTAAAAGAAAACTGTCCCTTCAAGATATTAATGCAATCTAACCGTTGTGTTTGATGAATTGTCCAGGCCTGCAGATTGTGTGTTTCTGTGCATATTTGCAGCCCTTATTATCTGTCTCAGTGCAGTAGTGCTGATCCAAAGACCCACACACAGCGTTAGAGGAGGCACTGCACTCCCTGTCTGTTTTTAAACCTAAACCTGTGGAAGAACACAGAATAAAGACCCATATTAACGCATTATATGAGCATTTCAGCAACAGATCTGTTCGCATCATTTTAACACGTTATAGGTTCTGAAGCCAAGGCAAGAAATGTAATTTTCATTCCTAAAAAAACATATATTATTAAAACGACAGTCAAGCAAGTTGGAAATGGCCATGTCATGAATTAACACAGAAGTTGAAAAGGTCTTTTCTCACCTGGGTCACACACTGTACAAGGCAAACATTCAGGGAGACAGTTGGTCTGGTCGATGAATGTGTTTTTAGCGCACGGTACACATGAGGTGTTGGTGTATTCTCTGCAGTGCTTATAAACACGTGTCCCTAATGGGAAAAAAAGCAGTCACAAAATAAGGATTAAATGTATGTAATTGAAATGACAATAAAATTATAATAAAAGAGAATTTTCACTTTTTAACCCCTGTAAGCCAACTACTTGCACTAGAAGTTCTACCCTAACAATAGATGGTGACTTACCAGGTGAGCACATTGGACAGCGCTCTCCATTGCGGTCATATTCTGCACTTCCACAGGAATAGGAGCGGTCACAGAACAGGACCTGAAGCATATGTAATATTATAAATTAAACTCAATAACCACACAGTTATTTCTGGTTTCAATTGAATATCTACTATTTTAAACATGAGAACAAGTGATTGCTGAGGTTATGGTAGCTTGTTTAGAAAGATGGACATATCTATGAAAATAAATCTCACATCAAATTGCCCATTCAGCAAGTGCAGCCAAAATTTCCATAGGACAACTAGGTCAATGAGATGTTGTAATAGGGGAGTTTATTATATTGCTTTTTGACATTTAAACAAAAACATGGCACATGCATGCTATATATTTAGTACAAATGGCACAAACTTTTAAATTGTCAACATTTTTACAGGAACAAAGTTATAAAAACAGAGCCATTACATTTTCAACACTTGTGGATTATTTTTTTAAACAATTAATGAGAAATCTCAAAAGTTCAGATACAAATGAGATGTTTTACATTGCAGCAATGACTGTCCTTCAGTAGTATGCAATTGAATACATACTTCAAGGAAAGGTATAGTTTCTACAGAAGTATATTAGAAGCAGAGTGATGTGTAGCATGGCTTTACAGATATGGACTTCAAACCAATGTTGAATGTTGCCAATTTGAATCTCTAAGGCAAAGATACTCAAATCTAGCCTTTGATGCCACTAGTAAGTTGTTTTTAGTTATATTTCTACCTGAGATACCAGGTGAGTAGAATCCCTGGTGAATCAGTGACATTAATAAATCAGGTAACTATCAGGTACAAAAGAAAATCCAACAGTACCACGGGCACTGAGGACTAGATTTGAAAATCCTTGCTTTTTTGGGGAACAGCAGTAAGGATGGTACTGAAACACAAAGCTATGCTAAATGTGACAGGTTAATCTGGAATTGCTTACCATCAATAAAGTGACTTTAAAATGCCACATATATCTGATCTTCCTTTCTTTCAAAGCAAACATATTTCCGTGCCAAAACAATAGTGTGCTTGATAGATGTCCATGTATCCTCCTTCACAAAATTATGGTTTCATTTCTTCCTGAAGTCCTGATTTTCATGATTCAACCTATAAAAAATAACATGTTATATCACATCATTCCCATTTTAATTGACTTTCTTTATTCCCTCTGCAGTCCTTTACAGGAGATGTTATAACAGACATAAAAAGGTAATTAATAGTTCTAATTTTCTTTAAAAGAGTAACCATTTTAGAGCCAAGAAAAGATAGAAAATACAGGTTGACCCTAATAATTAATAATAATGCCTTGCGTCTATATCGCACATTTCTCACACTCAAAGCGCTTTACAGCGATGAGGAAGAAAGTCTCCTCAACCACCACCAATGTGTTGCAACGGCAGCCATTTTGCATCAGAATGCTCACATCAGCTGAGCTGGAGAGGGAGAGAACTATTTTTTGCCAATTAAACTGGGGGATGATTAGATGGAAGATTGAAAGAGCCAGGTTGGAACCAAGTGGATTCAAAAGTAAACAAAAACCAGGTGTTAAACATGTTGCAGTGGCCCAAGTGAGGACTGAATGGATCCCCGATAACATAAATGTACTGAACCTCAACTCTGGAACCTGCTTGCAACATTTTGATATCACTGACATTCCAGAACTCTTGAAAGGAAATAAATTCAATCAACCACAGAAATGAACATGCCATGTGAGAGATATATAGATTGTTCATGTTTCTTGGATTCTGGAATAATTCATGAAGCTAGGAAATGTATTGTAATAAGAGTTATAATGATTTTACAGTTAATCTGTTACTTATTATATAACCTAGCATTCTATGCAGGATGTAACACCCACAGATCACAAGTAAAAATTAAGAATGAATCCCTTTGTGCTCTTAAAATGTATATCATGAAAAACTGTTATTATTCACATGATGCCCTAATATCTTCTAACATGCTTCTTCCAACTATGAAAACAAACTATTTCATAGTAATAACACAATTCACCTGACTACTAAGAGTCTTGCAATCCTACAGTAAACAACATTCACCAGAAAGACATAGATTATAGGCTACGTCGACAGAACAGAGCATTTCTTTTGAAACGTTCTGCGTGTTGAACGCAGAGTGGATATCACTCGTGTTAATATCTGCCACCATTTTCTACTCTACTCGAACTATTTGTGTCATTTTCTCATAAGTATGAAAAAATAGATAAAAATAAGTACAAAAAATAGAGTCCGCACACTTCTGTAATGCTCCCATAGGGTGTTTATGTGTACCACAAAAGATCAGTAGGTTATATGGATGTGTGTGTTTTGTGTAATTTCTCATAAGTAGACAGACAGAAGTTAAGCCTTACTTGATTATGTGTGAGCATGCCGAGAACCAATCTGGAACTGGTGTAGCCTGCGTCAAATCGTTTTCTGCATAGTGAAACAAGCTGTGAACTACATCCTTTTGACTTCCTGTGTGGTTAGGCTCACCTATCAGCACATGTGATACAGACAAAGGGGTAACAGACAGGCTGACGAGTTAAATTGATTTGAATACAAAAATTCACTCACACATACAAATTACTATCCGTAATAAAACTAGCAAAATCTAGGCCTATTGATATCAAAATGAGGCCAAGTTAAAACAAACATCTTATGAACAAATGAACAGGCTCTATTCCAAAGCAATGCTAACCAATATTTTCTAAATTACTGAATGTAACTTGGCCCAGTTTTTTCATTTTACCAACTGAAGAGAAAGTGGTCATTCAAACTTTATGTGTATTTCAAGGTGGGTTACAATTCTGACACAAAGTGTGCATTTAATTCTTCAAAAGCAATTCAAAAGCAAATAAGCTCTTAATTTAGGCATGTTTTCCGCACCTCACCATTGAAACGTATTGTCACGTGTGCATTGCATTTCAGATTGTTCCACAGTAGGCCTAATGATTGCATTTAAATGTTACACAAATGAATCTTCATATTAAGAACTATGGGGGCCAACAGTGTCACAAGTATGTTGTCTGCAAGTGTGACTTAGACTGAAATCTAACTAATGTGATGATGCAGGCTTATAGTTATCAGTTATCTGGATAACTCAGTAATCCTTTGTGGAATACCCCCCAGGTCAGAATCCCAAGTACCAGGAGTGGATATGTCTTTTTTGGAGAGAAAAGCCATTTAATAAGTGATAATTTAAACAGAATCTTTAATATGTCTAAGGTATGGAGAGTAATGAGAAATGTTTAATGCATAATACAGGAATGGTTTTACATGACATCAATAATAGAAAAAAAATAAAACAATTTTTATGTCTGTTGAAAAATTATCAATTTCTCATACCTATATTTTTTCCTTAGGCATTTATGTGATAACTATAAACTATGCACATGCATTTATGACTATAGAAAACATCTCCAGTTATGGCTTTAAATGCACAACAAACCACAAAATCACATGCAGCTTGAATTCCCCAGTCATTTCAGTCTGTTACAGACCAGCCCTCAGTTTCACACCCACAATGCAATAGCCTGCTTCTGAGAAGATGGCTGGTGCAGGCCCAAGCGTCGTCATCTCTTCTGTTTCAGAAGAGTGCAAGCAGCTAGGCATGATGGGACATCCTGTGTGGGTTAAGAAGTCTTCTGAGCCCGTTCCTCTACATACAGCTGCATCTGAGGAATGAACATACATTACATTTACAACATATTGTGGCGAGCCATGGAGTCGGAGTCAGGTTTTCTTGATGGAAATAGTTTATTGAGTAAGAGCACAATCTCTTAGTTCCTTCTTCTCCAGTTAACAGTTAGAATAGACATCGCTTGCTGGATCGTAGCCAGCTTTATAGCCCCTCTATGCAAATAAACCTGCTTAACAAAGGCGGCCCTTGATAGGTGCCCTGCAGCTCACCCCAACCAATCACACGTAATTCACTCTGTCATACGTCAATCAACAAACGGTCTCTAGCGCGGACCTGGTTGAACTCCTGCTGGTCATTCAAAGGTCAACTGCCAATTGCTACTGCACACGTCATTACATTTGAACACAACAGTTGACATGCACAACGATCCCCGTTACTCGCAATCGCCCCGGATCGCCACACTGCCCCCACCTAAGGGGTCAGCAGTCCCTTGCGACCCCTTTAACTGTCCGCACTCACGTACAAAGTCCCGGAAACGGGCAGGAGTTCTCCGTTGGCGAGAAGGGCGATTAGTGCCCTCAGCTGCCGCTGGGTTTCCTGGTGGAGGAGGGGTGGGCGCACGTAAAGCGGGCTGATCCTCGCCGACGCCCATCCCCTCCTCAACACCATCCAACAGCGGCCGGTAAGGAGCTAGACGGTCCCGGTGAAGCACCACCAGTTTCCTTCGGCCGGGCATGCGCACTCGATAGGCCACCTCGCTAAGCCGGCCCACCACTTCACCAGGGCCCCGCCAATGCGACTCCAATTTCGGGGGCAGACCCTTCTTACGGATCGGACAGTAGATCCATACCTTGTCTCCGCTGGTGAAGGGCTGCCCCCGACAGCGCACATCATACGCTCGCTTCTGCTTAACACTTGCGGTGGATTGGGCCTGGCGGGTAAAGCTGTGGGCGGTCTCCAGGCGCTCGATCACGGCCCGTGCGTACCCGGCCTCTGACTGGTGGTGCTCCGTTGGTCCGGGCGGGGCTCCGAACACCAAGTCGACGGGCGTCCTCAGCTCGCGCCGCTCGGCTCCAGTGCAAGTTCGGCAGTGTTTGGGGGGTACCTCAGGGCATCTAGTTCGGCGGGCTGCTTTTAATTCACAATTCGATCGGAGGCCCAGCGTTTCGGTACCAATAGTTATAGTTTCGGCTATCACATTTATGCTAGCTCCCCACAAGGCTAATAAATCTAAACCGATAATGCATGCATCTTTTATATCTGCTAACCAAAACTCGTGTTTCACTCGCTGGGCCCCCGCACACACTTGTAATTGCTTACTACCACGCATGCCCATCTTCTGCCCAGTGACGGCGGTTAGCTGGGTAGAGGTAGGGGTCCATGCACCCGAAAGCAGCCCGCTAGTACCCCGAAGTACCCCCGGCCTTAACAGGGAAATAGTGGCTCCGGTGTCGACCAGCGCCCAGCAGGCTTGTCCGTCCAAACTGCAAGGCAAGTACAGCCCGGTCTTCGTCCCCAGTCTGCCAATACGGGGCTCGGCCCCGTGGGCCTGTTCCTCTGCTCTTAAAAGAGCATCAAACGGAACTTTTGCTCTTGGTGCAGGGGCGGGGCAGTCGCGGGCGAGGTGCCCCGGTTCGTCGCACCGGAAGCAGCGTCGCTCCCGTTCCTGTCGCTGCCGCGGTATATCTGGGTTCCGCTGGACCCATCTCACCTCCTCGCAATCGGCAGCTCGGACCCGGGGCTCGTTAGCCGGGGTCCCGTTGGGTGTGGTGCCCAGAATGAGCTCCAGTCGCTCGGCCTCGCGAAGCGCTGTGTCCAGGGACGCTGGTTTGGCGATGCGGACCTGTTGTTGCAGGCGCTCCGGAGTGAGGGCCTGTATGAAGGTCTGGCAGGCTAGCTCCTGCTGGCCTGCGTTGTCGAGTTGGGGATAGCCGCGGCGAGCTAACAGCCTGATGTCGGCGGCGAGGACGCCGAGGCTCTCTGCTCCGGTCCGCCGTCGCGTGGTGAGCTTCTCCCGGCTCACCTCCAGGAATTGCCGCTGTCCGAACCGGCGCTCCAGCGCTGTCATCAGTGCCGGTAGCGTCAGTGGTTCGGCGCTGTCCAGGTCTAGAAGTACCTGGCAGGCCTCGCCCTCCAGGGCTAACGCTAAGTGGGTGGCCGTCTGGCTCTCGTCCCAGCCATTGTAGCTAGCCGCGAGTCGTACTGGTACGACTCTAGCTCACCCTTTCCCGTGTAGCGGGGTAGCTTGATCACCGCCTTTAACGGCGTGGTCGGTCGTCGCACCAGCACCGCCGTTTGGTTCGGCCTGGAAGCAGGGGCGTCCTCGTTGGCTTCCAGCCGACCTACTTTCGCTCCGTTCCCGGCGCGCGCGGGGTCAGCCACCAGCGCGTGCACCTCCGCCTGGTCTCCAATGGGCATTCCCCGCTCCGGTCTTGCTGCACTGGCTCCTTCGGGGAGCCCTCCGGGTCTGCTCTTGGGCCGCTTTGCAGATGCCCCTGCCATAGCGTCCATCTGTTCTGTAACCTGACTTTCCAATTCGCGGATCTGTTCCCAGATCCTCTCCGGAGCAGCCGTCCCGCTTCTGACACCATTGTGGCGAGCCATGGAGTCGGAGTCAGGTTTTCTTGATGGAAATAGTTTATTGAGTAAGAGCACAATCTCTTAGTTCCTTCTTCTCCAGTTAACAGTTAGAATAGACATCGCTTGCTGGATCGTAGCCAGCTTTATAGCCCCTCTATGCAAATAAACCTGCTTAACAAAGGCGGCCCTTGATAGGTGCCCTGCAGCTCACCCCAACCAATCACACGTAATTCACTCTGTCATACGTCAATCAACAAACGGTCTCTAGCGCGGACCTGGTTGAACTCCTGCTGGTCATTCAAAGGTCAACTGCCAATTGCTACTGCACACGTCATTACATTTGAACACAACAGTTGACATGCACAACGATCCCCGTTACTCGCAATCGCCCCGGATCGCCACAATATTTAAACTGTGTGCCTTTTTAAATGCCAATTTTGAATGTCAGTTACTCCAAAATATTGTAAGGGGTAGCGTGGGAACGAGGACCAGACGCGACAGTAGGGGTTCAAAAACTGCTCGACTGAACACCACAGAGCGGGAGGGAAACCCCGCAAACAGGCAATAACAATAATACACCAAAATAATAACTCTCCACACCAGGAGGGATACCGCTACAACTCAAAGCGACCCGAAGAGGGCGAACAACTCTTAACGAGATATTAAAACAAACAAGAAAAAACCTTATAGCTCACAACGAGGGAGCCGAAACACATAAACAAGAGGTATAGAGACGGAGAAGACAATCTGTCAAAGACAGAGGACAGGGGTGAAAAAAAGAGACAGGATAGAAACGACTAACCTAATCTAAGTTTCTATAAAACTCTTGAACACATGCACCCTTGTCCCGTGGAACCACAACACGTTGAGGATATACGGTCGATACTTAGTGTCCGGAATACACCGTAATTTACCGGCTTTCCTTGACCAAAAGATTGGCAATATGGAAGCGTCTAACACAGGTGACGCGAGGTTTAAATAATGACAGGAACTACAGAACAGGTGAATGCACTGAGTAGCCAACCCAAAAACACGCAACGGACAATGAAAATAAAGAGACGAGACGCAACACGAGCGCTCCCCCGGGAAGTGGTCAAAAAGAGAAAAGCAGGCTGAGAACCATGACAAATATTTCCTTAAAAATGTAAACCATTATTGCTAAACTAAGAAATAACTACACAAAGATAAATATTAGATATCACAATTTGTTAAGTATTACATATGATTATGAAAGAGAGGTTTATTGACGTAGAGTGTATTCAGCATTCATTTCAGTGGTTAGTGATCTGGGTTTGTCACTGCAAAGTTTTAGTTTCAATCCCCAGGTTGAGCACTGCCATTGAGCTAAAGGTATATAACCTGAATTGATCCAGTAAATATCGAGCTGTAAACATGGATTGTATGTAAAATAATTTTAATTCACTAAGAGCATTGCTAAATGCCTAAAATGTACAATGTAATTCAAGTGTGAAAGGCCTCACTTTTACGATGTCTGATGTTGTTTGAGTCTGGGCTCCAGCATGTGCACCTCCTGTTCATCTGCAACAATCCAGGGAAAATCCTGGAAAAAAAGTTGGCCGAACACACATTTTGTAGTTTGAGCAACCCAAAACACATATGTAAAAACAACTCAATGACAGCAGTTGTATAATGGTTCACATCGGGAAAATTCTTTATTATCTAATATTCAGTAGTTCCTTTTTTGTGCAGAGTTGTATTTATTGCAAAAGTACACCATTTTGATCTAACAATGTATGTTCCCATTAACATTAATATATACAATGTATGTTCCCATTAATGTATATATTGCAGCGTGTATGAAAATAAAGATATAATCACTGCCAATACGTTTTCAATTGAGATTCATTTATGTGCAAATTAATGGGTAACCGTCAACCTTTTGATACAGATTATCATATATTTACAGTATCAAATGAACAGTGTCAAAAGGGCGGCAGTGTAGTACAGTGGTTAAGGAACTGGGTTTGTAACCGAAAGATCGCAGGTTCGAGTCCCACGTAGGACACTGCCGTTGTACCCCTGAGCAAGGTACTTCACCTGAATTGCTTCAGTATATATCCAGCTGTAAAATGGATACTATGTATAAATGCAAAAAAAAAAATGCTGTGTAAGTCGCTCTGGATAAGAGCGTCTGCTAAATGCCTATAATGTAATGTAATGTGTCAAATGACAACAAAGCAAATATAGTCCATTAAAATTACATGCATTGATACCAGTCAAAAAAGCACTTGATTAATGTACATTGCCCTCTAGTGTAAGATCTGGAAATTGCAGCTTGGGAAACCAAGGTGAGTGATACTGTTTCTCTTAATGAGAAACGAATTTACTGCTTCTATTTTGCATTCTTTTATAATTTAATGCTTTTTTTTCTCATTAGAAATGGTATTATCAGCATAACAATTTGAATGACTAGTTAAATATTTGAAAACACAAATTAAAAACATTATTAGAATTTGGTATGTCCGCCTTTTGCTTTGATGACAGCTTCTACTCAAGCTGGCATGGACTCCACAAGTTTGTGCAGAACCTGATGATCCATGTTATTCCAAAATGATTTGACAATGTTTCAAAGAGTATTTTTGTGATGTTACTGAATACTTGGCTTTCTCTGTCTTCAAGTGCCCCCATAAATGTTCGATGGGGTTGAGGTCAGGTGACTGGAGGAAGGTCCATGACAGTCAGCACTCCTTGCTCCTCTTTGGTCTTCAAGTAGTTCTTGCAAAGGTTTGAGGTGTTTAGGGGCATTATCCTGTTGCAGTATGAATCCTTCTCCACAAACCTCCAGCCCAGAGGGTATAGCATGACTCTGAAGAATGGAGTGGTCATTTCCCCCCCATCAAGTCATGTGCTCCTGTACCTTCATCGTGCAGCTGTATTCCATCAGTTTCATTCTTTCTCTTCCTGCACATTTTATTCCCTAGTAAAATTGACACTTTATATCAGTAAATACAGTATTAAACATGACTGTATAACACCAGGAGTGACTCCAGAATAAATTAAATATATTAATCTGAGGGCAAATTAAATTCTGTTCTTAAAAGGTATTGGTACATGATGTGAAAGGTTTTGCACGTACCATGTACTGCTTTCTCCCTGAAAAACAAATACTTGTTAATTATTTAATTACTTGACTAGATTTACATTTTTCTGAATAACTTAATTCAGATTTATTTAACAAATTAACATAAAATTAAACTGCATCACGCTTTACAAGTTTATTAAAGATAAAATTCAAAATCTTACCACATAGACGGAGAAACTTTCTTTAAATGATAATGATAAAAATGACAAGCTTGAATAAACTTTAGGGTTATGTTTATTATCAATACACAAATAAGAACGAGCAACAACTCCTGTTCTGTTCATTTTTGCTTTACCTGAGACTGATTTACTCGTCTGGAAAAGGATGTAAATACAGGAAACCTACTCTGTGTGTTGTTTGCAGGATGTAGAAAAGGATTTATCTGAAAAGGTTTTATCAGGACAATGTCCACATTCAGTATTTTTAGATGTTGTTCCTGTGCCAGTAAATATTGGAAGATATGTTAAGACATTTCAAATCTTCAAGTTTTCAGAAAGGCAGACTGTGCAGTTAAGCGAGTTAATTTAGCGAAACAGATAAAGATATTAAAGGGATGGTTCACTTTCTGGTATTTCAGCTTTAGTGTATTGACTGGCCCAAACAGGCATGCACATTGGACAGCACTGGCCAATAATTTCACATTCCGCACTTCCACAGGAATATGAGCCGTCACAGAACAGGAGCTGAAGCAAATGTAATAGTACAAATTAAACTCAATAACCACTTGCAGTTTTATCTGGTTTCAAATGAACATTGAATATATTAATTTGAAACATTAGAACAAGTGATTGCTGAGGCTACGGTAGCATGTTTAGAAAGATGTCTGTGAAAAGAAATACCGCACATCAAATACATTAAGGACTACATTTTCTATTGATATTAGAAACAGTGATGTGGCATGGCTTTTTGGATATGGACTTGAAACCGGAATGTTTCCAGTTTGAATCTTTAAGACAGGGATGCCCAAATCTGGCTCTTGATGCCAGTAGTTTGTTTTAGTTCTACCATTCTAATCAGGGACTGACTTAGATCTGAGATACCAGGTGAGTGGAATCCTTGGTGAATCAGTGACATTAATAAATCAGTTAACTATCAGGTACAAAAGAAAATCCAACAGTACTACTCGCCCTGAGGGCTATATTTGAAACTCCCTGCTTTTTGTGGAACAGCACTAAGCAGGGTACTGAACTAATATAAACTACCAGAAAGCTATGCTATCCTAACTATGCTAAATGTGATAGGCGAATCTGAAATTACTTACCATCAATAAAGTGACTTTAAAATGTCAGATTTCCATTTCTTTCAAAGCCAACATATTCCTGTGCAAAAAAATATAGTGTTAATTTAGTGTTAGTTTATACGAGTCCAAGAGGGATTACATGAACAGCAGTAAAATGCGCTCAGTCTACTTAGCACTTAATCATTTACTCTGTGCTTGATAGATGTCAATGTATCCAATGATGAGGGGGAAAGTCGCCTCAACCACTGCCAATGTGAAGCACCACCTGGGTGATGCAATGGCAGACGTTTTGCACCAGAATGCTAACTACAAATCAGCTGAGCTTGAGAGAGAGAGAACCATGTTTAGTCAATTATACTGGGGGATAATTAGGTGGCAGATTTAAAGAGCCAGACTGGGAATTTTCACCTCAGGAACCAAGTGGATCCAAAAGTAAACAAAAACCAGGGGTTAAACATGTTGCAGTGACCCAAGTGAGAACTGAATGGACCCCCAATTAACTAAATACTAAGTACTGAACCTCGACTCTGGAACCCACTTGCAATATTTTGATATCACTGAAATTCCGGAACTCTTGAAAGGAAATACATTCAATGAACCACACAAACAAACATGCCAGGGGTGGGAGTTTAGTTGAGACGGACTTGTGCGGCAACAAGAGACACAGTGGTAAACAGACTACTGGAATGAAAAGTTGACTTTAAGGTCATCGCAAAAGGTGATGGTTGAGGGAGGTCAGGAGATTGAGAATGTGTCAGTTTGGCTTGGGCTGATTCATCTGCTAGGCTTGCACATAATCGCTCGCAAATAAACAATGCAGCTCTCTGTATTGAGAGTTAGCTAAATAAGATCAACTAAGAACAGCATATCAAGTGACCTGAATTAAAAAAATTAGTATTAGGTCGGTGAGGAGAAGGAGCGTATGGAAGATGAGGGGCCATGGGAAGTTGCCAGGAGAAATAAAAGAGATCGTAAGAGGTTCAAGCAGAAGGAGTCAGGAGGTAGTGGGGCAGATCGGCAAAAACAGGTGAGCTGTCAACATCAAACTATGATGAGAAAGCTGAGGAAGAGAACGCTAAAGTGGAGTGGAAAGTGGTGATTTAGATAGGGAGGCAAGAAATGTGATGAATCCAATTTTAAACTGAGAAATGCTTTGCGGGATCTGGTTGGGGATATATTGTATGCAAAAGCATTACCAAATTGAAATCTGCTGGTATACTGTAAATTGTCAGCAGGGGAAAGCCTTGGTGATGAAGAGCCTAGGGAAACGGGTGGTGGAATATTTTATCACCAGGGGTGATCGAAACGGCCAGGAACTGAAGGGACTCATTTATGGAGTTGATGCTAGCATAACCAAAAATAATCTTAAGGGGGAGAAAGTAGACGCAGTGCGCACACTGGGAAGCAGGAGTGATAGCACGACTATGCAGATCACGTTCAGGGAGGAGAACTTACGTCAAAAAGTAAAGTTGGAATACCGAGTATAGCAGGAAAAGGCCTAAAGGCCTTCAACCTGCTTTACGCTGTTATAAATGCCAGCGTTACAGTCCGGATATATATACACCATAATTCATTGGACAATGACACATTTTTTGTTATATTGGTTCTGTACTGTGGCACTGAGTTTTAAAGTTTAGAAATTATAGAACCTTTTTTGCTTTTACCGGTAATCCATCGGATTTTTCTGTGTTCCACTATGGGTTTTGCTTTCGTCTTGGTAATTAGTGAGTTCACCTCCCCTGCATATCCGCTCACTACTTATACCCCGCTTCCTCCTTTTCTCATTGCTTCCATGTTATTTCACGTAACATTCAAGCCGGTAAAAAGGTATAGGAAGTTGTACTGCTATCGACCGCTTTGCTTCTCAACGCGGGACTTGTTAGCAGTACAATTTAGGAAAAGCAAAGTGATCTTTTTCGCTCTTATCACAGAGCTTAGGGTTTTCGTTTCTTTGTTTTTACACTCATACCTAGGAGTGCTCTAACCCAAGTCTTAGGGGTTTTGAGTTTCTCTTTTCTTTCTGGTTATTTGCTCCACAAACGTGAGTTAGATAAGCGTTACAGCTTATTTATTTTGTTTTGCTCGGATATCGAGTTCCTCGTTTTTATCGCAAGGTTAATTGTGTTCTCCAAATTTTTCGCCTTTCCACTACGGATTATTGTCCGTTTCTGTGGTGTTCATTAGAACACTTTAAGACTCCTTATCTGTCGCATCTGGATCTCCAACACTTCCTCCGTGTCTCTGGCATAGAGAACCCTAACATATATGTTATTAATCAATATTAGAATGCATGTAATATGAACTTCGGATGAAGCTTGAAATTCTCTAGCCGAAATCCATTGCCTGTGATCTGTCTGCTGTGAGAACAGCCTCATGGAATTGACGTTTGACAATGCTTCATTGTATAATCAAACAAAATTGGTTAAACAAGCATAATAATTTGGCGTTTTCTAAACTGTTCTGGTAGCTTATTCTCAGCTGCTGCAGGTGTTATAACAAAATTAAACGGTATACATTTTGTAAAATAACAGCCCTGGTGTAAGCTCATGGAATTTTTTCCCCTGTTTTCCCATTATGAATTGATAGATTACACTTAAAACTTGCATACACATAAAACTTGTTAAATGGTGTTCATGGCACATACCCACCTTGAGAATTTTTGAATTTTCCAGATTTTGCATAGTAGCTTCACTGATGTTACATCCTGCAAAAGGAGAGTTACAATGTTAGCAGGACACATCAAATTTTATATTTAAGCTGTTCAACCGGAAGAGTGCTCATTCACCTCATCCCTCCACAAACATAGTTTGTGTCAAAGGTGCTGGTGTAGTGGTTCGCAGCTGTTTGTTTTATTTTCTTTTGCGGCTCTCATCCTGCTTTCACGATTGTGAATCAATCAGATTTTTTCCACGTTCCGTTTCGTGGTTTGCCAGCCTCATTATTGTTTCCACCTGTGCTTCTACCTGCAGGGTATTTAAGTTCCTTACTTCCGCTTCTCCGGTGCTTGATTGTCTTACGACATTGCATTCCAGCCAGGTATAGCCAGGTACTAGCGACCTCCTGATATTAAACTTTGTTTATGTTCAGGGGGGACTTGCTATAGCTACTTAATCGGGTATAAAATTGTTTTCTGCCTGGTAGCATTTGGTGCTATCTATTTTGTACATTGCTGTTCTCTAGGAGACAGTTTTTTCTTTGTACTTTCGTTTTGGTTTTACAGTCTACCGGCTTTGAGCTAAGGTAGCCGAGAGTGTTCTTTTGTTTACTAAGTTTCCCGTTTTACGTGAGCTTGGGAGATTTAGATGGTGTTCTACTAGTTTTCTAGTTCGCCCATTTTAGTGAGTTGATTTTTCGTTTTGGCTGTTAGCCTTAAGGAATTAGTTCCTGTCTTTTCTTTCTTTTCTTTTATTATTTTCTCTCCCTGTTATTGGTCCTCACGGTTGTGAGCTGACTTGCTCTGATTCCCCCACCTTCGCATTTGAATCTCTGAAACATTTAAAAACCCATTACAGCTGGTGGTGGTGTAATGGTGTAGAGAATCTTTTCTTGGAAAACATTAGGCCCCTTAATACCAAGCATCATTTGAATCCCACAGCATACCTAAGCATTATTATTGCTGACCATATGCACCCCTTTATGGCCACAGTCTACCCTTTTGCAAATGGATACTTCCAATAGGATAATGTTTCACGTCACAAAGGATGCACAATCCCAAGCTGCTTCCACAAATTTGACACTGACTTCAGTTTACTCCAATGGCCTGCACAGGCCCCAGATCTCAATGCAACAGAGCACCTCCTTTGTGAGGGCTGAAAAATCAGCAGGAACTGCATGATGCTATCGAGTGAGCATGGACAAAAACCATAAGCAATGCTTCCAGCACCTTGCTGAATCTATGCCAAGAAGATTTCAGGCTGTTCTGGAGGCAAAAGACGGTCCTACGCAATAATAGATAGGTGTATCTAATAAAGTGGCCACTGAGTGTGTGTGTGTGTGTGTGTGTGTGTGTGTACACACACACACACACACACACACACAGTGCCCTCCATAATGTTTGGGACAAAGACATATTTTTTGATTTCTTGATTTGGGTCAGTATTCCAATTTTATATTTGCAATCAAAAAATTCACGTGGGATTAAATTGCTGATTCTCAGCTTTTATTAAAAAGTTCCTGCATATGGTATTTTGTACATTTTGTTCACATCTTGTAGAAATTACATGGTACAAATGGTTTCAGAGATGTTTATGATTAGTCCAGTGTGTTCAATTGCTTCCTTAGTGCTGGTTGATTCTAGGCTTTTGATCGCCTTTTGAGTCTGTTATTTGCGTTTGTCAACATGTGAGGGGGGGGGGGGTGTGTGAAACCAAAATATATAAAAGTACCCGTAATTGTTAATTTAACCATTGATTGACAACAAGTTCGGTCTCTGGTTTTCCATGGTTAAAAATTGTTGGTATCAATCTCCGTTATGTGCTCCAAGTGCCACCGCAATACCAAAAGACAATTGAAAAAATATTGGCGCCGGTTACTGTTTGTAGTTCGACTGAATCTTTTCTCATTTGCTTTTTCTAAATTGGCCACTCGGATGTGAGTTACAAATTTCAAATAATGAAATACAAATTCAAGTTATGCAATTCAAATTCAATTTCTGCTGGCACTAATATCTACCCATTCCATGTGGCCTTCTTCTCCAGCAAGCTCTTAAAATAATATGCAAATTAGGGTGGAGGTACGATAGTTCATTCGGTGAGAATCCTCTGCTTTCGCAGGAGAGCAAGATTTGTAATCCCTAATATAGACTGTTATGCTGCTGTCGTGAGACTGAGTTTGCTTTCTTCAGTAATCTAACACGTTTAGAAGTTCTTTTGAGTGGCTTTTTGTCTTTCTGTTCCAGTGAACTTTTTGATTTCCCAATTTAATTGTTTAACATCTAATATGCTAACCACTCATATCTCTTGTATAAATATGAGGATTTCCATTCACATAATACAGGTAACACAGCCAACTTTAAAGTGTTATCGAAACTACATCACCCTTTACATGTTTATTAAAAATTTAATTATAAAAAAGTCTTATCAGAGAAATGGGGAAGCTTACATAAAATTAAACTGACAACTGATACTCCTAATACAATCAGCACAGGCACAATAACCACTATGAGTCATCTTCTCAGTGGTGATTGATGGATTAAAGAATACATTAACTGAACCCACCCCTCATTTAAATGTACATATGTTAAAAAACATAATTCATGGACACTGTAGCAGGGGCGGGTCATGTGACAGCTGCAGTACTAGTTGCACACAGCCCATCTAATAGTATATTTATCAGACTTTATTTACCCCATCAAGTTATGAGCTCCCTTACCTTCCTCCTGCGCCTGTATCATGCTTGTTCTTTCTCTTTCTGTCCGTTTTGTTTCCTAGTAAAATTGACAGTTTATCTCAGTAAATACAGTATTAACCATAAAAGTATTGTGGTCATTTCACCAGGAGTGACTCCAGAATGAACTAAATATATTAACCTAAGAGCAAAGGTATTTGAAGAATTAGGCACAGGATGTGAAATGTTTTGCACGTACCATGTTCTGTTTTCTCCTCACTGAAAGCAAAATAATTAATTATTTAATTACTTGATGACTAGATTTACATTTTTCTGAAAACTTTATTCAGATTTATTTAAAACATTTAACATAAAATTAAACTGCATCACACTTTACATTTTCCTTAAAAATTAACTTCAAAGTCTTACCCCATAGACAGCGTAACTTGAGAATGAGAATGATAAAAATGACAAGCAGCACAGGCAACAGCACAGCGACTATGAGACCATGAGAAGATCTTGTTCTGCATTTACTGTCCGATGTTTTTGTTCCTGTTGTAATTTCCTGAAGTCCCAAGGACTGGCAACTGTCACAAAAATAAATATACAAATATACAATACACAAATAATAACGAGCAACAACTCCTGTTCTTTTAATTTTTGCTTTACCTGAGATTTACTGTCATTCGGGAATACATGTAAAATACTTACTCCATGTGTTGTTTGCAGTATGTAGAAAAGGATTCATTCGAAAAGGTTTTATCAGGACAGTCTCCACATTCCTTATTAGTAGATGTTGTTCCTGTGCCAGTAAATATTGGAAGATATGTTAAGACATTTCAAATCTTCAAGTTTTCAGAAAGGCAGACTGTGCAGTTAAGCGAGTTAATTTTACGAAACAGATAAAGATATTAAACAGATAGATATTAAACAGATAAAGATATTAAACAGATAAAGATATTAAACAGATAAAGATAGTAAACAGATAAAGATATTAAAGGGATGGTTCACGTTTTGTTATTTCAGCTTTAGTGTATTGATTGGCACAAACAACTTATGTCTGTGATGAAGGATATTTTAGCTATCTACAGTTTCTGGTGATTTGCTATTATTGTGATAAATATATCTATTTCCTCAGGATGACCCACTGGCTGGTGTAGGAGCATCAGCCAATCAAAACATCCACTAAACCTGAAATATCAAGAGAAAAGAAACCTCTAAAAGCTGAACTGTCCCTTCAATATATCAATGCAATCTAACCGTTGTGTATGATGAATTGTCCAGGCATGCAGATTGTGTGTTTCTGTGCATATTTGCAGCCCTTATTATCTGTCTTAGTGCAGTAGTGCTGATCCAAAGGCCCACACACAGCGTCAGAGGAGGCACTGCACCCCCTGTCTGTTTTTAAACCTAAACCTGTGGAGGAACACAGAATAAAGACCCATATTAACACATTATATGAGCATTTCAGCAACGAACCTGTTCACATCATTTTAAGTTATAGGTTCTGAAGTCAAGACAAGAAATTGAATTTTCATCATTCCTAATATAAATATATATTATTAAAAACTTAGACAGTCAAGCAAGTTGGAAATTATAGAAGCATATCCGCGCCAAAATTCAAATGAAAATACAAATCGGCGATTGCCTTTCGTTTACATTCGATGCGCGCAAAAACCATGACATAATTCAAAGGGAAATGCAAAAGGACACTGCGTTTTCATTTGAAAGTTAATGTGCACACTTTATCTGACAATTTGAAAATGCTAATGCAAATCCATTTCACATTAAATTTTTCTCGCCCACACAACCCTGCCAAAATTTAAATGAAAATGATAAACTACATTTGCATTGGCAGTTTCTTATTGTAATCGCATGATCCATGACAAAAAGGAAATGATAATTCAATTCGCCATTTAAAATATCGTTTTCGTGCTTTTGCGGCACAAGCGTGACATAATTCAAATGCAGTGACATTGCATCCGTTTACATTACCATTTCCGCGTGTTTCACGCAAAACCCTCCCAAAACTCCAAACTGAACATCCAAACTGTCAAAGCTACCCATCGAAGAAAGGGGCGTTACAGGGGACCGTTCAAACCACTGAACATAACACGCGGACATGATAATGTAAACGGATGCAATGTTACTGCATTTGAATTATGTCACTCTTGTGCCGCAAAAGCATGACAACGATATGTTAAATTGCGAATTGAATTATAATTTCCTTTTTGTCATGGATCATGCGATTACAATAAGAAACTGCCAATGCAAATGTGGTTTATCATTTTCATTTAAATTATGGCAGGGTTGTGTCGTAGAGGGCGAGCAAACTTAAATGTGAAATGGATTTGCATTAACTTTTTCAAATTGTCTGATAAAGTGTGTACATTATCTTGCGAATGAAAACGCTGTGTCCTTTTGCATTTTAATTTGAATTATGTCATAGTTTTTGCGCACATTGAATGTAAACGAAATGCAATAACCAATTTGCATTTCATTTGAATTTTTATCACGGATATGCTTCCATAGGAAATGGCCATGTCATGAGTTAACACAAGTTGAAAATGAATCTTTTCTCACCGGGGTCACACGCTGTACAAGGCAAGCATTCTGGGAGATAGTTGGTCTCGTCAATGAATGTGTTTTGAGTGCACGGTACACACGAGGTGCGAGTGTATTCTGTGCAGTGCGTATACACATGTGTCCCTAGTGGGGAAAAAGCAGTCACAAAATAAGGATCAAATGTACGTATTTAAAATTACATTTCAATGACAATAAAAAATAAAATGTTCACTTTTTTACTCCAGTAAACTGCAGTTTTACTCTCACAAAAGATGGTGACTTACCAGGTGCGCACACTGGACAGCAATGCCCATTAATTTTATATTCTGCACTTCCACAGGAATAGGAGCGGTCACAGAACAGGAGCTGAAGCAAATGTAATATTACAAATAAAACTCAATAACCACACAGTTATTTCTGGTTTCAACTGAATATCTACTATTTGAAATATTAGAAAAAAATGATTGCTGGGGTTATGGTAGCACATTTAGAAATGTGGGCATCTACAGTGCCCTCCGCCATATTGGCACCCCTGGTAAAGAAGAGTAAAAAAGGTTATAAAAAATTCAACCTTTAATTGAAGTAAATTTATTATGAGAAAAAAAAATGCCTCATCAAGAAATAATAATTTTTGACAAAACCATGTGTGCCACAAAACCATGTGCAACCCTGCAGTTATATATAGAATAAAGTAATCATTTTAAATATTTGGTTGCATATCATTTGCATGCCATGACTTCCTGATGTTTGTGACCCAACAACATCAAAAGACTCTTGATATCTTATTTTCTGGTACTCTTACAAGCGATAATCTACCATCTCTGCATTTGAATGGATCTCTATGGGAATTGGGGGGTGGGACTAGATTTAGCTGTAAATTACACTGGAACCGTGTGGAATACATGGTTGGTAAAATGGCTGTAAGTTATCAAGGGTTTGAGGTATCAAATGAGCCTCAAACCATCACTCTGCTGCCAGATATGCAGTAGATATGGATGGATCACTTTAAGGGTGGTTTCTCCTGACAAATTTTCCTATTGAACTCTATGAAAAAACAAGTCAGGAGAAGAAACCCTTCAAGATATCCATCCATATCTACTGTATTTCCGGCAGCAGAGTGATGGTTTAAGGCTTGTTTGATATGTCAGACCCTTGATGACTTAGAGCCATTTAGCCAACCATGTGTTCCATACTGTTCCAGTGTAATTTAGTCCCACCCCCCAATTCCCATAGAGATCCATTCAAATGTAGAGGGGTTATAGTATCGCTTGTAAGAGTACCAGAAAATAAGATATCAAGAGAACCGCGCATCCAATCAACGTGATATGTGGCATGGCTTTATGGACATGGACTTGAAGCCTGAATGCTGCAAGTTGGACTCTCAAGGCTGGGATACTCAAATCTGGCCCTTGATGCCAGTAGTAAGTTTGGCTGTGTCCGAATACGACCCCCGTTCCCTGTCCTCTGTCCACTCAAACCCCTGTCTACTATGTGCCGTGTCCCCTCACTGCAAGCAGTGTGCGAAATAAATTCTCCAAAACTCTTTCCAAACTAGTGAGGAAGTAGTTCATAATTTTCTTTTATTTTTTATTGAGAATATCAACCAGTTTACATATGACAATGGTTACAAGGTGTAGATTATGAATGAAGATAGAATTAACAAAAATAAAGAGGGTAGTTTGTAATATGGCCCGCTCTTGTACCATAGATATGCATATACGCTCTACGTCTTGTACGTTTTTTCCTCCGGGTTATTTACTGAAATTGTCAGATGAGTGCATGAGTGCATGAAACCCTTATTTCCAGGGTTTTGTTGGCGGAATTCTGGAGAACACTCATCCACAGAAGTACTCCAGAATTCCGTCAACAAAACCCTGGAAATAAGGGTTTCATTCTGATATTTTAAGTGCCCCCATTTGTGAGGAAAAAGTCGCCCGCTCAAAAGCATTTTGACGAAGTAGACTCAAATACGCGCCCTCAAAGGGGTTTAGGGGACGTATGCGTACACAGCCTTTGTTTTAGTTCTAACATTCTAATCAGGGACTGACTTACATCTGAGATACAATGCGAGTAGAATCCCTGGTGAATCAGTGACATTAATAAATCAGTTAACTATCAGGTACAAAAGAAAATCCAACAGTACTACTGGCCCTGAGGGCTAGATTTGAAAATCCCTGCTTTTTGGGGAACAGCACTAAGCAGGGTACTGAACCAATAGAAACTACCAGAAAGCTATGCTAAATGTGATGGGCTAATCTGAAATTACTTACCATCAATAAAGTGACTTTAAAATGCCACATATCTGATCTTCCTTTCTCTCAAAGCAAACATATTTCTGTGCAAAGAAATAGTGTTATTTTAACTCCAGAGTTTATTTAGCACTTAATAATTTACTGTGTGCTTGATATATGTCCATGTATCCTCTTTCACAATATTATGGTCTCATTTCTTCCCGATGTAGAAGTCCTGATTTCCATGATTCGACCTAGAAAGAATAACACATCACATCAAATCATCCCCATTTTAATTTACTTTCTGTATTCCCTCTGCAGTCCTTTACGGGAGATGTTACAACAGACATAAAAAGGTCATTCATAGTTATAATTTTCTTTACAAGAGTAACCATTTTAGAGCCAAGAAGAGGTGGAAAATACTGTAAGGACAGGTGGAAAAGAGGGACCCAGAAGCAGACAGGCAGTACAAAAAAAAAACGAAGTTTAATGAAGGCAACGGTGCAAAAAACTGAGTTCAAAGAGTGGTCAAAAAACAGGCAGAGGTCGGAACCAGGAAGGCACAGCAGAGGTACAAAAACAAAGTCCAAACTCAGGGTCGCGAGAACACAGGCAGAAGTCAAAACCAGGAAATCAAGGAAACAGAAAAATAAACAACGGGGAACGGACAGGGAAAGCAACTACAAAACGAACAGAAACTAGAAACAGAGGACAAGGGGAAAAAACAGATACTCGGACAGAAACTAGGAAACAGAAGACTCGGGTGAGGGGAGGGGGAAACAGATACTCGGAAAACTACTGGAAGACAGGGTGGCCACAAAAAAAAAACCCCAACCCCATGGACGCATGTGCAGAGAATGCGAAATCACACATAGATACAGGGATAGGATAACGAGGGAGAATGACAGCTGCAGGTAGAAACTCAAGATAAATTAGTAATTACTAATGTTAGTAGAAAATTCTAAATCCCTAATGTTAGTAAGTTAGTTGAAACTGAGAGAGGCGGTCGGTTGGTTGGTTGCGGGCGGCATTTTGGCGGTTGATTTCAAAAACGAAAGCTAGTTAGCAAAACTGCTTCTATCTACGAGATACGACGTTGTCAGATTGAATGGCGGCGTCCTCAGCAGGACACGGTCGAGGGAGATTGTCAGAGCGAGGCGAAATAAGGAATGCTGTAAATATTGAAAGTAGGAAAGACGAGCGGAAAGAAAGTAATGGAGAATACTTGGCAAGCGGTTCAGATGACGGAACATGGGAATGGAACTAGAATGGAATGGTCCACGGCCAGAAATAAAAAAGCAAGGAAGAAAACTATGGAATCAAGTAGAAGTGAATCGGACAGAGAGGAAGTGAAAAAAGTGAAAAGGGCAGAATAAGTAAAGAAATAGAATGTGATGATAATATTTAATGAGCAACATGAACGAAACAAACTTAATCCAATGAATCGTACGAAGGCAATCAGAAAGGAAATAGGAGAAATAAAATATGCCAGATTTGTGAGTAAAGGAAAGTTGTTGTAGGTAATCAAACTCAACATGAGAAAATATTGCAAATTAAATCGCTAAACGAGGTGTTGTGATTAAATTATGGTATTCCATTTACTACAATGGAATGCTAGGAGTCTAAATGGTAAATGGTAAATGGACTGCACTTATATAGCGCCTTTATCCAAAGCGCTTTACAATGGCCTCTCACTCACCCATTCACACACACATTCACACATCAATGGTGGCAGCTGCCATGCAAGGCGCTAGCCTGCTCATTGGGAGCAATTAGGGGTTCAGTGTCTTGCCCAAGGACACTTCGACATGTGGACAGGAGGAGCCGGGGATCGAACCGCCAACTCTGCGATCAGCGGACTCTACCTCCTGAGCCACAGCCGCCCCAGTCCAATAGCTAATAGTCAGGAATTTTTTAAATGTATTGATGATTTAGAAATAAAACCTGATGTAATTTGTATACAAGAAACTTGGCTGACACCTAATCTGGATTTTATTGTTAGAGGGTATACATCAATCAGGCAAAATAGAATAGGGAATCAAGGAGGAGGATGTATCACATTCATTAAAGAGGGATTAGCACATAGAGAAATAACATTTAATTTAAATGAAGACAGAACATCAGATCTGGAAAATATAATTCTGGAGATATGGATAGGTAGATATATATACTAGCTATATAATTGTGAATGTATATAATCCCTGTAAAAAATTGTACCTGGAAGAATTGGAACAAATAAGCGGGGAAAATAGTAAATTGATTTGGTGTGGAGATTTCTATGCCCACAGGACACTATGGGGAGGTAAAGTAACTGATATCAATGGCAAAGTTGTAGAAGAATTAATAGAAGCAAAAGGATTAGTATGCTTAAATGATGGAAGGGGAACACGGATAAATTTGAGCAATGGTAAGGAATCTGCAATAGATCTAACCTTGGTATCTAATGAAATAGCTAGAACTAGTGATTGCAAAGTATTAGGTGATGATACAATAGAACGTGATCATTATCCTATTTTAATTAAACTGGACATCAAAAACAAAAGCAAACAAAATGAAGGATTGAAGAGATGGGCGTTTGGTAAAGCAAAGTGGGATGAATTTCAAATATTGTGTGATAAGGAGTTATGTAATGTAGAAATGAGCACTAATGTAGACATAATAAATAAACAGATAACAGCAGGGATAATTAAAGCAGCTTCACAATCCATACCTCAAAGTACTGGAAAATTTAAGAAAAAGATGTTACCATGGTGGAATGAGGAATGTACAATGGCAATTAAGAAAAAAAATAGAGCTTTTAAATTATTAAAGAGATGCCAAAGCTTTCAGAACCTGATAGAATACAAACTGGCCCAAGATGTAGCTAGGAAAACAATTAGAAGAGAAAAAGGGTTATGGTGGAGGGAATTTTGTACAAATATTGGGTGGACAACGCCGATAGGTGAAGTATGGGGTATGATTAAAAATATGAGTGGAATAAGGAAAGAATGGGATTTACCAGTACTTAAGAAGGGAGATGAATGGGCTGTTGAGGAGGTACAAAAAGTGGAACTATTTGCAAAAACATTTGTCCAGATTCACAGTTGTGATAATTTAACAGAGGAAGGTAAGTTGGAGAGACAGGAAATGGAAGGAACACATCCAAATGTTCTTGAGAAAAAGAGAAATATGCAGAGTTTAATAGATGTACCTTTTTCCATAGAGGAGTTGAGAAGAGCAATAGGTAAATCAGGCATGACTGTACCAGGGAAAGATAATATATGCTATATTATGTTAGCACACACGAGTGATTTTTCACTAAGGAAAATGTTGGAAATGTACAACAAGTGTTGGTTTGAGCGGAAAGTGCCAGCTTGCTGGAAGGAAGCAATTATAGTTCCTATAAGGAAAACAGGTAAAGATCCAAACAACCCATCTAGCTATAGGCCAATTGCATTAACATCTCATATCTGGAAAATAATGAAAAGGATGATTACAGACAGATTAACAAATTATTTAGAGAGTAGAAGTCTGTTGTCACCATTTCAAAGTGGGTTTAGAAGAGGTCGTAACACAATGGACTCATTGGTATGTTTAGAATCTGATATAAGGAAAGCACAAGCCAATAAGGAAGGAGTCGTAGCCGTATTCTTTGATGTGGAAAAAGCATATGATATGATGTGGAAGGAGGGAGTATTGATTAAACTCAACATTTTGGGAGTTGGAGGAAGACCATATAATTGGATTAAAGACTTTCTATTTGGTAGGTCCATACAGGTAAGAATTGGACATAATTAATCAGGTAAATATGTAGTAGATACTGGTACTCCCCAGGGAAGTATAATTAGTAAAGTTCTATTTACAGTTATGATAAATGATATATATGATCAGGTAAATCAAAATATAGGTAAGTCGTTATTTGCAGATGATGGGGCTCTTTGGAAAAGAGGAAGGAACATCAAATATACAGTACAAAAGGTACAAGAGGCAATTCTTGTAGTAGAAGCATGGTCATTAAAATGGGGGTTTAAGTTTTCTGTAGAGAATAACTGGACTTATTAACAGAATATAAAGTACTGTAATACCTTCAGTAGGTGGCGGTAATACTCCATAAATGTAAGTGAGAAGTTAGTAAGTTAGTTGTTTAGTATTATGTACATGTTAGTAGGTTAGTACTAAATCTACTCTAACAGAAAGTACGATTAATATGTTAGTGATATATTTAAATATTAATTCAGTCGGAAGGAAGAAAACAAGATACGAAATACAGAGGAAACCCGAATGTACCAAAATCACCCGAATAGTGCAATGACAAAGACAGGGAGTGGAATCTCGGGAACACGAAACAAAGACAGACAGATGAGACTCGGACAACCCACGAACAGAGGGGAATGCAATGGTAATATGGAAAATAAATACATGAATGAAAATAAAAATACAAAACAGACAGAACTCAGAACATAACAAATACAGGTTGACCCAATAATTAATAATAATGCCTTGCACTTATATCGCACATTTCAAAAAATTGTTCATGTTACTTGGATTCCGGAAGAACCCATGAAGCAATGAAATGATGGAACAGTAATAAGAGTTATAATGATTTTACGGTTCATTTGTTACTTTTTATATAGCCTATCATTCTATGCAGGATGTCGCCTAACTCCCACATATCACACAGTGAAAATGAAAGTATGCTCTTGAAATGCGTAATATGAAAAATGCTCCGATGTCTTCTAACATACTTCTTCCAACAATGCAAACAAACTATTGCATAGCCTAATGAACAACATAATTCACCTGACTAATAAGATAGTCTTGCAATCCGACAGTAGCCTAAACAACATTCGTCCGAAAGACAGACTATAAGGCTACGTCAACATATCAGAGCGTTCTGCGTGTTGAACACAAAGCAGATTTCACTCTTGTTTAAACAACTGCCAGTATATTCTACTCTTAAGTACTACTAGCTATTCCTGACATTTTCTCGTAAGCAAATCGACATAATTGAAGCCTTACTTGACTCTGTGTGAGCACGCCGAGAACCAATTTGTCCTTGGAATCTGTGTTCGACTTGAATGTAGTCCAAAGTTTGCTGTTGCTGTGAGCGGTTTCGGTTGACAGCAAGGGGGTTTCCAAGTGGGGGCCGCCAGGGGGGGCAATTGGAAGGGAGAGGAAAATGCAAAATATATAATAATAATAAAGTGAAATTTACATTAAAAAAAATATATATACATTTCAATTCAATTCATAAGATTATTGTGCCGGTTTAAAATAAAATATAAATATAACATAAATCCTTTCATATCGAAATGAGTCTTTGCCACGCCCTTCTTTCAATCGCAGCCAATAACTACCCGTCTGCCTGTCAGTCAAAGCGTTACGTTGAGCTGTCAACGGCCCGATTATGGAATCAAAATAGGATCAAAAGTATTGTGTTGTGTGTTAAGAAGCTGTATGTTGTGTGTTAAGAAGCCTATTATATGTTTTTTTTAAGCCATTTCACAATAGGGGGGGCCCAGCCAGAGGCTACGGCTATTTGGGGGTCCTTGGCATGGAAACAGACGTAGCTACCGCAGCAACGTTAGTCCGTAAGGGTTTGGACAGTGACACAATTTTAGTTGTTTTGGCTCTGTACTCGTCTCCAGGCACATTGTTGGACAAATAGATCGGTGAATGGTTACAGTGCAGACTTTCAGCTTTAATTTGAGGGTTAACGACCATATCGGACAGTGTAGCAATTGTATCCCTTTTGTATAGCTACAGTTCTCCCATTTTAGTGAACGGATTAACTAAAACTTAAATAAAGTAATCATAATTTAGTGGGGGGAAAAACTCCCCGATGGGAAGAAATCTCGGGAGAAACCTGGCTAGAGAGGGGGAGCCCATCCTCCGTTGGCTAGCCTGGTTTAACTAAAGGTGGAATGGATGGTAACACAATGTAATGAAGGATCTAGCAAATAATCAAATGGGTTGAGCAGGTTAAAGTCTGAGATATTAAACTAGCTGGTAAGTAGAAAGTCAATGAAGATATGTATGCAACATATGTATGCAGAGGGGCAGGGGGAAACGTCTGGGATTGCAGTGGTTGTGTCAAGGCGTGGGCTACCAGGGAAGGGACAGGGCTGGAGCGGTTCGCGAACTAGTTGGTTTGCCTTGCCTAATTTAAAAATTCTCAGTTTCATGACAAAGCCAAGGGTATACAACTGTATATTTTGGAAATAATCTATACTGTAATTAGATAACGCATTAACCTTTTCCGAAATATCCGGATAAGATGTTACTTAGCAACGCTGACAACAAAGAATCGTCTGTTCAGCGCTCTGCCTTCAGTTAAAACCATCTGGTTGTTTGGTTCACTTTGACGGATATATTCACCCTGTTCATGTAACTAAATGTCAATTAGCTACAATGTTTCTGCCAAATGCTCTTATGAGTAACTTCACAATCCCTTATACAGGTAGGTGTGTAGCCTTTCTGAAAATGAAATCTAAAAATGTAGGATAGCTATAATTGCGAGATCTGAGTGAATCGTTGGCTAAATAATTTCAGCCGAAACAGACATATTGCCAGTGCATTTATAATTAATTGTAGCTACTTTATTTTTTTGTTTGCTGTGACGCGTTATAGGATGTTGGTGATGCATTTAGTTTGCATTTATGGCATATGTTTTAGCCTACATAATTAGCCTCGTAGGCGACAGAGGATATGGTCTCGTGTTATTCATTTGAATATTGCTGAATTAGACGTATTCGTTTAGTTGGTAATTATTGTTTAAAAATGTATTGATTAAAAATGCAACTCAACCCTGAGAATGAACAAGAAAGGCAGTCCATAAAGCAGTTCTGTAATGTTCCAGTAATTATCAGTGGAAGTACTGCTTGTAGTGCAAGTATATTATTGCATACATATTTTGATATGTTTTTAATGTATTTTATGATACTAGTGCAGTGCCTGTGCCCGTTTTGCTTGGTCCTCGGTATTGACGCTTGCAGCTTTCTCGAGAACCGCGCATCCAATGAACGCACAGTGCCCATGCCCGTTCGGAACGGGCCAATTTTCCAGTTTTCGCAAGCTTGAAAAGTTTGATATATAGCGATTGTTGTCTTAGCAACAAACCCTCTGCAGCTGATAATGTTCCAATGCACTATAGCAGGCTCTGCAGCTGATGATGTCACAGTACCCTAGCTCCTACAGTTTTTAGACTTCTTACCATAGACGGTAGCCTATACAAATTGCTTATTTTCTGGAGAACCACTCATCCAATCAACTTCACAGTCGGCAATGCACTTCCTTGGGTCCTGAGCAATACACCTAGCGAATCAACTACATACAGTGCCCGGTTGTCGAGAAAAGCGAAATACAGACAGACAGGATTTCTTCTTTTATAGTTAGATTTCCTATGTACTGTGTCAGTGAATAATACCCATGAATGCCGCTGGTGCAGAACATCACTATGGATTATGAAAGTGTTCCTGATGCAGCTGCATTCACTGCTCTGGTGGTTTCTACACGCAGGATAACTTTTCCCGGTGGGAATGATGACAGGAGTGTATGGGCAGATGTGACCGGTGTAGATCTGCGTTGTGTTTTTTTCACAGACGAGACAGACGACTTCTGTGTTTCGTTGGTCTGCCACCATATATTTACTCTGTTATTCGGACAAAAAGAATACACGTGGTACATCACAGGAAACTCAACCTCCACTTCAGCTCCTAGCCTCTTTCCACAAATGCAATAGCAGGAAAGAGCGGACATAAGTTATACAAATTAAACTAAATAAATTAAAAATACAAATTAGTTTGGCTTAGCCTACCTGTTATTCGGACAAAAAGAATACACGTGGTACATCACAGAAAACTCAACCTCCACTTCAGCTCCTAGCCTACATAAACATTGTGACCAATATTAGCTAGTTACACAACAAAAATGCATATGACAAGTACATATTAAGAGAACATATAAGGTACATACATACCTCTTTCCGCAAATGCAATAGCAGGAAAGAGGCAGTGGTATGATGGGGACAGCTTTTATGGTCAACAGACAGGAAATGAGGTCACAGCTTGGAGGGACAATATGACAGTTTCCTGATATAAAGTACAGTAGGCTAAATGTGAATATTATAAAATAAATAAATGAATGTAATAAATAAAATACGATTTTGTGTAATTATACATGAGCGTAAACAACAATGCTACACTGGGACTCAACACCTCCCTCTGCAACTGGCTGCTAGACTTTCTCAGCCAGAGGCCACAAGCAGTACGTGTCGGCAACAACACCTCGGGCAGCATCACACTAAGCACAGGGGCCCCACAAGGCTGTGTGCTCAGCCCTCTGCTCTTCACCCTGCTGACACATGACTGCACAGCAACATACAGCACCAATCACATAGTGAAGTTTGCGGACGACACAACTCTGGTGGGTCTCATCACCCAGGATGATGAGACTCACTACAGGAAAGAGGTCAACCTACTGACCACGTGGTGCAGTAACAACAACCTCCTGCTGAATGTCAGCAAGACCAAGGAGATTGTTGTTGACTTCAGGAGAGGCCACACTCAACACCCGCCACTGACCATCGATGGTGCTGCTGTGGAGAGAGTGAGCAGCACCAAATTCCTGGGGGTGCACATCAGTGAAGACCTTACCTGGACCATCAACACCGCATCACTAGCGAAGAAAGCCCAGCGGCGCCTCTACTTCCTGCGCAAACTCAAACGGGCAAGTGCTCCATCACCCATCATGAGCACATTCTACAGAGGCACCATTGAGAGCATCCTTTCCAGCTGCATCACCGTGTGGGGCGGGAGCTGCACGAACTACAACAGAAAAGCCCTGCAGCGCATAGTGAACACGGCTGGAAGGATCATTGGTGCCTCACTCCCTTCCCTGCAAGACATATACACCACCCGCCTCACCCGGAAAACGATCACGATTGTGAGCGATGCAACCCACCCCGCACATAATCTGTTTAGCCCCTTGCCCTCTGGGAGGAGGTACAGGAGCCTCCGTTCCTGTACCACCAGACTCACCAACAGCTTCATCCACCAGGCTGTTAGGATGTTAAACTCTCTCCCCTCACTACCCCCAGCTCCATCCAACAGGCTGCCAGGAAACTAAAAACTCTGCCCCCCCCCCCCAAAGAACACTCTGAACCCTTGACCACATTACATTTGCACTCTGAACTCTGAACCCTTGACCACTTGCACTACCGCTATGCCACTCGCACACTTCTGTCAAACAGAAAATATTATTATTTTTGTTTTTGTTTTTTTGCTGCTATTACTGACTGTTGCACTATTACAACTCCTAACTCTTATATATCAAACTGTGAACTCTTTGTTTTATTTAAGTATTGTAAATGTCTCTTCATGTCTGTCTTTTCTTGTTGTGCCGGTGCACTTTACTTTTACTGTTTTTTACCTTCTTTTGAAATGTCCTGTCTTGTCTTCACCGTAGGATAGTGAGGAACGTAATTTCGATTCCTTTGTATGTCTGGTACATGTGAAGAATTGACAATAAAACTGACTTTGACTTTGACTTTTGACTTTGACTACACAGACTCCACTGGGAAGGCCAAAGACAGCCCCCTGGAGTGGTGTGAAAACTGAAAGCTTGCGGCCACTGCTACAGAGACCATGCTGGACCCCTCCAAACTCGCACATCAAGGTGACCAAAGTTATGTGAACACCATTTTAGCTGGCATGCAGTAAACAGTACAACATGTTGAATAAAACTGATTAACACATTTTTTGTATTATTTATTTAGTATAACGGTTAAGGAACTGGGCTTGTAACTTAAAGGTTGCCGGTTCGATCCCCAGGTAGGACACTGCCGTTTGTACCCTTCAGCAAGGTACTTAACTTAAAGCCTAAGTATGTAGCTGTGTAAATGGATGCAAATGTAAAACTTAAAAAAATACAGAAGTTGTGTAAGTCGCTCTCGATAAGAGCATCTACTAAATGCCAGTAATGTAAATGTTCTTCCACATTGTAGCAAGGCTCTGTGTCCTCAATGATGACAATGGATCCACGGGGCTGTGAAAATGACCAGAATCACTTGCATTCTGCAGATAATCAGTGTCCAAAGAGTCAAAACACCTCAACCAACCGTCTTAAAAACAGGAAGTGTGCACCCTTTACAGGATGTAAGTTTACCTACATATAGCTGATCTACAGATATCACCTGTAATCCAGTCATTGGTTCCATGGCACACTCAGAGGATGATCTCATGAACTTAATATGATGCACTAAAAAGTCAAGGTGACTTGGAGATAATTGGATTAATGCAAAAATTATTGATCATTTTTGATCAGATAAATATTTTCTGTTTTAGTTTTTTTTAACACCCAGAGAAAGACAAAGCCGAAACCTGTGTTTGTAGGCAATGTAATTACGATGCAACCCACCCCGCACATAATCTGTTTAGCCCCTTGCCCTCTGGGAGGAGGTACAGGAGCCTCCGTTCCTGTACCACCAGACTCACCAACAGCTTCATCCACCAGGCTGTTAGGATGTTAAACTCTCTCCCCTCACTACCCCCAGCTCCATCCAACAGGCTGCCAGGAAACTAAAAACTCTGCCCCCCCCCCCCAAAGAACACTCTGAACCCTTGACCACATTACATTTGCACTCTGAACTCTGAACCCTTGACCACTTGCACTACCGCTATGCCACTCGCACACTTCTGTCAAACAGAAAATATTATTATTTTTGTTTTTGTTTTTTTGCTGCTATTACTGACTGTTGCACTATTACAACTCCTAACTCTTATATATCAAACTGTGAACTCTTTGTTTTATTTAAGTATTGTAAATGTCTCTTCATGTCTGTCTTTTCTTGTTGTGCCGGTGCACTTTACTTTTACTGTTTTTTACCTTCTTTTGAAATGTCCTGTCTTGTCTTCACCGTAGGATAGTGAGGAACGTAATTTCGATTCCTTTGTATGTCTGGTACATGTGAAGAATTGACAATAAAACTGACTTTGACTTTGACTTTTGACTTTGACTACACAGACTCCACTGGGAAGGCCAAAGACAGCCCCCTGGAGTGGTGTGAAAACTGAAAGCTTGCGGCCACTGCTACAGAGACCATGCTGGACCCCTCCAAACTCGCACATCAAGGTGACCAAAGTTATGTGAACACCATTTTAGCTGGCATGCAGTAAACAGTACAACATGTTGAATAAAACTGATTAACACATTTTTTGTATTATTTATTTAGTATAACGGTTAAGGAACTGGGCTTGTAACTTAAAGGTTGCCGGTTCGATCCCCAGGTAGGACACTGCCGTTTGTACCCTTCAGCAAGGTACTTAACTTAAAGCCTAAGTATGTAGCTGTGTAAATGGATGCAAATGTAAAACTTAAAAAAATACAGAAGTTGTGTAAGTCGCTCTCGATAAGAGCATCTACTAAATGCCAGTAATGTAAATGTTCTTCCACATTGTAGCAAGGCTCTGTGTCCTCAATGATGACAATGGATCCACGGGGCTGTGAAAATGACCAGAATCACTTGCATTCTGCAGATAATCAGTGTCCAAAGAGTCAAAACACCTCAACCAACCGTCTTAAAAACAGGAAGTGTGCACCCTTTACAGGATGTAAGTTTACCTACATATAGCTGATCTACAGATATCACCTGTAATCCAGTCATTGGTTCCATGGCACACTCAGAGGATGATCTCATGAACTTAATATGATGCACTAAAAAGTCAAGGTGACTTGGAGATAATTGGATTAATGCAAAAATTATTGATCATTTTTGATCAGATAAATATTTTCTGTTTTAGTTTTTTTTAACACCCAGAGAAAGACAAAGCCGAAACCTGTGTTTGTAGGCAATGTAATTACTTCAACAATAAATTTTTATGTCCCTGAAATTAACCAAAGTGTAAAATCAAACCTCCCTCGTAAATATGTGCGATCAAATAATCATAATCAACTAAATAACAAATAAATGATGAAGCAGATACAGATTACGGTTAACCGGGTCTTTGACAACACTGTATTCAGAACAGTATCAAGGGCGGTCTGATTCTTATTATCAATCTATCCACTAGTTACATTTTAAATGTCATGTGTGTTACATAAGAAATTGACTAACGTTGCATTTAAGCCTGCAGGTGTTTGCTTCCTCAAAGGGAAACTGTAAGCTTTTCCTGCTTGGATGAGGAAGTAGTCAGAGATACTGGAGTGAAAAAACCCAGTTCTGCCCATCATGCTGCAGCCAATGGGACCAGAGGCGGGTTGCCATGGTACCTGACTGTAATATACGAGAAGGTGAGGGTGTGGCTGAACACAACTGTGTGGCTGAATCCTGGTATCGGTGATTTTTGAAAGTGCCTAATATTATTTCCCCATGTCATGAAGATGTAAACAAAAACAAAATACTGTCCCATACTAGGTGAGACCACTGAACCACGTACTGGAATTCATACTGTTACATATAGAGTATATGTAATGTGCCAATTAAATAACTTTTTCGACTATGCAGAGAAAAAATAAGAAAAGCTTTTACCATCCATTTCCTAGTGCTATGGCCATAACCATTTGACCATTTGATAATGGAGTCTACACTGTTTTAATGAAATTATATGTTAATGAATACTTCCATAGTCAATTAGTGGATTTAATGTATTGACATTGTAGTTGAGTGCAATTAAGTAATTTTTATGATTTAATTTAAGATTAATTCAGTGCAAGATAAATCATTGTGTGTGTTTACTTTGTATTGTAATTTGTACCAAATGTTTTCTTTTTTACGGTAAGGAAATACTGATATACACATATATATTCTGAAATGCAGCTATTAGTGACTAGCCAGTGAATGTTTGTATATGGAAACAAGCACCCTCACCAGTTAGATAAGGTTAAAACTGACATGTTGCTGTGGAAACAGTTTATGCATGTTTGCTAACTCTACAATCTCTTTCCTACCAGGAGCAGTGTTTGTTAAAGCTCAACAAGGAGGTGGCTCGCCTGTCAGACTTTGAGTGGCAGTGCTCCAGGAAAGATCACGAGCTATCAGTGCTGAAGGGGAAACTGACGGAAGTCACAGATCAGCTTTGTCTTCCACATAATGATGAGGTGGTCAAAGCACAGGTAAGCCTGCTCACGCCTTCAGTTTTTAGCACGTGACTCCATATTAAGATAGGTCAACTTTCCAGAGTATTGTACTAGCATGAGTTTATCTGTGTATTGTCTTTCATTCTTTTAAGAATTCACAATAGGGGAGAAGTTATTAGTCAAGCCCATATCTTGGTGCTGAAGCAGTTTTTACAGGATAGAGTTTGAGTATAGATTTCCAACATTAATTTAGAACTGGCCCTTTTGTAAGAATTGTGATTAGTTTTTAAATGGACTTTTTCCATGGTTCCTCTTATAAATCATATTGACTTTCACTCTCAGTCTGATTCCAGTTTTTGTCCTGTAAAACACAAAATGTCCATCAGAGTTCCCTACATTACATTACATTACATTATAGACATTTAGCAGACGCTCTTATCCAGAGCGACGTACGTAGTGCATTTCCGAACAAGGAACACCTACCACGGAACCCTACAAGTCAGGTGCATGGTTATTATAGTTAACTGAAACTAAAAAAACTAAAAAAACATTCTAGTTAACTGAAATAAAAAAATAAATAAAAAAAACTTAAAAAACTAAAACAAAACTAAAAGTGTACTGTTGTGTTGCAAAACTAACTGAAATAAAATAAAAATGACCATGAATTTTGGGAGTGGCGTAAGTAGACTGGAGATAATGCCCATAAAATGTTCAAAATACCAGGTTCTAAAAGAACAGACGTTCTTGGCATCGCATTGTTCTGGAACATTAGCTGGTAAAGTAATTTGAAAACGCTAGCCAACTAACGTTGTCATAAAATTCCTTCTTACCTGTTTACAATCTCCGACAGATGTTAATGTAAATCTATCACCACAGTAATTAAATCTATCACCACGGTAATTAATTGGAAACATTGGGAGACTTTTCGGCACCCCAACCATCCCGACCATTATCCTTGCGTTACGACAGGAGTGCCCAAACTCGGTTCTGGAGATCTACTCACCAGGTGAATTTACTGCTTGCCCTGCAGAGCAAAAAAGATTGGGTCAACTAGTTCTTTCCCTCCCTCTACCCCACAAGTTAAGGAGAGCTTATCTGCTTGCCTGGCTGACATCTCTGAGTGGATGTCTAGCCATCACCTGAAGCTCAACCTCGACAAGACTGAGCTGCTCTTCATGCCATACAAGACCTCCTCGCTTCTAGACCTGTTCATCACTGTCGACGGAACCATGGTGACCGCCTCCCGCTCTGCAAGGAACCTGGGGGTGGTCCTGGACGACCAGCTAGACTTCAAAAAACACATCAGGGCAATGGCACGGTCCTGCAGGTTCCTCCTGTACAACATGGAGGATTCGGCCGTACCTGGCCAGAATCAGGTTCAAAGTTCTGACCCTGGCCTACACTGCAGCCAAAAGGTCAGGCCCGTCCTACCTACAGGACTTGATCCAGCACTACACTCCTGCTCGACCACTTCACTCTGCTGCTGCAGGGCGACTTGCACTTCCCTCCCTCCGTGTTAACGGCTCTCGCTCGTCCCGACTGCGCAGCTTTTCCACCCTAGCTCCCCAGTGGTGGAACAAACTCCCCACTCCGCTGCGCTCAGCTGAAACACTGTCTGTTTCACATCATGGTCTGAAAACGCACCTTTTCAGACTCCACCTTGACTAAACTACCTATATAGGGCCAATTGTAGAGTATGTACTTCCTGTTTAGTTTTTTTTTTTGGCTTCCATTTGTGTTTTTTGCTATTTTATAGTTAAGAATGTATAGCCGACTGTATTCTATGTTCATTACTAGGGATAGCTCCTACGTTGTGAGAAAGTTGTGCTTTGTCGGATTTGCTTTGTAGTTGTGTCAATGACCTTCGATATGCACTTATCGTACGTCGCTTTGGATAAAAGTGTCTGCCAAATAACTAATGTAATGTAATTAAGGAGGTGATTACAATCAGGTGGTTAAATACCTGTTTAAAAGTAAAACATTCAGAATACATTTATTTCATAATATATAGTGACATACAGTATATGCACAATACGCATAAAATAAGTAGCCTAATGTATCTAACTCGATCCACTTTGCCCCCAGTGATGAGACGTACCCATCCCAATTACAGTATTCATGTTTGTCTGAAATGATAAACTGCAGCTTTAAGAAAATCCCGTAAATGATGATGCAGAATTGTTTAAAAGAGTAGACGCTTGCGAAAACCCCAGCTTTTCTGGTTACACTGCAGGACAAGTTAAATGCATCAATCTGGTGTAGGCTACTTTGAGAGCAAAATTAGAGGCTAGATCTATGAAGAATTTTGTGGTATAAGTTGCATACATATGAATGGCGATGACGCAGTCAATTTGACAAATGCTTGAACCTTTACCAGCATATCTTCAACAATGTTGTTATTATTATGAAATACGATTGTGGAGAGGGAGGATGCACATCAGATAACTTAGCAAAGTGCAGAGTAATGATAAAATAATATTAGAAAGAAAGAAAGTAAGTCGCACACTCACTCTATATGCTCCAATTCCATTTATTGCCAAAACGTTGCCTACTAATAAATGGAATTGGAGTATACAGTGTGCGACTTTCTTTTTTTCCCCTCTAATATTATTAAGAAAGTAAAAAACATATTTTGGGTTAGTTCTGAAACTGTGGCATTTCCCGATATATAATTGCTGACTTGTGACGAAAGTGCCGCCGTGGTGATAGATTTACGTTAACATCTGTCCGAGAATGTAAACAGCTCAGGGTCGGTTTTGATCCCCAACAATAACAGTCCATGGCTGGACTACCGGACCAATGTTCACCCTTGTTTTTGCCTGATTTCGGTCACACTGCCGTTTGGCCTAACGGGCTTCAGTCAATAAAACTTTGCCTTTGGTGGACTCGACGATGGTGCTGGGATGAGAGCCAATCGTTTGCTGGTTGACTGGTCCATTTCTCAGCAGCTAGCTAGCTGGTGTTGTGTTACACGAGCTCAGTGCGCTAGCCCTTATGTTGTGGTGCTGTGGGGGGGTGGGCCAGCCAGAGAGTGGGATGGCCACAGAACAGTTCTGTGGGAAAGGCACTCGGGAGCGTGCTTTGACGTCAATTTCTTCATTTTCCCAGCAAATCCGACACGCAGCCTTCGCATAAAAATCAGCCCATAGGCTCTTATACGCAACAGAGAAAGTCGGGGATGGTCTCATTTTTAGTTACATTACAATCTGTTCATACATTGGCAATTGAAAGCGATTCAAGCATGTACAAATCTTACACATAGCCCCTTTAATTGGCTAAAACAACTAATGTGTCGTGAGTGTTCTAGCACAAAATGGCTGCCGTGCATCACCCAGGTGGGTGCTACACATTGGTGCTGGTTGAGGCGAGTTTCCCTCTCAGCATTGTAAGCGTCCTTGAGTTTCTTAAAAGGTGCATGTAAATATAATAATAATAATAATAATAATAATAATAATAATAATAATAATAATTACCGTTGTGTATTATGAATTGTCCAGGCCTGCAGATTGTGTGTTTCTGTGCATATTTGCAACCCTTATTATCTGTCTCAGTGCAGTAGTGCTGATCCAAAGGCCCACACACAGCGTCAGAGGAGGCACTGCACTCCCTGTCTGTTTTTAAACCTAAATGATCTGTGGAAGAACACAGAATAAAGACCCATATTAACACATTATATGAGCATTTCGGCAACAGACCTGTTCAAGTCAAAACAGAATATTGAATTATAATCAGTTAACTATCCGGTATAAAGGATGTATGATTACATTACAGGCATTTAGCAGACGCTCTTATCCAGAGCATCTTACACAACTTCAAATTACATTTATCCATTCATACAGCTGGATATATATACTGAAGCAATTCAGGTTAAGTACCTTGCTCAAGGGTACAACGGCAGTGTCCTACCTGGGAATCGAACCTGCAACCTTTCAGTTACAAGTCTAGTTCCTTAACCATTATACTACACTGCCGCCCAATTCCTCTAACTAGTTACAAATGGCTATGTCATGAATTAACACATAAGTTGAATATGAATCTTTTCTCACCTGGGTCACACACTGTACAAGGCATACATTTAAGGAAACCATTGGGCTGGTCAATGAATGTGTTTTGAGGGCACGGTACACATGAGGTGCTGGTGTATTCTGTGCAGTGCTTATAAACACGTCCCTAATGGGAAAAAAACAGTCACTAAAGAAAAGCAAATGTTCCCATTAGAAATGACATTTTGATGATAATAATTTACCCCTGCACACCAATATCTACTACACTAGTTTTACTCTGACAATAGATGGTGACTTACCAGGTGAGCACATTGGACAGCATTCTCCATGGATGTCATATTCTGCACTTCCACAGGAATAGGAGCGGCCACAGAACAGGACCTGAAACATATATTACAAACAAAACTCATGACCTATTTCTGGTTTCAATTGAATATCTACTATCTGAAACATTCGAACAAATGATTGCTGTGGTAGCACGTAGAAAGATGGGCATATCTGTGAAAGAAATGCCTCGCATCGACACGTCAAATCGCCCATTCAGCAACTGCAGCCAAAATTCCCATATGACCACTAGGCCAATGACAAATGTCACCTTCTCATTGTGATAGGGGAGTTTATTTTATTGCTGTTTGAAATGTAAAAAATAATTTTATTACAAATGTTGAGTACAAATGGTACAAACAAGACATTTTGAAAGCTTAGATACAAATGAGATTGATTTGCAGCATGAGTGTCCTTCAGTAGCATGCAATTTAATACTTACTTAAAGGAAAGGTATACACTTTATATTGAAGTGTATTAGAAACATAGTGATGTGTGGCATGACCTGGAAATGGACTTGAAACCAGAATGTTGCAAGTTTGAATCGATACTCAAATCTGGCTCTTGATGCCAGTAGTAAGTTATATTCAGTTCTAACATTCTAATCAGGGACTAATTAGATCTGAGATACCACGTGAGAGGAATCTTTGGTGAATCAGTGACATTAATAAATCAGTTAACTATCAGGTATAAAAAAACATCCAACAGTGCTACTGGCCCTGAGGGCTAGATTTGAAAATCCCTGCTTTTTTGGGAACAGCACTAAGCACTGCAGGGTACTGAACCAATAGAACCTACCAGAAAGCCATGCTATCCTAACTATGCTAAATGTGACGGGCTAATCTGAAATTGCTTACCATCAATAAAGTGACTTTAAAATGCCACATATCTGATCTTCTTTCAAAACAAACATACAGTGTTAATTTAACTCCAGAGTTGATAAGAGTTTATTTAGCACTTAATAATTTACTGTGTGCTTGATAGATGTCCATGCATCCTCCTTCACTAAATGATGGTCTCATTTCTTCCCGATGTAGAAGTCCTGATTTCCATGATTCGACCTATGAAAAATAACATGTTACATCACATCATCCCCATTTTAATTGACTTTCTTTATTCCCTCTGCAGTTCTTTACAGGAGATGTTATAACAGACATAAAAAGGTAATTAATAGTTCTAATTTTCTTTAAAAGAGTAACCATTTTAGAGCCAAGAAAAGGTAGAAAATACAGGTTGACCCTAATAATGAATAATAATGCCTTGCGTCTATATCGCACATTTCTCACACTCAAAGCGCTTTACGGTGATGAAAGTCCTCTCAACCACCACCAATGTGTTGCAACGGCAGCCATTTTGCACCAGAATGCTCACATTAGCTGAGCTGGAGAGGGCGAGAACTATTTTTTGTCAATTAAACTGGGGGATGATTAGATGGCAGATTGAAAGAGCCAGGTTGGGAATTTTCACCTCTGGAACCAAGTGGATTCAAAAGTAAACTAAAACCAGGTGTTAAACATGTTGCAGTGACCAGGGCCGGATTAAGACCCTTAGAGGCCCTAAGCACTAAAAAATGTTGGTGCCCCAATACATTTGTAATTCAAAATATAAACAATAATAAACCATAAAATAAAATTTTATTTATCGAAAATTTGAAATGGCTATAAATTTAATTAATTTAATAATTTGAATGGTAAATTCGGCTATGAAAAATTTCTGAGGTGCCCCTCCTTCCCTTGATGCCCTAAGCACGTGCTTATTTTGCTTATAGGGTTAATCCACCACTGGCAGTGACCCAAGTGAGGACTGAATGGACCCCTAATAACCTAAATGTACTGAACCTCAACTCTGGAACCTGCTTGCAACATTTTGATATCACTGACATTCCAGAACTCTTGAAAGGAAATAAATTCAATCAACCACAGAAATGAACATGCCATGTGAGAGGTATATAGATTGTTCATGTTTCTTGGATTCCGGAATAATTCATGAAGCTAGGAAATGTATAGTAATAAGAGTTATAATGATTTTACAGTTAATCTGTTACTTATTATATAACCTAGCATTCTATGCAGGATGTAACACCCACAGATCACAAGTAAAAATGAAAGTATGAATCCATGTGTGCTCTTACAATGCGTATCATGAAAAACTGTTTTTTTGTTTTTTTACATGATGCCCTAATATCTTCTAACATGCTTCTTCCAACTATGAAAACAAACTATTTCATAATAATAACACAATTCACCTGACTAATAAGAGTCTTGCAATCCTACAGTAAACAACATTCACCAGAAAGACATAGATTATAGGCTACGTCAACAGAACAGAGCATTCCTTTTGAAACGTTCTGCGTGTTGAACGCAGAGTGGATATCACTCGTGTTAATATCTGCCACCATCTTCTACTCTACTCTAACTATTCGTGTCATTTTCTCATAAGGGTGTTTATTTGCACCACAAAAGATCAGTAGGTTATATGTATACGTGTACTTCCTTCTCACCCTTATCCTAACAAAGATCTTTTTAATCGAAACGTTGATCTTTTGTGGTGCAAATTAACACCCTATGGGAGCATTACAGCAGTGTGCGGACTCTATCTTTTGTTCATGATTGCCTATCTGTTCGGCACCTGCGAAGATAAGTTGGATGTGTGTGTTTTATGTAATTTCTCATAAATAGACAGACAGAAGTTAAGCCTTACTTGATTATGTGTGAGCACGCCGAGAACCAATCTGGAATTTGTGTAGCCTGCGTCAGTCCAGTTTTCTGCATGGTGAAACAAGCCGCGAGATACTTTTTTTTTTTACATCCTGTCTGGTCTACTTCCTTTTGACTTCATGTGTGGTTAGGCTCACCTATCAGCACATGCGATACAGACAAAGGGGTAACAGACAGGCTGACGAGTTAAATTGATTTGTAAGCATTAGGCCTACTTAAACTCAACAAAATATGTTTTCAACATACAAAAATTCCAAGTTACTCACACATACAAATTACTATCCGTAATAAAACTAGCAAAATCTAGGCCTATTGATATCAAAATGAGGCCAAGTTAAAACAAACATCTTATCTCACACAAATTAACAGGCTCTATTCCAAAGCAATGCTAGCCAAAATTTCGTAAATTACTTAAGGTAACTTGGCCGTTTTTTCATCTTACCAACTGAAGAGAAAGTGGTCATTCATAAACATGGATTGTATGTAATATAATTTAACTTCACCAAGAGCATTGCTAAACGCCTAAAATGTACAATGTAATTTAAGTGTGAAAGGCCTCACTTTTACGATGTCTGATGTTCGTTTTCAGTGGAATGAGTCTGGGCTCCCGCATGTACACCTCCTGTTCATCTGCAACAATCCAGGGAAAATCCTGGAGAAAAAGTTGGCCGAACACACATTTTGTAGTTTGAGCAACCCAAAACACATATGTAAAAACAACTCAATGACAGCAGTTGTATAATGGTTCACATCGGGAAAATTCTTTATTATCTAATATTTAGCAGTTCCTTTTTTTGTGCAGAGTTGTATTTATTGCAAAGGTACACCATTTTGATCTAACAATGTATGTTCCCATTAATATAATGTATATATTGCAGCGTGTATGAAAATAAAGATATAATCACTGCCGATAAGTTTTCAATTGAGAATCATTTATGTGCAAAGTAATGGGTAATCGTCAACCTTTTGATACAGATTATCATATATTTACAGTATCAAATGAACAGTGTCAAATGACAACAAAGCAAATATAGTCCATTAAAATTACATACATTGATACCAGTCAAAAAAGCACTTGATTAAAGTACATTGCCCTCTAGTGTAAGATCTGGAAATTGCAGCTTGGGAAACCAAGGTGAGTGATACTGTTTCTCTTAACCCATCTATTGCATTTCGGGTCAAAATTGACCGAGTGACTTTGTTTTTAATCATAAATATTGTATTTTTCATCCAATTGCCTCAAGATCTTATGTTATCCTCCACACTAGGCCTCTGAACATATACAATTGATAATCACCACTTGCATTGAATTTTGAGTGATTTATTCAACAATGACGCACCTATGATATTTCGGTCAGAATTGACCGCCATAGGAAATTAAGGGGTATGAGTATATTATGTTCATCCTGCAGATGGAAAACATCTCCCCACACACACACACAGGCTCGCACGCACACACACTGGCACACGCACACACAGGCTCGCACGCACACACACACACACAGGCATGCACACACACACACACAGGCTCGCACGCACACACACATACACAAACACACACACACATGCACAGGCTCGCATGCACGCACACACACACTGGCACACAGGCTCACACACACACACACACACACACAGGCTTGCACGCACACACACACACAGGCACGCACAAACACACACAGGCTCGCACGCACACACACATACACAAACACACACACACAGGCACACGCACAGGCTCGCACGCACACACACACACACACACACAGGCTTGCACACACACACACAGGCTCGCACACACACACACACACACACTGGCACACACACATATCGTCACCTTCTTAAAATAATCGCCTAAGTCATATTTTCAAGTTTTTCAGAAAACAGAATAAACTGAACCAAATACAGAATATATGATATTTGTTAATCATTTCACACAAAAAGGGTATATCAATAGATGACTATTGACTTACAAATAACGCTGTCTGTCAATTATGTAACATAAGAGGATTAAAGACTAAATAACTACACAACATTTATAGCCTAGCCAAATATTGTAGTAAACATTATCACTTACCATTCGGGGACGAGTCCAGAATCATGGAAATGACTTAATTTATGTTGATTTTCTTTGTGCATCTTGAAGCAGCCGCCATATTAATAACTTGTAAAAATGCCTAAGTCAAAATTTATTGTGACTTAGGCAAACATACAAACAGCCTAAGAGCACTCTTGACTTAGGCGATTACATTACCGGGGTAAAACAGCATGATCCTTTCAATTAAGGATCTAGGCAACTTTACCAGAGCTGGCCAGCATCATGAAGAGCTGATTTACAGTTTTTCTCGAATGTCAGAACACATTTCAGGAAACTGCCCTCCGTTTTCACTAAACTCTAAACACAAAACACTTTTCTCAAGCTAGCTCCACAAAAACTCGCATTCTCTTTGCAAAACCAAACTCTCACTCCAAAACCCAAACTTTCACCACAAAACCCAAACTTTCACCACAGAACTGTTGCTCCTATGGCCAAAACCAAACTTTGACAACAAAATCGTCCTCACAGTTTGCAAAAATGTAAACACTATTGGGTATCCATCACACACTTCAATAAAAAATTGAAAACACAATGTTCAGGGTGTGATGTTCTAAATACCCCATCATCTGTATAGTAATCACATCTGTATAGTAATCAATAGTAAGTCACAGATTTTTTTGGGGGGAATTGAACCCCATTTATTGATGACAACCTGTACTTTGCCATTCCATTTTTCTCGACATCAGAGATTTTCCCAAAACAAATATTTCAAAAGAGAGCAATAGCATACAGGGGAAATACAGTACAAAATAAAACATGTCACAAATTCTTGTATGTAAAGAGGTACTGTATATTGTGCAAGGTCACACGACTGCAATCATGGGGTCTGTGCAGGGGCCTGTGGGGGGGCCTGTGCAGGGGCCTGTGCAGGGGCCTGTGCGGGGGCCTGTGCAGGGACCTGTGCATCACGTCGTCGGGCGGGGTCAGGCCACAGGACCTCGTCGACATCGCAGGCTATGTTTTCCCTCGCCAGGCAGCGGGGGAAGAAAGCTCTGGCATGCCGGACCCAGCCTGGGTAAGCCCCCACAGCCACATCATCACAGGCCAGGTCCATGGCCCTGAGGAGGTTCTCTCTTCCATACGGTTGCCGGTCATACACCTTCCACCGCCATGATGAGAAGAACTCCTCTATGGGGTTGAGGAAAGGTGAGTAGGGTGGCAGACATACATTGAGGAATTGTTGGTTTATATTGAACCACTCTCTTATCTGGTTGGTGCGGTGAAAACTGACGTTGTCCCAGATGATGACATAGATGGGAGGAGGCTGTGCTGGAACCGGATTCTGCTGCTCACGGTCATTCAGGATGTCTCGTAGCTCTCCCAGGAATGTGAGGAGACGTTGGGTGTTGAAGGACCCAAGGAGAGCATGCCTGTGGAGAAGCCCTTCCGAGGTCATGGCTGCACATAGGGAGATATTCCCCCCACGTTGGCCAGGAACGTCCACAATTGCTCTTCGGCCAATTATGTTACGGCCTCTCCTCCTTCTCTTGGTGAGGTTGAAGCCAGCCTCATCCAGGAAGATGTATTCATGGGGTCTCATCATGGCGTCCAACCCGAAGATTCTCTGTGGAAATGAATAGAGTACAGGTAGTGTCACAGAAGGAGTACTACACTGTGGGCTACTGTGCAGTACAGTGGGCTTGTACACCCACTGTACTGTGAACAATCAACATTGTGTACCCGTATGTATACTTACTTGCACATACTGGAAACGTAGCTCTTTGACTCTGTCCGAGTTACGCTCAAAGGGAACTCTATAAGCTTGCTTCATGCGTAGCTTCTGGCGACGGAGGACTCTGTCTATGGTGGCCACGCTGACTCTGTCAATGCCTCCAAAATTGACGTTGTCAGCTATGACTCTCTCCTTTATTTCTCTGAGTCTGATGATGTTGTTTTCCCGGACCATGTCCACAATGAGGATCTCTTGCTGTGCTCTGAATAGGGAAGTCCTTCCACCACCATGTGGCAATCTTTCAACCCTATAGAAACAAATATGCTTTCACTCTTCACAAAAAAGACTTACAGTCTACAATACAAACATCAATGGAAATGTCCAGTCTCCCCCAGCAAAAGGTACTGTGGTGAAACCAATTTAGATTGTAGGCTACAAACATTTAGACAAAGTAACTACAGTACATACCTGTTGTGTTCTCTGAATGCCCGAATTATGGTGGACACTGAGAACCTGCTGAGGTTGGGTTGGACTCTTTGTCCAGCTTCTCTCATTGACATTCCATGGACAATGACATGGTCAATGACAGTAGCTCGCATTTCATCTGTGATGATCGTACGTGGTTGTCTTGCTCTTCCTCCTTGCACTCCTCCTCTCCCTCCTCGCCCCCTTCCTCTCCCTCCTTGGCCTGCTCCTCTCCCTCCTTGGCCTGCTCCTCTTCCTCCTTGGCCTGCTCCTCTCCCTCCTTGGCCTGCTCCTCCTCCTCCTCTGTGTATTCCACCTCTGACACGAACTCTGCCTCTGTCCATTGTGTTGCTGTTTGGCACCTTCAGCAAACTGTGCATTCTAAACTGGCCTATATAGGTGTTGTCACATCATTGGCAGGTGTCTTCAATTTTGAGTCACCGTGTTTAAGCAATGACACCCGTGCTTTCATTGTGTTCAACTTTTGATGACTGAGTCTACCATTTTGCATCGTGTGAGCAAAATGTGTTCAGTGAATGAGAATGTGTTCATATTGTTGTGCAACGTGTGTTTTAGCAAGTTATAATATGTTTTAGCAAGTGCGAAAGTGTTTAGAGTAAGTGTGAATGTGTTTAGAGTTCTGCAACGTGTGTTTTGGCAAATGCCAATGTGTTCAGAGTTTTGTGAAATCGGAGATTGAGGTGAAATGTGTTTATAGTTAAGCCAACTGGGGGCCTGATTTATTAAATGTGTTTAGGCAACTGGTCATTGTGCTCAGAGATCTAGAAATTGTGCTTTAGCAATCGAGAAAAACTGTAAGCAAAAATCTCATGTTCCTCAAAAAATGACTTAGGCGATTATTTTAAGAAGGTGACGATATGTAAAAACAACTCAATGACAGCAGTTGTATAATGGTTCACATCGGGAAAATTCTTTATTATCTAATATTCAGTAGTTCCTTTTTTGTGCAGAGTTGTATTTATTGCAAAAGTACACCATTTTGATCTAACAGTGTATGTTCCCATTAATATAATGTATATATTGCAGCGTGTATGAAAATAAAGATATAATCACTGCCGATAAGTTTTCAATTGAGAATCATTTATGTGCAAAGTAATGGGTAATCGTCAACCTTTTGATACAGATTATCATATATTTACAGGATCAAATGAACAGTGTCAAATGACAACAAAGCAAATATAGTCCATTAAAATTACATACCAGTCAAAAAAGCACTTGATTAAAGTACATTGCCCTCTAGTGTAAAATCTGGAAATTGCAGCTTGGGAAACCAAGGTGAGTGATACTGTTTCTCTTAATGAGAAACGAATTTACTAAAATAGATACAGTAGGGTTCAAAAGTCTGAGACCACAAGTGAAAATGCTTCTATTTTGCATTCTTTTCTAATTTTATGCAATTTTTTTCATTAGAAATGGTATTATCAGCATAACAATTTGAATGAATAGTTAAATATTTGAAAACTTCACACAAATGAAATAATTATTAGTATTTGGTATGTCCGCCTTTTGCTTTGATGACAGCTTCTACTCAAGCTGGCATGGACTCCACAAGTTTGTGCAGAACCTGATGATCCATGTTATCCCAAAATGATTTGACAATGTTTCAAAGAGTATCTTTGTGATGTTACTGAATACTTGGCTTTCTCTGTCTTCAAGTGCCCCCATAAATGTTCAATGGGGTTGAGGTCAGGTGACTGTGGAGGAAGGTCCATGACAGTCAGCACTCCTTACTCCTCTTTGGTCTTAAAGTAGTTCTTGCAAAGGTTTGAGGTGTTTAGGGGCATTATCCTGTTGCAGTATGAATCCTTCTCCACAAACCTCCAGCCCAGAGGGTATAGCATGTCTCTGAAGAATGGAGTGGTCATTTTCCCCCCATCAAGTCATGTGCTCCTGTACCTTCATTGTGCAGCTGTGTTCCATCAGTTTCATTCTTTCTCTTCCTGCACATTTTATTCCCTAGTAAAATTAACACTTTATATCAGTAAATACAGTATTAACCATGAATGTATAACACCAGGAGTGACTCCAGAATAAATTTAATATATTAATCTGAGGGCAAATTAAATTCTGTTCTTAAAAGGTATTGGTACATGATGTGAAAGGTTTTGCACGTACCATGTACTGCTTTCTCCCTGAAAAACAAATACTTGTTAATTATTTAATTACTTGACTAGATTTACATTTTTCTGAATAACTTAATTCAGATTTATTTAACAAATTAACATAAAATTAAACTGCATCACGCTTTACAAGTTTATTAAAGATAAAATTCAAAATCTTACCACATAGATGGAGAAACCTTCTTTAAATGATAATGATAAAAATGACAAACAGTGAGAAAAGCAGCACAGGCAACAGAGCGACCATGAGACCATGAGAAGATCTTGTTCCGCATTCACAGTCCGATGTTTTTTCCTGCTGTAATTTCCTGAAGTCCCAAAGACTGGCAACTGTCACACAAATACCTGTATTAAAAGACCACGAATGTCTAGATTCATGTTTATTATGTTTATTATCAATACACAAATAAGAACGAGCAACAACTCCTGTTCTGTTCATTTTTGCTTTTCCCGAGATTTACTCGCCTGGAAAATGATGTAATTCAGGAATAAATACAGGAAACTTACTCTGTGTGTTGTTTGCAGGATATAGAAAAGGATTTATCCTAAAAAGTTTTATCAGGACAGTCTCCACATTCAGTATTTTTAGATGTTGTTCCTGTGCCAGTAAATATCGGAAGATATTTTAAGACATTTCAAATCTTCAAGTCTCCAGAAAGGCAGACTGTGCAGTTAAGCGAGTTAATTTTACGAAACAGATAAAGATATTAAACAGATAAAGATATTAAACAGATAAAGATATTAAACAGATAAAGATATTAAACAGATAAAGATATTAAAGGGATGGTTCACTTTTTGGTATTTCAGCTTTAGTGTATTGATTGGCACAAACAACTTATGTCTGTGATGAAGGATATTTTAGATATCTACAGTTTCTGGTGATTTGCTAGTATTGTGATAAATATATCTACTTCCTCAGAACGACCCACTGGCTTCACAATCGCTGGCGTAGGGGCATTAGCCAGTCAAATACATACACTAAACCTGAAGCATCGAGAGAGAAAAAAAAACTTTTAAAGCTGAACTGTCCCTTCAAGATATTAAAGCAATCTAACCGTTGTGTATGATGAATTGTCCAGGCCTGCAGATTGTGTGTTTCTGTGCAAATCTTCAGCCCTTATTATCTGTCTCAGTGCAGTAGTGCTGATCCAAAGGCCCACACACAGCGTCAGAGGTGGTACAGCACTCCTTGTATGTTTTTAAACCTAAACGGTCTGTGGAAGAACACAGAATAAAGACCTATATTAACACATTATACATTATAAGCCAAGAAATTGAATTTTCATTCCTAAAAAAAAAAGATATTATTAAAAAGACAGTCAAGCAAGTTGCAAATGGCCATGTCATGAATTAACTCATAAGTTTTAAGTTGAACATTAATATTTTCTCACCTGGGTCACACACTGTACAAGGCAAACATTCAGAGAGACAGTTTGGCTCGTGCATGAATGTGTTTTGAGTGCACTGTACACACGAGGTGTAAGTGTGCTCTGTGCAGTGCTTATAAACATGTGTCCCTAATGGGAAACAAAAAAAACTGTCACAAAATAAGGATTAAATGTACACGATTGAAATTCAATTATAATAAAAACATTTTTCACTTTATGAAAAAATATAATATAATATATGAGTGAAACAAACTAAATCTCCCAAGCTCAATACTGGAGCCAACACGGGAACTTAGCAAAGAAAAGAACACCTTCAGCACATAAGTTCGGATAGCCAGAACAGTGTAAAACCAAAATGAAACAACAAAGAAAAACTGTCTCAGAGAGAACAGCAAAGGACAAAATAAATAGCGCAGAACGCTAACAGGAGGAATAATATCTATACCTGAAAATAAGCTAATTTAGCAAGTCCCTCGTGAACATAAACAGCGTTTAATATCATGAGGTCGCTAGAACCTGGCTATACCTGGCTCAATGCAATGTCGAGTGATAAAGAACCACCGGGGAAGTGGAAGTGAGGAACTTAAATACCCCACAGGTAGAAGCACAGGTGAAATTAATAACGAGTGAGGGAAAACAAAACCTAGGAATGGAACGCGGAAAAAATCCGATAGATTCTCAATCGGAAAACCAGGACGAGAACCGCAACAGAAAAGAAAACAATAACCCACGAACCATGACAACAATACAATAAAGCCTGCTTCTGAGAACATGGCTGCTGCAGGCCCAAGCGTCATAATAAAGGTCTGTTGAGGATGCAGTCAATCTGGCCCTTCATCACACACTACAGCACCTGGAGACACCCAACACCTACGCCCGCATCTTGTTTATGGATTTCAGCTCTGCTTTTAATACCATAAACCCGGACAAACTCTTCAAAAAACTACTGGACATGAAAATTGACCCCTGCATCTGTCACTGGATCTACAACTTCCTCTGGAACAGGCAACAGAGGGTAAAGGTAAACAGCATAACATCCCGCCCTATGACCCTCAGCACTGATGCGCCCCAGGGCTGCGTCCTCTCACCCTGGCTATTCTCCCTGTACACAAACCATTTCACATCCCACCACAGCACTGTCAACATCTACAAATATGCAGATGACACAACCATTCTAGGCAGTGGCGGCTGCTGAGCTGAAAATGAATAACCTACAGCTCAACACATCCAAAAAACAAGAACTCGTCATCGACCTCAGGCACAAGCCACACCCCTAAACCCCCATACTCATCTCTGGCGAGCCAATAATCACCACTGACTCCTACTAATTTCTTGGAAAGTGTATCAGCAATACACTTACAGTAAATGGAAAACCAACACAGACCGCCTGCACAGCAAAGATTATTCTCAAGAAATTCAGACAACACCTCCTTCTCTGCTTCTCCACAGCAATCATTGACAGCATCCTCACCTCATCCATAACAGTCTGGTGCAACAGCTCGAACCGTCACACTCAGAATAAACTCCAGCGCATTGTCAATAAATCATCCAAGATCATTGGCACTCCCCTCCCAACAATTGCATCACTTCACCTCAAACGAACACTGGTCAGGACAAGAAAAATCATTGCTGAACCCACTCACCCATCTTACCACCTCTTCCAGCTGCTGCCCTCTGGAAGGTGCTATAGATCAGTGATTTTCAACCACTGTGCCGCGGCACATTAGTGTGCCGTGAGAGATCGTCAGGTGTGCCATGGGAAATTATCCAACTTCACTTAACTAGTAACACTTTTGGTTGGTGGTGTGACTCAGGATTTTTAAAAATGTAAAAAATCTGCCTTGGCTCAAAAAAGGTTGAAAAACACTGCTATAGATCACTGCCCACCAAAACAACACGTTTCAAGAACAGCTTCTTCCCCACTGCAAGACGGACTCTGAATTCTTACCACTGTTCCTCACATACTGCTCCCTGCCTGCATGTCTCCCATTGAATATACTGTGTGAATATCATGTAAATATGTTGTGTGACTGCGATGTCCAGTATTTATTATTGTGTTGTACTGTCTCACGAGTGTTAATATCATCATTGTGGTTAATGTATGTATTGTGCAATATGTTTGATATTTAATGTGTGCTGGAACTGAGCTGTAACGTGCTGTACCGATTCCACCTGTGTGGTCATTAAACTATCTGAATCTGAGCTAAAGGTATTTAACCTGAACTGATCCACTAAATATCCAGCTGTAAGTATGTATGTATAGAAATGTAACCTGTTATACGCTAAGGGCATTGCTAAATGCCTAAAATGTCATTTCAGTGTGAAAAGCCTCACTTTTACGATGTCTGATGTCATTGTTTTCAGTGGAATGAGTCTGGGCTCCCGCATGTACACCTCCTGTTCATCTGCAACAATCCAGGGGAAATCCTCTAATATATATACATGTCATACCAGTTCAAGCAACCCAAAATACAGACATAACAACTCGCAGTGCTATCAACTATCTGCACTTTTTTCTATTCAAGTAGTTTCTTGTGGTATTTATTGCGAAAGTAAACCGTTTTCTTCTCACAAACTATATTCCCATTAAAATAATGTATATATATTGCAGTGTGTATGAAAAAATATAATCACTGCCAATAAGTTTTCAATTTCAGATTCATTCATGTACACATAAATGTGTAACCATCAACCTTTTAACCAAATTAAATTCTATTCAATTCAATAAACTTTATTCATCCCGGAGGGGCAATTGGTTGCTGGGAATACGGAGGTTAACACCAAGACAGAGAAAGGGACATACATACACAATGTACCTAACAGCACACACAACTACAGCAACAGCAATAACACAAATAAGGTGCAATAAATAATTTAAATGTTTTAAATAAATAAAAAAGTGCAATAAAACTTGGAAGTACATGTATGTACACATATCCATATATAGCCACACATATAGAAAGTACAGTTACTTAATGCCACAGAGGCTCAGAGAGTGCAGAGGGGAGGTGATCATTGATGAGCCTGATGGCCTCGGGCACAAACGTGACTCTCCTCCTGACAGTCCGGCACCTAGGCCAACGGTAGCGCCGACCCAGAGACAGCAGTTCAAAGGCTGAGTGGAGGGCACGGGAGGAGTCGTCTAAAATCTTAATGAATAATTAATACGGATTATCATATATTTACAGTGTCAAATGAACAATGACAACAAAACAAATATAAGTGATAGTTGATGTCCATTAAAATTGCATACATTGATGCCAGTCAAAAACACATTTGATTCATGTACATTACCCCCTAGTGTAGGATCTGGGAATTGCAGCCTGGGGGTGCCAATGTTTGTGATACAGTTTCTTCCCAAGTCTATTATGTCTTAATGGGCGAAGATTAACATGAAAAGCTACAGGATAGGTTCTTGATATTCCATCAGGCACTATGATGAGTACAGCATGTAAAAAAACATATTTTGGTTTGTTTTGACTAAATTGATATTTATGACATAGTCTACATAGATCATTATTTATTAGATTTATTATTCTAGTCATTATTCAGCCTGGATTTTAAGCAGAGAATGGTTAAATGATGTACTGCTCTTCAGATATCAAAGAATGATACTGAACATTTGAACAGTAGCCTAGTTTAAAAGACCACTGAAGATGGGAATGACCTATTTTAGCAAAACGTGTTTTTTTTTTTTTACCAGTCTTTGTTATTTCTCCCTTCAAGTCATGAGCTCTCTTACCTTCGTCCTGCGGCTGTTCCATCACGTTCATTCTTTCTCTTTCTGTCCGTTTTGTTTCCTAGTAAAATTGACAGTTTATCTTCGTAAATACTATAAGGTTATATTATAAAGGTCATTTCATAACACCAGAAGTGACTCCACAATAAACTAACCTGAGAGAAATTTTAATTCTGCTCTAAAAAGGTATTTCAAAAATAAGGCACATAATGTGAAAAGTTGTGTACGTACCATGTTCTGCTTTCTCCTCCCTAAAAGCAAAATATTTGTTAATTATTAAATTTCTTGATTACTAATTTTTAATTTTCCAAATAACTTCAAAAAAATTTCCCATGAAATTAAACTGCATCAACCTTTACAGGTTTATTAAAAATCAAATTCAAAGACTTACCATGTAGATGGGGAAACGCAATTCAGGTTAAAATGGTTACTAAGAAGAAAACTGGCAAAAGTAGCATCGCCATGGTAACTGTGAGAACAGGAAAAGATTTTCCACATTCACTGTCCGATGTGTTCCTGCTGTTATTTCCTTCTGTCCCAAGAATTGGTATCTGTCACACAAATAAATATATAAAAAGTCCAAATCTCAAATAAACTTTAGTGTTAATGTTTAGGACATAAATAATAACGAGCAAGACATCCTGTTCAGTTAATTTTTCCTTTAACGCAGACGGATTTACTCGTCTGAAAAATTATATAATTCAGGAATAAAAGCAGGAAACTTACTCCATGTGATGTTTGCAGGATGTAGAAAAGGATTTATTCGAAAAGGTTTTGTCAGGACAGTCTCCACATTTGGTATTAGTAGATGTTGTTCCTGTGCCAGTAAATATTGGAAGATATGTTAAGACATTTAAAATCTTCTTAAGTTTTCAGAAAGGCCTGGCAGACTGCAGTTAAGTGAGTTAATTTTACAAAAAAGTGGCGTAGCAGACACCCGTGGTACAGGGGGGCGGGTGCGGAGGAAGACAGGAGGACATGACTACAGGAATCTCTCAAGTTGGAGTAATGTTAGGCTGATTCAATTAGATTTATTTTATTTACCTTGATTTTATTGCTTTGCATCCCATTAGTGTTGTCGAATAGCCAGACAAAACCAGCTTTCAACAATAAAGACCAAGAGTGAGAGTGACTGAATTATAACTTTTTTCCTTCATTAAAATGTGATGCACCGATCACTGCTAATGGTTGTCATAACGACATGACTTGTCAGGTATGTGGCTCCCTATTGGGTGGGCAGAAACTATGCCACTGAAGGGGATGGTTCACCTTCTGGAATTTATTAAAGGAGATGGTTTATTAAAGGGATGGTTCACTTTCAGTTTTAGTGTATTTTCTCGATTGGCCCAGACAACTTACATCTGTGATGAAGGATATTTTAGATATCTACAGATAGTTGCTGGTGATCTGCTAGTATTGTGAAAAATACATCTGCTTCCTCAGAGTGACCCACCAGCTTCACCACTAGGTCAATGACAAATGTGACCTTTGCATTGTAATAGGGGAGTTTATTAAACTGTTGTTTGACACTTAAACATAAACTTGGCACACGTTATACTGTATATCGAGTACAAATAGAACAAATGTTTTCAAGAGTAACTTTCCAACATTTTCCACAAGAACAACATTATAAAAACAGAGCCATTACATTTTCAAAATGTGTGCATTTCTTTTTAAACAATTATTTTGAATCTGAAATTGCTTACCATCAATAAAGTGACTTTAAAATTCCACATATCTGATTTTCATTTCTTTTCAAATGCCCATGTATCCTCATTCACAAAATTATGGTCTCATTTCTTCCCATTGTGACCTAGAAAAAATAATAACAGGTCAGTGCTGTGACCCAAATGAGGACTGAATGGATCCCCAATGACCTCAATGTACTGAACCTCGACTCTGGAACCCATTGCAACATTTTGACATCGCTAAAATTACAGAACTCTTGAGGGTTTTTGGAAAAATTCTGGCATTAGATGTTACTATTATTCTTGTCAATATTGATCATACACCATGCCTTGATGTCTGAATGCGGAATGTGATTTTTGGGGCTTGATATTCAATTATATCCTTATCCTCTCCAACAGGGCTTTTCCATTAAAATATAATTTTGATCCATTTATAATTGGGTCATCAAGAAGTGAATATATGCATTTTAAGTAAAAAACCTTGCACTTTCAAAAGGTGATAAAAATATGCTTGATAATGCTTAGTTTTCATAAATCTTTCATATATGTATAATTTATACAGTACAGTTCAAATGTATTTGGACAGTGAAACAATTTTTGTTGTTTTGGCTCTGTACTCAAGCACAGAATTTGAAATGGAAGTGACTATGAGGTTAAAGTGCAGACTTTCAGATTTAATTTGATGGTTTTTACATCCATATTGAGGGAACCGTGTAGCAATTGTACTACTGTAGCCATTTTGACACATAGCCGCCCCCCCCATTTCAGGGGACCAAAAGTAATTGGATAAAATAACATAAACTTAAATAAAGTCATCATATTTAATATTTGGTTGCATATCCTTTGCATGCCATGACTTCTTGTTGTCTGTGACCCAACAATATCAAAAAACTCTTGATATCTTATTTTCTGGTACGCTTACAAGTAATATTAACCCCTCTGCATTTGAATGGATCTCTATGGGAATTGGGGGGCAGGACTAGCCACATGGTTGGCTTAATGGCTGTAAGTCATCAAGGGTCTGAGGTATCAACCGAGCCTCAAACCATCACTCTGCTGCCAGATATGCAGGAGATATGGATGGATCACTTGAAGGGTTGTTTCTCCTGACACCATAGAGTTCAATAGAAAATGTATAGTATCGCTTGTAGGAATTTGTTGATAGTATTGCTTGTAAGAGTACCTGAGAATAAGATATCAGGAGTCATGATAGCATCACACCCCGATCCTGAAAAAACCTACACTGGACCCCTCCAACATCCAAAACTACAGACCGGTATCTCTTCTTTCTTTTCTTTCCAAAACTATCGAACGTTTCTAACCAACTGTCGTCTTTCCTTACCCAGAACAACCTGCTAGACCCCCACCAGTCCGGCTTCAAACCTGGCCACTCAGCGGAGACCGCACTCCTCTCCGTCAGCGAGATGCTTCATGCAGCTCGGGCAGCCTCCCTCTCCTCTGTGCTAATACTTCTAGACCTCTCTGCCGCCTTCGACACCGTAGATCACTCCATCCTCCTGTGGTCCCTGTCTGCAGCGGGGATCGGCGGCTTGGCCCTGGCCTGGATTGAGTCCTACCTCTTGGAACGCTCCTCCCAGGTTGCCTGGGCTGGTAAAGTATCGGCACCCCGTCCCCTTAACACAGGAGTCCCCCAGGGCTCAGTCCTTGGTCCCCTCCTTTTCTCCACCTACACCAAATCCCTTGGCCCTGTTATCACTGCTCATGGTCTTTCTTACCACTGCTATGCTGACGATACTCAACTCTTTCTCTCCTTCTCACCCTCTGACACTCAGGTATCAGTCCGCATCTCCGCTTGCCTGAGAGACATCCAGAGCTCAATCCTGGCAAGACTGAGCTCATCTACATTCCTGCTCTAACCTCACCTCCTCTCAATCTCTCTATTTCCCTAGGAGACACCCCACTGACCCCAACGCCCTGTGCCAGGAACCTCTGAGTCGTGATGGACAACAGGCTGTCCCTCTCCGAGAACATCGCAGCAGTAACCCGGGCATGCAGGTTCTTCCTGTACAACATCAGGAGAATCCGCCCCTTCCTCACCACCCACTCAACCCAGCTCCTGGTCCAAGCAATGGTGCTGTCCCGCCTGGACTATTGCAACTCTCTCCTGGCTGGCCTGCCAGCATCGGCCATTAGACCCCTTCAGCTTATCCAGAACGCAGCAGCGCGCCTTGTCTTCAACCTCCCCCGACACTCCCATGTCACCCCCCTGCTCATCGACCTCCACTGGCTACCGGTGATGGCTCGCATCAAATTCAAAACATTGGTGCTCGCCTTCCAGGCAGTCCGAGGATCTGCCCCTCCATACCTCCAAAAACTAATCAGACCCTACACACCTGCCAGATCCCTGCGTTCCGCCTCCTCAGGACGACTGGTCCCCCCCCCCCTCTTCATACTAGCACCCGGTCTCGACGACTGTCTGTCCTGGCCCCACGGTGGTGGAATGAGCTCCCTGTGGAGGTCAGAACAGCAGAGAGTCTGACCGCCTTCAAGCGCAGATTGAAGACTCACCTCTTCAAGCTGCACCTCTCTCCACCCCTCCCTACCTCCCTGTTACTTTTGTTATTAATGTTTAATTACCCCCCCCCCCCCCCCAAAAAAAAAAAAAAAAAAAAAAAAAACAATCATACTGACTGCGCCTAGTACTTAGATTCGTATTTGCCTTTTTAGTCCTAATGCACTATGTACGTCGCTCTGGATAAGAGCGTCTGCTAAATGTCTATAATGTAATGTAAATGTAATGCATGTTCCAAACATGTGTTTTTTGAACTTCCCAAT